>JAPKLX010000096.1:677694-851367 GCA_026898415.1 Leonotis leonurus
CCCCCCCCCCCCCATACACCAATCTAGCTCTTTCGGGACCAACAAATTTCTAAGACATTAAGCATGTATGAGGTGAGCCTCTATTGCAACGGTTTAGAGACGGATGTTTCGGTCATTTTGTTGACTGGAGACCGGGATAGAAGTGTTTGGGCGCGCTTTCGTATTTGGTGGCTCGAATGGTGGAGCATGATGAGGATGATGACAAAGGTTTATTCTTCATTGTGAATGGTGGTCGGTACCATTTTGGTGTAGAGGAATACTGCTTGATTAGCGGTCTTCGCTTTGCCCATTCAGATTTCGACACACGCCCTACATATGACTTAGGGCAGGTCGAGCTTTATAATGTCTTTTGTGGCAGATCTTCCGTGACAGGAGGAACTGTACTAAAGACTTTCACGAACCTCTCGGTTGAAGACCCTGACGGTGATTTATACCTTAAGGCGGCCCACGTGCTCTTTGTTGCCTTATTTTTGCGTGGGGCTGATTCGACAGTCAGGATCGACTCATGGATGTGTGTGCTAGCAGACGATATAGCCGCGTTTAAAATATTCCCATGGGGGGCTATATCATTTCTTTGGATGCAGCATTATTTGAACAACATAAACTGGAATAATGTCAAGTACATTCTGTACGGGCCGTCATGGGCACTGTACGTCTAGATGCTCGAGGTATTTCCATGGATGAGCCAGACATTTGGGCGATTGCGTGATATGGAGATTCAGCCCAGATGTTGTCGTTGGAGGTTCATTTCCAGGATTCCAATTGACGTCATATACCGTATGTTTCATATGGAAGAGGTAAATTTAAATATTTATGAATATGAAATAATTTAATATCAAATAAACGAATTAAAATTAACATTCTAATTTCTTTATGATTGCAGAGTGAGGTGACTGAGATGACTGCCAACGTTGATGAGCAGTTATCATGGTATTATCAGTCACTGTTGAGTATGGATTGGCATGAGGTCTTGAATATCTTGTGGGCACCGCCGTATAATGCATTGAGACAGGGGGTTCAGCCGCCACGACGCACACATCAGACAAACAATGCAGATGGAGTTCACGTTGACCCACCGGTGACACGTGCACAGAGGGAGATTCCATCACCACATTATCATCCAGATCCGAGTCGGCCTTCTTCGTCAACTCATAGGCGCCGAGACGATGGGAAGCGGGTTAGGCCGCCGTCATCCTCCTCTTCTAGTAGTGGCTCTGGCGGGAATAGAGGCGGTCATGGTGTACGTCACGGATCGTACACGATTACCCCTGATCAGATGGAGCGGATTGTAGAGTCGGCCGCAGAAAGGGCCTCCGAGAGGGCCGCTGATTCTGAAGAAGTGGTTCGACGAGTTCAAAGACTCATTTCGATGCTTAGGATCACGACATAGTCCGGCCTATTCTCCACATCGTAGGCCATCTCCTGCTCCAGTTCCATCTCCACCGAGAGATCCATCTCCTCCTAGAGCTCCATCTCCTTCTAGAGCTCCACCAGTGTCCTCCCCTCCGAGAGAGCCAGAGCACAGCTCATATTCTGGAGCCCGTCATTCGGTGCATGAGATCGGGCATTCTTCAGCATACGGTACCATTTTGATATGTCGCGATCATCGGCTTTCAAACACATCGAGAGGTCGGATAGTGACGTTGAGGAGATCTTTCCTATACATGCCACACCTCTTTTAGTGGTAGATACGCCTCAGCTTTATGATCCGGGTCAGCATTATGATCAGATGCCTGCAAGACCTGCTCGCACTTGTGTGGAGGCCGCAGTTTTACAGAGTCCGTACACTGCAGAGCGTAGATCCGATGGGTTACCTCCCATTTCTCGAGATCTTCAATTGAGATATCTCAATTTTCTTGCACGAGGATTGAATGCACAAGCACGGATTCCTAAGATCGGGTACATTATGGAGGCTCTTCAATTCAACAACATACAGAATATGTTTATGCATGTAGAGGCCAAGGTATGTAAGATCGGTAATACAACTCTTGTAGCTATTCCAACTGGAAGCATCCAATTATCTCGATGAGGCACGGTCATAATAGAGTCAGCATATGTTTGAATCAGCTTCTCAAGTGTAATAATGACTCACATATTCGTATACAGGTTCTGAATTTTTCCTGTATTAATAGTGAATAATATAATCAATTGTTTGTAATGAACTAGCAAAATTTAAATGAGTAAACTAAATACCTTATTGCAGCGATGGCGTGTGAACACAGTATACCATCCATTTGAAATTCTCGGCACGTGCAAGTCATAGATGCAAGATCGACCATATGAGGTTGTGGATTGCTCACTATGAAAACAATGTACAGTGTATGTCCTGGATTTCTCCCGTTGTATTTCGAGCTTCAAAGATGTTTGTTCAGTCCGTCTTCCTTTTTCTGAACCATTCCTCGATAGCTATCCTTATTTATTCAAGCATGGAACATATCGGCAATCTTCAAGCCCATAACAATCTGTTGTTCAATGACTCCGCAATGTTAGACGTAAGCGTGCTACAACGACTAACGGGACACTGTGAACGAGCCCACTTCTCAGGACCTACACGCAGCAACTTTTCGTAAGCCTCTCGTTTAGCAGCAGCAATCTGGGACATTCTTTTTTGAAATTATACTAGACGATATGTATATGCTGCTCTCTGATACAGCGATATGATATGCTTTCCCCATTGTTTCATCTTTCCCACAAGATGAAAGTACCACAAACCGTGAGTTACCTCCGGAAATACTATATGTATAGCATTTGCTATGGACTTGTGGGCATCTGATACTATTAATGTTTGCGGTGGACAACCGTACGCACTTCTGAGACACTGCAGAAACTAAGTCCAACTCACGTCGTTCTCTATTGGACCAACACCATATGACAGAGGATAAACACCCTTGTTTCCATCTTTTGCCACTGTTACGAATAATATGACATTGTTCCTACCTTTTAAGTGCGTCACATCCACAACTATGACGTGCCTCATCAATAATGGAAAGGCGAGACGAGATGCTCCAAATGCAACAAACACATGTTGGAATCTATCGTCATAACCGATATCTAAATCAGTGATCGTTCCTGGATTTGTTCTCTCAAGCATGTAGAGGTACCCTGACAACATCTGAAATGACTTATCATACCCACCATAGATCATCTCAACATCCATTTGACGTGCTCGCAATGCCAAATCGTATTTAATATGAATTCCAAACTCTTCGTGCAACTCTTGTATCATCTCCTTCGGTTTAATTATCTAAAAATCAAGACGAATCTTCTTCGCAAAGTACGTAGCCACAATCTTTGAGTGAACTCTTGTTGGAGGAACGTAGTCAAATGCCATGATGCACGTATGCTTATCAGTAAACTTGTAGACTCTCTAAGACTGATTTGTATCATCACCAGATCCAGAAGCACGGAGCTCGAAAGTGCATTTCTTCTTAGGAAGTAAACAAAAAAGCATTAATCGAGTATTATCAGACTTATATGTTCGATATTCCATGCCTCGTTCCATGTGCCACATGCCGACAACAACTATCAATTGATCTTTTGTGTCGTATATGGCACATTTTTCTAAATCTGATAATTGAATTGGGTCTTCTTCACATGCCACGAGTGAAGCTCTATCTGTCAACAGAATCACAGGCACCAACCAATTTTCCAATTCATTTGGATCCAATTCCTCTTCTTCAGCAACCTGCAAGTTTAGCGTTGGATGCACCATTTCTATCAGTCTAGCAAAACCATCATGTTGTCGTATCCATGCAGCACAATCAGCAAAAGTAAACTTCCTTATATTCTCCTCGGAATTTGTATTTGATGCATCAGGTTCTGACTCTGCCGAATTAATTTCGTCAATGTCATCATCTTCACAATATCTATGCACCGAACCAGACGGAGCATCATCTTCATTCACAGGAGCTCGTATAAGAGATTGCAGCCATGCCCGCCATGAACCAGACGGAACTTCTTCGATATTAATGTCACCAAACCAATCTACTATCGTCGTCTGATTAACAAACTCACCTCCATCTTCATTTTGAGTACTATATTGTTGCGTATTATATGTCGACGTCCCCATAAAATCCGAACATCTACTCGAGGATCCCACATCATGTGTCTCGTTAGTAATATCCACATACACCACTGGACTCCACTCATCGCGAATCAAAACATTGAAAGAATCATCATTACAAATGCGACGTTTACTACCATCATACGAAGATATCCGGTAAATCTCAAAATTTGTACTCATCCCAATATCATGCCGCATATGTCGTATATTGTACCTCAAATCTTCAATCCGGGCAGGGTCTATGGTAACAGGAGTGGACCATTCGTTACCGCCAACGTACACGTTGTCTTCCCAAAACCCATTGTACCTTACGTTTATGTACTTCCATCCATCCATCTGAACAATAAATTACATATTTGGAATTAGAATATAATCAAAATACCAAAAAATAAAAACCCGGTCGCAATATCTATCACCGAACTTAAAACCCGGCCGTGAAAACTTAAACTCGGTCATACCAATACCGGATTTTTGTTTTTTACGACAGGATTTTATGTTTTTTTTTCTTTCAACATCTTATGTTATGTACTTTCTATATCATGAAAATCTTGTCGTCACAATTTGTATAAATGATAAAACCCGGACGTTTGAATGTAAACAGGTCGTGTTTGCAAAAATAACGACAAGGTTTGTAGAAAAATTCATGTTTTCACGACAGGGTTTTAGCTTATCAAACTCATAACACATTATTCTTTGAAACTACAGGTTTAAATTTAACATTACTTTTGTTTACCCAAATCAACACGCGATATTGTTTTATCATTCTCTTCTTCTTTCTTCTTCTCTCCTTATGTCTTCTCTCTCCCCTCTCTCGTTTTTTCCAATTGTGAAGTTCACTTTCAAACTTTTTAGGTAATGATAGAAAAAATAAATCACATGACATATATACGTAATAAATGAGATACTCCATATCACATGATGCGTGTAGGGCCTTCATAATTGATAATTGAACCATTTACATGAGATATATCACATATGCATTTGAAATAAACAAAATAATTCAAATGAGATATATAGCACCCATTATCTATTACGTAAATATCATAAAAACCTTTTATAAAAATATTTGATATATAGCACCCATCATCTATTACGTGAGATATATCACAAATGCTATAAATGGGTGCTATATATCAAATGTAATAGACAAATGGGTGTTATATATCGTTTATTATGGGGTGCTATATATCAAATGATATACCAAGGTACATTTATGATACTATCATTTATTTTGTGATATATCTATTACGTATAAATGGGTGCTATATATCGTTTATAACCTTTTATAAAAACATTTGAAATAAACTAAATAATTCTATTTACTTTTATAAGATATTTAGTAATGTTGAAATAATTCCTCTTGATTATCATATCTACATAACAAAATAATTCAAATGAGATCTATCAAATTAAACTATTTTAGAAAAAAAATTGTCTATTTAAAAAGCAACTCACAATCATTAAATCAAATAATTTGTCAATCATTGCATTGATTTACCCACATTTTATATAAAATAAACATTAACCAAGGGTAATTTAGGAACTTCAACATTAATTTGGGCATTTTTCATCGATAACTTACAAAGAGGGCATTTTTCATTTTTAGTTATGGAAATGAGTATTTCTCATATAGCACCCTAGATTTTAATAAGTAAGACTAATTTATTGATGATCCCAACATTAACGTCATCATAAATAGAAAAATTAAAAAGATAAAATAAAATAAAAATTATGACACCAAATAAATAGGTTGGTAATGTTCAAGAATAAATGAGTTATCCAATTATATGATGTCAAGTGACAATGTTGCACTATATTACTGGATATTTAAATATTTTTAAATAAATATTTTACATCAAATATCTTAAATAACATTAATAGAAAATATATGTAAATTGATCATTTTAAATTCACTACAAATAAAGTAGTATTTTCATATATTTTGAAACACAATCAATTTTCATCTATTTTCTCCTAATGTTTCATTTAGTTTATTCTCTAAGTATTTTCTACCATTATCACAGATGTTGATGTTTCCCTAATGATATCTCGGTGTTATGTTAGTGAAGATAGTAAACGAAATAAAAAAAATAAGATAATGCATCATTGTGGTCAACAAAAGTACATGCTATGTATCATGAGTGTCAAAAAGAAAAGTCATATGATATATCTAAAATAAATATTTCGTTGGAAATGAGTATGTGAAAATGGAAGTAAGTGGCTTGCTTCGTACATGGATACAAGTGCCCAGGAACGAAGTGGAATGAGTTAGAGAGATGTTGAGAATGAAGCTCACACAATTTATGAGGCAAGTGGAAGCAAGTTTCATGACTTGGTTGGATTTAATGAAGTAATGTGTAAACACCTCAAATGGTCATTGACGTTAAATCATAATTAAAAATAATCAAACTGAATATAATAATGAAGAAAGTGTGAGAGCTCAAAAATATCAAATACTAGTGGAGATGAAGATAATTTAGTACAATCTAATCCAGAAAATCCAACTCAAGAAGATCCAATGCAAAAAGGATAGAGAAATGTAAAACATCACAATCTTCATCTAATACTACTAATTTTGTTGAAAAGCTTCGATCATTGAAGCTTGTTAATGAGAGTGAAAACGAGCTAATGCGTGAGCCTTGAGTGTCAAAAGTTACAAGATGATGCTATGAAAAGAAAAGAAAAAATGTTGTTCAAACTAATAGATCTCGAATTCGAGTCATCCGTGATTCAACTATGTAATTTAAATTTAATTTAATTCAATTTTTTTAAAAATAAATAAGAAGATATGAAATGTCAACTAATGATTATTATGTTTGAGGAGTGAATGTAGTTTTATTTTATGTAATTCTTATTTATGTATTTAATTTATGTTATTTATTTGTTATTTTGCAAACTTTTAATTCTATGTAATGTTGTGTTTATTATTATGTAATTCTACTTTAATAATTTGAAAATTTGAATTGTTATATTTTGTTTGCATTATTGTCTGAAACAAGAATGAAAAGGAATACATATCACAGTTTGACAAAGTAACTACTTTAAACAAAATTCTTACACATATGAGATGTCTTCATATGATATTACAATGATCAAAGATCACATGCTAATGTTTAACACCTATACTACACATTTAAAAAAAAAAAAACTGTGAGTTATCATTTCTTATTTACATTGTTATTTAAATCAACAATGAAAAGAAAATACATGGCACAATTTGACAAAGTAATTGATTTAGATAAATTTGTTACACATATGAGTTGTCTTCACATGACACTGGAGTAGTTATAAAACTTATGCTAGTGTTTCACAAGTACTACATAAATTTCCAAAAATTGTGAATTATCATTTCTTATTTGTAATATTATCTAAATCAACTATGAAAATGAATGCATGATAAGTTAGACAAAATAATTACTTTAGACAAATTTATGACATTTGAGTTTTCACATGGACTTTCAGTGGTCAAAAATCACATATTGGTGTCTAACACCAATACTATGCAATGATCTGTCATTTCTTGTTTGCATTATTATTTGAATCAACAAGGAAAAACAATTCAAGATACAATTTGATAAAGTAGTTGCTTTTAGATAAATTTCTGATACATATGAGTTTTTTTCACATGACAATTATATTTACAATTATAATGTAAGATAATTTTCTCTTGATTTTCGACGGGTTACACACTAGTTAATTTAATAAATACAATTTGATATTTTAATTATCCAAGGTGGTAATTAGGAGTGTCAATCAGTCCAATATCGATTACGTGAAACCGAAAAAGTAAACTTTTTGAGTATTGGGTACCGATAGCCAATTTTATCAGTTAACTGGTTCCCGACCGATTCGATACTGATTCTTCCCGAGAACCGATTAAGGAACAAAATTGAAAAAAATGTTGTAATTTTACATTTATTTTTTTATATTTCTAAAATACCAATATTTAAGTCAATAATAATTAGCATAAATATTTTTCTAACAATAATTCGATATAAATATATTTAAATTAAACTTGATAAATATTTTATAGAATAAAATTTATTTTATTAAATATAAATAAATATAAAATATTTTATTTTTAATAGCTAATGTAATAAATTAGTTACCGATTTATTTACCGAAAAGTCGATTCTCGATCTAGTAACGGCTCCTCTTGAGAATCGGTTACCGATTGACATCCCTAGCTAGTGGCAATATACTGTACTCATATTGGTATTATTTCTACAAATAAACTCGTGTTTCTTTAATTAACTTCTCAAAGAAATAGATTATTTCAACACAAAAAATTTGAGTATAGTATGATTCACATGACAATATATTTTTCTAAAAATAATTTTACAAATCTGATGTATCAATTATGTTTCTAAAATTTAAATCTCATTCACAATATTAAGTATAAAATATAATATTTTAAAATATTTTTAATAAAATAGAAAGCACAATATAAATTATTCTTTAATTTTTTTAATAAAAATAAAGAAAATAAAATAAAATAAAGAGATGACAATTTGAGTGGAGTTTCTATTTTGATAAAAATATTGTAATTTATATTTTAATAATATTTTAAAATATTATATTAATTATAGTGATTTAGATTTAAAAAATAAAAAATACGTAAACGATTGTTATGTATAATTTAAATGATAAATCAAATTTATAAAATTAGTTTTTAAAAATATATTGCATATATGAGTTTTGTGTAGAGATAATTATTATTTTGAGAAACTAAATAATAAAAATCATATCAATATAAATTTAATATACTGGCACATTATATTGTTAAATTAATTTTAAAAAAATTTATTGTCATATCTAATTCAAAATCATCCAAAATAATAATTTATTACAAAACAAAGAAGCTATAAATTTTAAGACCATTATCCTTTGCATTTGGAACAGAAGGAAAGTGACAAGTAAAGTCTGTTCGGAGCCTTTCTGAAACCCATAAACCCTAAAAGAGTTTTTATCTGCTCTACTGCATTCTTCATCACTTCCATTGCCTTCTTAATCACTTCGATTGGTCTTTTTTTCAAGCCAAAATTGACAGTCGTAGGTGCCTTAAACGCCGCCGTTCTGCTCGACCTCCACCTCAGCCTCCGCCTGCTAGATGGATTTTGGGACCGGAATCAGTACCTTCAACGGCAAAACCACAACTTCGTATTTCATCGGTCGCAATCATATCAAACTTGAGAATCTTCATTGTACTGGCGCTATCTCATACGATTTCTTTCGCCCTCATCGGTATCCGAGCAGGAGAGCATCTATCAAAGTGAACAGCACCAGCACCAGCTCAATTTCGAAGGTAATTTACTCGATTTCGATTATGTATGATACAACGTACAAACTTAAATGAATTATTTTGGTTCAGTTTCTCGTATTTTTCTGAGTTTTATGAGAAGTTGATTACTTCATTTTCAGTATTGGAGTTGGAAAGATGAATTGTTTTGGGATGGGTTGGGTTGGATAAGATGAGCATGGTTTAGGAGATGGCTCAGTGGAACTTTAGAATTAGGGGCTGAAAATCATATTCAAATCCTGATTAAATTTGTTCCTAGTTGAGATTGTAAATGCTTTTATACTTGCAGTACGAGAAAAAGAGGAAAGTGATCAAGACATGCTCAATTCTATCAATCATGAAACTAATTAGAAGCATCTTTCTTTTTTATATGTTGGATTCCGGATTGGCAAGAACATTTTGATTATTGTTGTTTTTAGTTTCTGCAAAATTGACCGGTGTTTACTGTTTATGACTATCATCTGAAATGACATCATCATAGGTAAATACATAAATACTCTTTTAATGTGGCATGTAAATGTTTATTAGTGAGATACATGCTACAATTGAAGGGCATGTTACAACTGAAGGGCATGTTTCAGATATGCTATGAACGAACATTCTGACAATGACGTGGTGTGGGATATTTTTGGGTAACTAGATTTGAATGTTGAGATCTGTTCAATGATTATGTGAGGAGATTCATAACAGGTTTTCTTTTCATTCTCAAGTCTACTTAGTACTGAACATGCCATCTTCTTACAGGATAACTTCTGATACTTTTTGTCCCTTCCGTGAATACATGTATGTTTCTTAGCATAAAAATTGCAGCTTTTCTTCAAAATGATATTGTACCAAGTTGAATACTCCAAATTCCAATTTGAAAGTACCTGATTTGAATCACATCCATTTTTCAGGTAAGATCAGTGTCTGCTGATGAATATGGATTGGATCTCCAGCTCTCGAGTTTGGCAGCTTTGTGCCCACTGGATGGTCGTTATTGGTCCAAAGTGAAGGAGCTGGCACCTTTCATGAGTGAATTTGGTCTTATAAAGTATCGAGTTTTAGTTGAGGTATTTTTAAACATCTTTGATTGATGAAAATTGTGAAATGAATTATATATATGTTCGTGCATAGTTGCATCACCTTCCCTTAGATATACAAACGTTCCATGTGGCAAAGAGAAAATAATCAATGAACTAATGTGACAGTGAAAACTGCATTCCTGGAGAATTTAATAGAAAATCCTCCCGGCTTATAGAAATGTAGGGAGAATGTAAAAAATATCTATTACACTCGTGCATACTTGGAACATCAATAACATCATTCAGTTTTTCAAGATCTTAGCTTATATACTGAGCTAAAAGGATTACTGAGATGAATATTTTAATTTTCTGTCCTACTGACCAATGTTGTAAAAAGTGAACGCATACATGAGGCGTTTTGTCACGGCGAGGCGTAAGCCTCGAGGCTGTCCGAGGCTTAAATCCATGCAAATTAAATATAATAAAATAATGTAATAACTAACAAACATTAAATTAAAAACATAGAAATCTTAAATCCATACAAATTAGTGTCATTACATGTTTAAATTAGTGGTATACTGACAAATATTAGAAGCTAGCGGCTATATAGTAGGAACTCCAATGAGGCAATGTATAGCTAACAAGAATTTGTAACTTGAAGCAACTGAATATTAATGAACGTAATATTAACAAAGAAGCATAATAGAAAGCATCTGTTTTCAGAAACATGATATAAATTTTTGAAAAATATTGAGGCTTATATATATGTATATATTCGTTTGGCTTATATATAGTGACAACTTACAAATTACAATATTGCAAAAACATTAGAGTTTGAGAAAATTATGCTTTAGAAACTTTTTTCGCTGCAGTTTTCAATTAAGAAATGGTGATTATTTATTTATTTATTTTTTGAAACTGAAATGGTGATTATTTCAGATTTTGGAAATATAATTTACTTTCTCTCTCTGTCTCTTTATCTCTGTATCATGATACATGATTTATTTTAATTGGGAGGAGTTAATAACTGAGTTGTATGGAGCTATGTTGGGAGTTTTAATCTAGATTTAAAATGATTTGTGGTTACACACACGCTGCCCGTGATATATCATATTCATCCTCATTTATCTTCTCTTACCAATCTGAATAACCCTGCACTTATATTTTTGTCAGATTAAGTGGTTGCTGAAACTTTCTCAAATTTCTGGAATCCCCGAGGTCCCGAAGTTTTCTAAGGAAGCTGAATCTTATCTACAAAAAGTGATCGATCAATTTAACTTGGATGATGCATTGGAAGTTAAGAAGATTGAGAAGGTGACCAACCATGATGTTAAAGCTGTTGAGTACTTCCTGAAACAAAAATGCCAGTTGCACCCGGAGATAAATAAGGTGTGCATCTCTATAGTCTATACCTTTGGCTCTGGATGGATTTTGAACTCATTTTGGTATAGAATATTAATTTGATGAATATTCAAGAAAATTATAGTAGTGATTAATTGCAGCATCTTTATGACTTCAATTATCATGTCTTCTCCTATTCTTAAGGGATTTGCATATCTCCATTTACTATTTCTTAGTAAAAACTAATCACTTTTCATATCAATTTAGGTGCTGGAATTCTTCCATTTTGCTTGCACCTCGGAGGACATTAATAACCTGGCTCATGCATTGATGCTGAAAGATGCTCTCAACGAAGTTATGCTACCTTCTATGGACAAATTGATCAGAGCTTTATGTGACATTGCAACTTCTACTGCTTCTATCCCTATGCTATCTCGAACTCATGGACAGGTAATATATTTGGGCGCATAACTTATATATTTTTCATACTAAAAAATAAAATTACTCTCGTCATTGTATAAGTACACTCACTCACAAGAAAACACTATATATCATGCCATTTTGCTAGTGCAGTCTAGTCTTCCTTTTTGTATTGGTCATTCGTGCATTACTCGATATAAGAGCATGCATATCAAGATTTTATTTCTCAGACTTCAAGAATATCTAACTAGATTTTTTGTGTTTTTTAGCCAGCTTCACCCACCACATTAGGGAAGGAAGTGTCGGTCTTTGCATATAGACTAAATAGAGAACGTGAAATATTGTCGCAAATTGAAATTTTAGGAAAGTTTGGTGGGGCTGTTGGGAACTACAATGCACATCTAGTTGCATATCCTGATGTAAATTGGCCACGAGTCGCGGAGGAGTTTGTGACATCTCTTGGAATAAGTTTTAATCCTTATGTAACTCAGGTACGTCAAGTTTCAGATTTTAGTTCCATATTTATCTCCACTTTCATCCAACAAAAATCTAATATATGTTCTTTGTAATCGGCCATCTTTTGAAAAATAACTTGTCCTTTTATAGTTCAGCAAACAAATATGACTCCTCTATGAAAATCTGAACTAATTAACCATTTATTCTCCTTCTAATACAGATCGAATCTCATGACTATATGGCTAGACTTTTCAACTCTATTATCCTGTTCAACAATATTCTTGTGGATTTTGATAGAGATGTTTGGGGATACATTTCTTTGGGTTACTTCAAGCAGGTGAGAGCAACAATTTGTTGTTAGATATGTAATTCTACTCTCACATCAAGCCAAATTAATGCATTTCCAACTATAAGCAGATAACCAAAGCTGGGGAGATTGGGTCTTCGACAATGCCTCACAAAGTTAATCCCATTGACTTTGAAAATAGTGAAGGCAATTGTGGAATTGCAAATGGTGGCTTGTCACATCTAAGCACAAAGTTACCAATATCACGCATGCAGGTAATCATGTTTATCTCAAAGAAGTTGAACCCTTACAAAATTATAGGGCATGATTAACGTATATGGAAATTATGCCTTTCAAAGTATCTAATTCCTAACATGACCTGTTATCTTTTATTGCAGCGAGACTTGACTGATTCGACTGTTCTGAGGAATATGGGTGTAGGGTTAGGACATTCTCTTCTTGCCTACAAAAGTGCATTGCAGGGAATTGCTAAGCTCCAGGTACTACGAAATACATTGATGGTTCAACTATTGAAACTATCATCACTATTGCTTTCTTGGTCATGCATTTTTATGTGGCAATTAGTTGGTAACATGATTTGATAAAGTCTCAATTTTCTTATTTACTAAATGTTAGGTCAATGAAGCTTCCCTCAATGCAGACTTGGATCAGTCGTGGGAAGTTCTTGCGGAGCCGATACAAACTGTATGCCTGTCATATTTATTAACATTTTGAACTTAATATGTTGATTTTCAGCTCCACTAAGAATTCTCACTCTTTATCCTCCACTTGTCAATTCATTCTATTATCTTGTTTAGAGAGAGCAACTTGAGCAGTAATAGCTGATGCTACTCTCAAGTACTATATAGTTTTTCACTTTTTCTTTCATATGCTAACCACTCTACACTTCTATGCATGGTGGATTTTAATGAGAAACACAATTCATCATTTTTTTTTTACCTAACTCCTAATAGGTAATGCGGAGATATGGTGTTCCAGAGCCGTACGAAAAGTTGAAGGAGCTAACGAGAGGAAGAGCAGTCACTAGAGAACGCATAAGAGAGTTCATCGAGGGCCTGACTATTCCCATTGAAGCCAAGAAAATTCTCTTAGATTTAACACCCCATACTTATATTGGGGAAGCTGACGAACTGGCCAAGAAGTTGAATATTATTTCGAGTTCCGTGAATGGAGCAAGCCTTTCGTGAGCATGACCAGTCGATGGCCAAGAAGTTGAATATTATTACGAGTTATGTGAATGGAGCAAGCCTTTCGTGAGCACGACCAGTCGATGCTTCGTGCAAGGGTTGCTCCTCTGTTGTATGATCACTACAAATTTTGTTGGGTATGTTTCTGGATACTTAAATCACTATTGAAAATGGTTTAACCTATTTATGGTAGAAATTGCGTTGTTTAGTTTTTAGAAAATATTGATTGATGATGTTTGAAAGTCTTATGCATAAGATGGAGTGAACCTTCCTGATTCCAAAATTATGGTGCCAAGCATAAATTGTAAATGAGTTTGAAAATTAGAGAGGGCAAGAGAGATTCTAAGCATAAAGTTAAAGAATAGTGAAAGATTTTTGTATAAATGACATTGAACTAACAAAATGACAAAAAAAAAACTGAACTCAATGGAAAATGAACGAGGGCTGCCGTGGCCTGGTCGTTGGTTTGGTAAAAAGGTGACATGTTATAGTTTTTAAAATGATGGACACCATCGAAATCGAATTCTAAACTTCGTTTTGGTTTTGTATGATCTTGGTCAGAATGATTATAGTTTGGTTTTGGTTCGCTTCTGCAGTTTTTGTATGATCTTGGTCAGAATGATTATAGTTTGGTTTTGGTTCGCTTCTGCGGTTTGTTTTTGTATGATCTTGGTTCGATTTTAAACGAGGGCTGCCATGACAATAGTTCGATTTTAATTGATGGACACCATTCTTAACCTCTAGTAGTGACTGGATATTAACCTTATTGAAAACTTTTCAAAAACAAATTGATGAAGGATTGGACGATAACATACTTTTTGCAAAGTGGAAATTTATATCATGATGATATGCAGTTGCATGAACATTTAATTGAGATGTTCAGCAAAGAACTTAGGTTTAGATGAGCATATATTTAAAAGTAAAAGTATTTCATTTCTCCATCCAAATCACACATCTTAGACTCTCTTTTTGAATCATTAGATAAAAAGCTTTGTTAATGTCTTCTGAACCAACCTCATGAGTCACAAACTTATCCAGCTCCAACTCCTGCACAAACATAATCACTAAGCCTTTATACTTATTTACGATTTTCACACCATCTTTAAAACATATCAACTTATATCACCCGGTATATATTTATAGTCGAGAAATAAGAATTAATGAATACGAATCATATACCTTGTCCATGTATTGTTGGACAAGGATGGATATATTGGACTTGGGTTTGAGGCCACCGAAGATGGAGCCTAAGAGAGTTCTACCACTAAAAACGGCATCCATATGTTTGATCGTCAAGTCGGCTCGAAACTCATTGGCCCCAAGCAATAGGGGTATCTATTCGGGTTGGGTCGGGTCGGGTACCCCATCCGAAATTTCCGGGTACCCGAACCCGAACACGAAGTTTTGCTGGAGGCTCTCATAGAAGAATTGGTTGAGCAGCTCCGGAGATAGATTGTGATGAGGGCACTGCATCTGTAAGCACTTGAATCGTTCTCAAGCCTCGTGAAGAGGCTTTCCATCCATCTGCGTAAAGGTCACTAGTTGTGACCTCACCTCTTGCGTCTTCTGGTTTGGATACCACTTTGACATGAACTACTCGGACACCTGATTCCAGTTCTGAAGTGAATTAGGTGCTAAAGACATAAACCATGTCTTAGTTCGGTCCTTCAGTGTGTAGGGGAAGCATCTCATCTTCTACTGGTCTTCGTTCAAAGCTCCAAGAGGGAAGGTTTGAACTATAGCATAGAATTCCCGGATGAAGTTCAATGCATCCTCCACCGGTATGCCATAAAAGGACGGTAACTGGTTGAAGTGTATGTTCTTCAGCTCGTAGTTCCGAGCTGCTTCCCCTAACATAATCGGTGATGTCGATGCTCCAATCATCGGTCTAGTTAGTTCTCTCATCTGACGGGCCGCCATAACTGTTCGTGAACTTGCTTCACTCCAGTCGGTGTCGGAATTCTGAAGAGGTGTGCTTCCCGAATGATCTGAATGATATCTCAAATCCAAAAGATGTCCGTTTTCAACCTCCTCTTCCAGGTTGCACAAACAAACAATGGAAAAGAAAAACAGACACACAAGTACTAAAAATCAATATGCTTATAGCCTTTCCTATCTACGGCGCCAAAATTTGTTCGATCTCTATTGGCAACGCAATAAAGAAGTCTAACAGTTTATCTCGACATCTCAACTTAATACATATGCTCAAGTTCTCGCAATTAAACGAGTGTTACATTACGTGCTAAGCTGACCCTAAGTCGAATCTCACTAAAGACTAAACAGGGCTATCCAATTAGAAATACTTGAATGTCACAAACAATTTCTAAACACTCTAAATCGGATGAAGATAATTATGATTATCTAGCTAATAAAAATCAAAGAAATAAAGGTGAACGAATGGATTAAAGTCTAGGGTATAGATCATCTACAATCTATACTTAATACTCATTCAATCAAACTTCATGTTTCAATATGATTCTCCTAAGTTTAACTAGCTAATGTTAGTAGATGACTTTGACGAGTTTAGTCTATTCCCGTGGGGATTATATCATTTCTTTGGATGAGACATTATTTGTACAATTTGAGGTGGAATAATGTGAAGTACAATCTATACGGACCGTCATGAGCAATGTACGTTTGGATGTTGGAGTTATTTCCATAGACAAGTTTGACATTTAAGAGATTGCGTGATTGAGAGATTCAGCTCATATAATGTCGTTTATTTCCAGAATTAATATTGATGTCATGCACCATATATTTCATCCGAAATAAATAAATTTTAATATTTATAAATATAAAATTAAGAATATCGATAAACGATTTAAAATAAACTTTAAAACCAGACCAATTCCAATTCCAATTCCGATTAGATTACGGTTAGATTTGGATGGTTTTGTTTTGAAAAGTTCATGTGGACTCAAAAAAGTAACTGCGGTATCCCCAACGGTCATCCAACTTAGTGTTACTCCGCCGGTAACTTTTCACTCCTCTGTCAGCGCCGCCGTCGCCGCAATCATTTTCTCCCTTTTTTTGTCCTTTTTATTTCGCTTATACTCAGGTGCGTCTCCGTTCTCTCATCGAGATTCGCAAATTATTTTCTTCTTTTTAATGGCCAATTTTGTTTCTCTCTGTGTTTGTGCGCAGATAAACTGGAAATGGATCTAATGATTCTGACGTTGTTTCTTGGTTTTGTGTCGGCCATTCTCATTCTAATCCCTCGCCTTCGTAAATCTGGTTGTTTCTCTTTTCGCCTTTCTGCTTTTTTGTCAATTAGTGCGAGACAAAAATATATTCCTGTACTACTATTTTAGCTAATTGGATGATTTTGGCAGGATGCAGATAGTGGAAAATCTTCGAAGAAAATATTTACTTCTCAGGTATAGATCCAAATCTCTTTTTCTTGTTTCAATTTGCTCTTGTTCTTATTCAAATGAAAGGAGGCAATTTTTCTACACGTTCAATTTATGGTGAAGTTCACAAGATGCCGAACAAATCTATTGTTTTCATCGAGCTTTTGCGATAGTTGCTAGCTGATTGGGATTGTTTTCTGTTGTAGATTAGTACCTTGAAACATATCGATGGGGAGTTAAAAGACTGATGCATGCAACAGTGTTACTGTCAATATATTGTGCTTGAATTTCTGTAGCCTTTTTTAGTGTCTTGAGAAAGAGAAAGCTTTACCTGATTAAGATCTTGGTTCTAATACCATACAGATGCAAAAAAAACATAATATGTGCCTAGATCATGATGATTACTTCTGAATTAAGGCTTCTTGAGAAAGAGAAAGCTTTACCAGTTTTCTGAATTAAGGCTTCTTTAGGTTGCTTCAAGTATTCCACATCATATTTTGAATAAAGGAATGATGTTACTCACCATTGACCTTAGTTTTGCAGTTTTCCTAGTACATACATAGTAAGGAAGTTTAGTTACCTACAAAAGAAAGGATAGTTGGCGTGTGTGTGTTGGCCTAGTGGTAGTGAGGTTAATGCCCAAGTAAATAGGTCTCGGGTTCGAGTCCTCCTTGACGCGGCCATGTAATTTAATGTTAATGTAATCTAATTTAAAAAAGAAAAAAAGAAAAAAAAGAAAGGATAGTCGTTATGCATGTCAAATGTCATACTCAGGGTAAAATGAGGTTTAATGTTGGATGACAATCAATTTATTTTTCAACATCTCATGGTTTAGTTTAGTTACTGCCAAATTATAATGTGTACTTGATTGGTTTACTGTTGACCTTTTGTTCCTTTACCTTTTATGTAATTTTAAGTTCTCTTTTATGCGAGTGAGTGGTTTGCCTGTCCTTTCCAAGATAGTTCACTGTTGAATCTCTTTATGATTATGTCAATTACTTGGTTTAGGCATCCAAAGCATACACCAAAGTTGAAGTTTCATCACATAATAAAAGGACCGATTGTTGGATCATTATAAAAGACAAGGTTTGCTTCAGTACTCGAACCTGTGGAATTTCCTGATTACTACACAAAAAAGGATGGTCGGATTTCCCTTTGTGATCATCATCGTATGAAGTTTCTCTAAGAAAGAGTGCTTGATTTTATGGGGTTTCAGGTCTATGATGTTACTTCTTATGTAGAGGAGCACCCCGGTGGTGATGCTATCCTTGCACATGCTGGGGACGATTCAACCGAAGGCTTCTTTGGGTAGGTTTTTCTTTCATCAATAACTCGTATTTATGGATTTCCATTACCAAGATCCTGCCATTGTTTCATATTCAATTGGCAGACCTCATCTTCAATTGTTTCTTGTAACAGGCCACAACATGCTACGCGTGTCTTTGACATGATTGAGGACTTTTACATTGGCGATCTAGTGAAATGAATTACTTGGAATTGTATTGATTTGGAATGAGAAGGCTGAGATAATGTATGCTAGCCAACATTTTCAAACATTTCATTGGCTTTCAGCTTTGAATCACAAAAGTAGGATTTTTTTTTTTTAAATCGAAGTTGTGACATATCCTGGTTTTGTGTAGTTTGATCATTGATTTGATTTCTTCCAAAGTTATAATACAAGAGAGTTGACTTGTTATGAATATTTTGTTCTTGTCTAAAATCTAAACTTGTACTATTCCTTATATCTAGTATGATTAGCACATTGCTATAATTTTCTTTAGAGCTAATACATGTATCTATTGGAGTGTTGTTAAATTTACAATTCGAGAAACTCTAAACCCAACAACAGATTTACAATATCTATATTTTTGGTTATAATAAAATGAAATTTCATTTTAAATAAGTTTATATCCAGCAAGTGCAGACCCACCACTATTCCAATAAATAAAACTTTAGCTACACATGGTCTTTAATTTGTACACATTATTATGCAAGAAAATACTACTCCATTATGTAAAATGACAAGAAGGATTGATTGACCAGAGGAATAGGTACCAGATTTGTGAAAAAAAGGAAATTTGTTGTCTGTCAGACAGCTGCCAGGCCGTCCTAAGTCGACCGAAGTCAAGCCAGGAACGATCCTCCACTGCAACAATGGACCGGAAACCGGTTCAGAGAGCTGTTAATCACGCTCAGACCAGGCAGCCGTGGTTCATCAACCAGACATGGTTTCCTGTCTCCTTAGAAATCAAGGATACAGAGGTACGATCCTATAGAACAGATCCTGTTCAAGTAAGGTCGTGTTCTTTCCCTTCCTTCCTCTCTTTAAGTATGTGTTGTTTATTTTGTAGATATTCGATGTGGGATTTCCAGCTACCTTCATAATTAAATACTTCTGCTTATAGTTGATTTTTATTTTACAGATCTTGCTTTGCACTTTCTGCTTAGTCAATTTCCTATTTTATTCATAAAAGAAATACTCTAATAAGGATTTTTATTAATTGAGCGATGATTCCGTACTATAATATATCTTGCTGTTTTTGTTGAACTTAGTTTGTAATGTCAAATTCTCTCTCGTATCTTCACAGATTTGGGGCTAAACGAATGGGTTAGAATTTTGGTTCGATTTATTATTTATTTAAAATTTGAAATTTTCTTCTCATTCCATTAATTATTAAATATAAATTGAATATTTTTTAATATTTATTCGAAATTAGACTAAATATATAAATATATATAATTGATTAAGTGGGAAGTCTATCTATTTTATATATTGAAACTGAACTTTCTAATCCAATCTTTAATTTTATACAAGAGTGAATTTGTTAATCGAATTTCAATTCAAATTTTCTAATATTATTATTTATTTACTTAAAAATAAATTGAACATACTCATAAAATAAATAATTTAAATATTCATATCAAATCTAATATAAAATTATAGTTTAATATTTGAATACGAATTGAATTTTGTACACTTTAATATTTTAAAGAAAATTTATTGATTGATTGATTTTACTAGTTAATAATTGAATTCTCAGTTATAATGTTAAAAAAAAAAATCTTCTTTTCTTCTTATTTATATACTTTTTTTATGTATACTAGTGTTGCACCCGTGCCGCCGTGCAGTTGCACGGATTTAGTTATTTGTATGTTTTTTTTAGAATTATTGTCACGTTAAAATATGTTTATGTAATATGACAATTTCAAATTAAATATATATTTTCTCATTCTATTTATGCTCATATTATTTGAAAAAGAAATATATAATGTCTTGTGGTTAATCGATAATATATAATCTTGCATATGTGCACGTTTGTTTTCTATTCATCTAACAATGTTAAAAAAAATCGCTCTTCATAAATTTGTATTGTTTTTCATTTACACCAGATAATCTTTCCTTATTTTCATCAAATGAGTAATACTATTAATATTATCAAGTATAAAATGAGGAAGAAAAATAAAGGATAAAAAAAGTTAAAGGGTGGTTATCTCATTGTATTCCTTCCTACAGCATAGTTCGTTATTGCATAAATTTATCCTACTTCGAAATAGACTTAAATTATTAATATATTTACGTTGTATTGTTGCATGAACTCTATCTTCCTATAAAAATAATCTATCATTAGCAAAAAATTATAGAAATTTGTTTTTTCCTTCTTGAAGATTATAAAAGCAGGTGTCATTTGAAAATATTTGTTTAAGTTATTTGAGAATTAAGAAATGTTTGAAGTTGAGAAAATATTTTTGGTATGACTAAATTGTCTCAATTGATAATGAGTTGCAACATCATTTGTTTTGTGATTATGGTGTGTAGTGGTCATAATGGATTGTTTTAGTGGTTAATAAGTATAGAAGAATAGTGGGCTTTAATGTTGATTTAAAAATAATTAATAATTTATAATGTTGGATTTAATGTTGAGTTGTAGGTATTAATATCGATTTTAAAATAATTTATAATTTGATAAATTCGAATTGAATGTGCTACAAATGTAGTGGACTTGATTATTTAGTGATCCAATGTAATTTTTTTTTAAATAAAAAATCGTTAATTGTGTTTTTATTAGTAAATGTAATTTTTATAAATTAGTAAATAAATGTATAGTTTGAATTTTATTATACAATTAATTTGCTAAATAATAATTTGATAAATTCCAATTATTTGTGATACCAAAGTAGTGAACTTGATTATTTCGTGATCCAATGTAGTTTTTTTTTAATCTTAATTGTGTTTTTATTGGTGAATATAATCTTTATAAATTAGTAAACAATTGTATAGTTTGAATTTATATAATTAATTAGCTTTCAAACATAAATTTATAAGATCATTTGTTAATCTATTTAATTTATTTGGAAAACATGTTTTTGTATTTTAAAATGTCATATAATAATGTGTCATTATTAGAAATTTGGTCTTCAATATTTTTTTGATCAAATTGATTAATATATGATATTTAAATCATTATCGTTGATGAAAATATTATTGATTTTATAATTGGTATTACAATTCGTTATAATTTTATTTTTTTTTAAAATTATTAAAAATTAGGAGCTTAATATTAATATTTAATTATGAATGCTAATGAAATTAAAACTATTTACATAGATTCTAGTACCCATTATATTTTTTACAATTTTTTTTATATTTAAATTATTGTTGTTGATGAAATTATAATTGGTATTACAATTCATAACAATTTTAATTTGATTTTTTTATTATTAAAAGTCAGGTTCTTTAAAATATAATATTTGAATATGATGCATGTTTTTACGCTGAAATACGTTGCATTTTTAGAAATTTTGTGTTTTGAAATATGATTGCCACTGAAATTTAAGTTGATTACAAAATTGTCACTCAAATTGATTAGAAATTGATGTTAGGTGTTTTATATATATATCTTTCAAATTTTCAATTTATAAGAACATTTTGTAGTTAAAATATTTGGTTAAGAATATTAATCAAATATATATTTTATACTAATATCGTTATTTTATTGTTATGTTAAAAACTAACACTAGGTAATAGTAAATTTGATTAACCAAATTTAATTTATAATTATATTATATATTAAGCAAAATAATAAAAAGGAGCATGCAATCACACCAAATTGTATTAGTTAAGTTTGATATAGTTCATTTTTAATAATAATTCAATTTAATTTTCTAAAAAAAGTTCACATTGTATTTTATAAGCTGATTTAGTTTTGATATAAAACTTACATCAAATCAAACCTTACATTAGGTTATTGTTGCAAATTAGTGGTCATGTCACTACTACAGTTCAACATGTAGTTAAGTTTGGTAAAATCAAAAGAATGCATTTTATACTAAGGATATAAGATGAGGTTTTATAAATATAGGTGTTGCGTTGTTTTTCACCAAAAATAATTCGGCTGACAGACAGTCGGTATGTTCATACTGTGAAGATAATAGCAAGCAAGATCGTCTCCCAAGGGATCGACGAGAATTTTCCTAAAACGTCGACTTGTAATTTAATCACGAAAATTTGGGAATTATCTAGAACTATGAAAAATAATAAATAAACAATAAATGAAAATTTTTATTTTTTGATTTTTCTAAATTAAATAAATCGCAAAGAAAACTAACAGATATATGAGAAATATTCCAACAATAAATTAATTTCACCCAAACTTGATATTCCGATCTTCGATGCAAAAATAACTAAAATTCATGCAAATCAACCGGTTATGATCACCGAAGACGCTTATGACGCGATCTCATCTCTCCATAGCTTCTCGATAATTAGGAAGATGTTTCACTAACTATTTCTCTATTCGACTGACAACCGTAAGAGACGCTCTATAGATTTAATGAGCCGACAACATTAAGAACTAGAGAGACCCGATTCAAAATCGATAAACTCTGCAGGATTATCGAATTAAGATTGTTATTCCCTTGACTAGATAGTCAATTTACCACTAATTAAATCTAAACAACGATTACATATGACCGATTCAATTGGCTATTAATCAATTCTACTCAACTAAATACTGGCTACTATTTAGACGAATAAAACGATTAAATCACAGAGAAAATAGAGGACAACAAATATTCGCATACGAATTAAAGTATAAAGAACGAATTATATCTCATAGAACAATCGCGCTCCAGCTTCCTTAATCGATGTTGGAATAAAAAAATTAGCTACAAAACATAAATAAATAAACAAAATAAATTGAAAGAGCAATAATAGAGATGGGCGGCTGCCCCTTACGTGGGTTCCTTTTCCCAAAAACTTGGTTTTAAACATAATTGGACTCCCTATATATAGTACTAGGAATATCCTCATAACTAGGAAATAAATTAAAATTTTAAATTAGGAAAATATTAAATATTTCTCATGTAATATAATATTTTCAAGTCTAATAACTAAATAAAATACTAAAAATTGAACTATGTTAATTAAACCAGTAAAAATCAAGTGATCATCGCCCAAATCAACAAAACTCTCGAAATTTGCTTGTTCTTCATCAGATACAATGCTTTTCAGGCGGTATGGACATCCTGGCCGAATTTCCAGCAGACCATCAATTCTTTTAACTCGAATCTAACTTGCAAAACTCGTCCAAAAATCATTCTTAATGCCAAAAATTATTTTTCACCTACAAAAACACATCATACTCACAATTAATCCAAATCAAAGTAATTTCACTCAAAATGAAATCAAATTCCACCAAAATATCCCATGAATAAGTAGTAAAATAGCACCCATCAGTAGGTGTGCTTTGTTATTTGTGTTACTTTAATTTTTAAAATTGTTAGATGTTTTTACTTTGAAATTAGCTATATTATTATCCTTTAAGTTGCAGGCCCCGCCCCGTCTCTATTGGATCTGTTTTCGGGAGTACCCCTAAAAAAAGGAACCTTTTCTCTCCCCAGCTATTCCGGGTTAAGATGTGAAAGCGCTTTTATCTCTATAAGAACGGTATGTTTCAAGGTGTAAAGTATGAGAGAAGGGATGTCATAATCGGGGTACTTATCTCATGATGTGAGATAAAAAAAACAAAACAGGAATCCACTTATGTAATAGAATTGATCCACTAAAGTCTTGAGCAGCGATGTAGGATCAGATCCCAAAGATAGTAAGTTTTTTCTTACTTAGAAAGGAAAGTCTTTTTCAAAGATTCTATATAAATTTAACGAAACCGAGATAGTTACCTTTAAAATAAAATTAGATATGAAAAATTACATTACAAACAAAAACAAAAATTACTACTACACACAATTTAAGTGAAATCATGTTCTCACTCACCTTAAATCAAAATCTTTCAAACATGTAAGATTAGTAACTTTCAAAATCAAAAATATAATAATTATAAAAATTGAAATAAATATATTTAAAACTCAGCCTATATTTTCTAATCATACCATAAAAAATAACTTGATAAATACTAAAAAAATCAAAAGGAATCATAAAATTAGAAAAATTATAAATATTTATTTAAAATGGTATATTATACCATATTTAAAAAAAAAACATGAAAAATATATCAAGTGGACTCACCATATTCACTATACACAACTCAATTTAAAACAATATATTAAGTGGACCTAAACTCTCTGTATCGTTCCAATTTTAACGAATATCCCTGAAGGGACATGGATCTAAACTCTAGTAACTACACACAATCCAATTTGAAACAATATATTAAGTGAATTTAAACTTCACTCCTCAAAACACAAATCATTTTGATGTATGGAGGGAGCATTATCGAACTTCTCACAAGCTCAAACTCGACAATTACATATTGAATCAAGCTCAGACTTAAATTTGACTTAAAATTGAATTCTCTAAAATAATTAAAAATATTTTGTTGTCAGACAACTGCTGGGCCGTCCGGAATCAACCAAAGTTGATCGACCGGAAATCTTGTTCACGGAGCTGTTAATCACCAGGGTTGGTCCTGACATTTTCGGGGCTCTAGGCAAAAATTAAAAAAAAAGGCCCATTATACGATTATACATTAAAAATTAAACTATTAAAAAATTATGTGTATCATTTATATATGTTTTACAATAAAATTCATGTTCTCGATTGCAAAAAAGATGGGGATTCATTAGCTCGTTATTTAGTACAAATCAGTGAAATGACATAATCCATAAAAATAATCCAACAAGCCTTGAGGGAATTCCAGGGGGGCCCTATGAGAATTTAGAAAGTCGCGCTTTGATAGAATAAAAGACTGAATGATTTTGAATATCGATTTATTAGTAAAAAGCCTTCTCCCACATTTGAATTGTCCAAGCAAGAACTTTATGTAAGAGTCGAAGCACCAAAAGGAGAATTGAGAATTTTTCTGATCGGAGATCAGAGTGTTTTTCCTTGGAGATGGAAAATCCGACCGAGGGGAAAATCCAAATAGAAAAACTCACATTGAGTTTAGGGATAATCAGGCTCGAAGTGATGACTTCAATGAAACTAATACTAAAATTTCAAACAAGAAATAAAACTTGAATAAGTTTTTTAGAAATGGAAATAACACATGATGATCTTACACACTCTTAATAGTTAATATTAATTGTAATAAATTGTAAAAGAGAGAACAAATATTGAGAGTGAAATAATTTTTTAAAAATATACAATATATATTTTTAATATTAAATAAGATATAATTTTTTTTTTTAAAGTATGTTTTGTTTCTTTTCTGAATATTCGATGTGGCATTTACAACTACCTTAATAATTGAATAATCATGGCTATAGTTTACTTTTATTTTATAGATCTTGCTTTTCACTTTCTGGAGTCGATTCATTGTTCAATATTTTGTTGGAAGGATTATTTTTTGGAATAATATTTTAATGAGGATTGAATAGTTGAGCCATGATTCTGTACGAAATATTGCTGTTTTTGTTCACAAGTTTTGGGCTAAATTCTGTTAGTTAAATATTTTAATATCTCCATAGCAAAATGTTACTGGAGCTGGGCTATGTGCTTACAAGTCTTTATATGACTAATAAATATGAAGAAAACTTGAACACCCCACTCCAAAAAATTAATTCCCTTCCCTTCAAATACTTTAACTCTTTAGATAAAAGTTGCTCCAGTATGAGAGTTCATTACTAAACAATGAAACAACATCAGTTGGTGGTATCACCTTTCACTTTCACTAACAACATTATGATTGAGAGGAGAGATGCAGCACTAGTCAGAAAGCAAGTATATGCATATCAAGAGAGGAGATGGGATTTTCAACACTTTCTTGTTACTATTAGAAAGGAGGAGCAAATACAATACCCCTAAGGCCGCGAAATTCAAACACCACCTCATTGTTTAATTTTTCCTAATATGCGCTCCCGATTGAAAACATCATGGTTGTATGTGGCCGAAAATGAAACGATGAGGAGGGCCTTTGAATTTTGCTAAAGACCTTAGGTGTATTTCATATTTGCACCTTCTCCCTTAATATTACCAATCAGAGTGCCTATAGTTTCATTAGTAAGTTGAATCAACAAACAAGAGGATACCTAAACTACTAAACAAGATATCAAGGGCTTTATGTGCTTAGATTTTTAGGCATGAAATCAAACAACCACTACGCTTCTCCTATGTAAGATGTAATAAGGTCTGGAAAACAACAGAATTTCCGTTTTCTTTGGCAAGGTATTATGTAGCACTAGCCTTTCATCCTGAATAATAACTGATCCTTTTTGCTTTAAGTGAAAAAGTATTACATTACCAACACACAAGGGCAAAATTTTAGTTTATTAGTATTAATGTCTTCCATATGCATATAGACGTCCTTAAATGTGTCGAGCTACAACTCGTCCTGCAAAATCAACTATTGAAGAACCAAGATAAAGATACATCTTAATTCACCATATTGAAAGCATATCATTCACTTAGTAAAGTTCTCTACTGACTCAAAGGATTAACTCTAATGGTTCTTTTACATTTCTGCCGTTCATTTTTTATGTTATTGTTTGTGAATTCAGGGTTTTTTGTCTTTTATTTCCTATGGTTGTAAGGTTTTGCTCTTCACATTAAGACTGAGACGGGGAAGCACCTAAATTAGAGGCTTAGAACTACAAGATAGAATAGGCGTACAATTTAAGAAGGCCTCATAATAGGATTCACTAGAAATGATGCAGAATATCCATAAGAAACTAAATAAAGACCACAGCAAATAATCAGCATTGCCACCATTTTATATGGAAAAAGAACGCACTATCATAAACATAACCAGATCAGAATATTTTTGGCTTGCAATAACGAGAGAAGAGTAACATATATTGGAAGATCGTCTAAACCGAAGCACATATTATATTTATCCTCAATAGCAAGTTAAACACAAGTTCAGTTGAGTATCAGAAGTTTAAGACCATCTCACTCGATTATGACAATTTTCTTTCTTGTGTGGTCAGGTGATTGAGCAGAACACCAGCTGCAACACTTACATTCAAGCTTTCCACCGCCAAGAACGATGTGAACTCTTGACCACGCCTCTCGACATTGTCCACATCATCATCATCTCCTGTCGGCATCAAATCAACAGGTAGATTTCCAGGAATCCTAATTATCTGAGTGCATGATCTCTCCACTAACGGCCTCAAACCAGTTCCCTCACTTCCTAGAACCAGTATCGTCGGAGCACCAGGTGTAACTTCATTCAACGGAATAGCTCTTGAAGAAACTGCACCTCCAAGAACACGCCAACCATTTTCAGCTGAGGATGTCAGGAACTGCATCATATTCTTACAAGACCTAAGTTCCATTAGTTCAAGTGAGCCAGCACTAGCTTTGCTCACAACACCACTCAAAGGAGCTGAGTTCTTAGCACACAACACTACTCCAGCAGCTCCAAAAAAGTAAGCAGAGCGGATAATCGCCCCAAGATTCTGAGGGTCAGTAACCTCATCCAATGCCAACCAAAGTGGGCCCCTTTCCCCCTCCGTTGAGACTGGGTCCAGCTCCTTTATACCAACCATCTCAAGTGGAGATGCGTCTAAAACCAAACCCTGATGAGGCCTATTATCAACAATCATATTGAGATCATGCTTAGATAGCTCATTTGTGCTTAGTCCGATTTTGTCCGCCATCTTCAAGATTCTCTCAAACCCCTTCTTATCCTTTTTCTTCCTATTGTTACTACTTAAGTCCAACCCTTCCTGAACATACAACGTATAGAATTCTCTCCGCCCGGCTGAAAGAGCAGCCAAGATAGGACCAACTCCATATACCCCTTCTCCTACTATTCTTGGTACGGTAGATTCCTTGGCTTCTTTCCAAGTCTTCCTACCCCAATTTTCTTGCTTGTTCCATCGCCTCAATTCCGGTCTCTCAGGCATTGGCTTTACCTCAACGTAGTCGTCGTATCTCTTCCTAATGTTGCGCCACCTAGAATCGTACTCAACCTCAGACTCCCCCTCCTCATCTTCCTCCTCATACTTAACATAACCATTACTGCTACTTTTATTCCTAAACCCATTCCTCCTGCTCTCTAATTTTGGCTCTTCAGTATTCTCTACTTCCGAAACCCCACCTTTCAAGAACTTCTCCGCCGATTCCTCCCACGAAGACTTAACCTCTTTGCTAGCCACACTTTTTCCAACTTTTCTCCTTCCCCCTCTCTCTGTGGATGCAGCCAACCATGGAAGGGGCTTTTCGCTTGTTTCAGCTGCCTTGATTGAACTCAAACTCGAACTCGAAAAACTCCTCCTTCCCAATAGTGAACAGATCGGAAAACAATTCCCCATGCCATTTCTGGGTCCAAGAAATCGAAATTGCTCGAGAGCTCCTCTTTTACTCGACCCAGTAATTAAACGGCAGCCAGCAACAACGGAGACGGGCTTCGGAGCGTCAAACTGGCAAAAGAACTTTGTGGGCCGCGAAGAAATCCTAAATGCTAAAGGTAATGCTACAGGCTTCGTCATGTTTATTGGGATTATAGAAAAACAAAAATGAGTTCTTTGATATGCGTGTTGCTCAAAACCGTCAAATCAGAGATGGACTCTGATACGAAACCAAAATAATTTGTTCCTGCATATGAATTAAGAGGTAAGGGATTAAAAGGAAGAAGGAAGAGAGATACCTTGAACTGGAATTGTGAGAGCGACGGCCATGATGGGTTTAAGCCTCTCTGAAGTTATGGAAGGGTTTATCAACAATCAACAGTTCAACTGAAACAATACGACGCCGTTGCTCCTTTGTTCCTATAAACTGGAATACTCACCTTTCTAGTTTCTAAAAAGAAAAAAAATCTTAATTCCTTATCGAGTCTTTGGTTATCTAAAATTAGATTAGTGTGTGATTGGTCGAAATTAATTTAGTTTGAGATTATTTGAGAATATTTTTTTTTGTTGAAGGTCAAGACAAACAAATCATAACTAATTTTATGTAGCATATTCTTATGATTAAATCATGGGTCGTATCTATTTAACCAAACAATTTATAATAATTAATTACCTCCGATTTTGTTATTTTTAAATTCAATATTTTTATAATTTTTTAATTTAATTAATAAATACATCAGTTTATGATATTTTTCTATTTTTTCATGATGATGTTCTTTGTTCTTATTTAAATTGATGCATGATCTAACGTGTATTTTTATATATTCTCTTTGTCACATTTAAAATGGTCCCCTTCTTTTCGGCACCTAGATCAAAATAATCTCTTTCTTTTTATTTACTCAATACACCTAAAATACAAAAATGTTACTATAAAAAGAAAGGGACCATCTTGATGGGACATACGAAAATGGCAAAAAGGGCTGTCTTGAGTGAGATAGAGTGAGTACATATTAGTATAAAATGAAAATATTTTAGAATGACGTGTTTCATCGTGCGTCAACTTAAACTTGATCGAAAAAAAAAATTCATGAAGAAAATATTGTAAGTTGAAGTATTAATTGGTTAAATCGAAAATTAATGCAGAAAAATCATTAATTGATATATTTATTGATCAAATTAAAAAGATGGAAAAAAATATTTTTAATCATGTCAATGTTTAGGTAATTAACTCAAATATAATTTACTTATATGAGTATGTTATTTCAATATTTATTTAAGATAACAAACAAATATATTAACTTTCTTGATTTTTGATAACAAGTTAGCTGATTTGTGTTTAATCGATCTGTCCATAGCATTTAGTCATTCTGCAAAGTCTAACTAATTTAGACACTATAAAGCATAACCTTCTAAGCATCAATAAACATTAGAGTATGTTTATCAACAACCATTTCTCCAACCCAACCTTCCCACCTTTATATTATTATATTCATTTCTCTCTCTTCTATAAATTTATTATTACTCTCACCCACCCACCTTTACTTTTATAAGTTTATCAATGACCTCATTTTCAACCCAACCTTCCCACCTTTATATTATTAAATTATTTTTCTATATATTATTATTTAATTAATATTTTTTTAATAATTTAATTATGTGAAATAAATTAATAATATAAAAAAATTTAAATTTTTTAAAAAAGTAGAAACTAATATTAAATTGATAATTTTCAAATAAACATAGAAATTACAATCACTAAAACACGAAAATCAAAATAAACAACTGATTACCGAATAATAATACGAAAATTACACATTTAATTATCATCACCAAACTTTTGCCATATGTGCTCGATCAGATCGTGTTGAAGACTGTTGTGAGCTTCTCTATCACGGAGTTGTGTCCTATTCGTCATATATTTCTTCAAACTTGCAATCCTTTCTGTAGAAAATACAAAAATATCATCTTCAGTTTCTTCTACTTCTTCACTTTGTCTTGCAGTTTGAGTAGCTCGTCGATCTTCCATAAATTATGTGGGATCACGATAGTTTAGGTAAGTGTTTCTTTCATCCTCCACTATCATATTGTGCATGATAATGCAAGCAATCATTATTTTTGTCATCATATCTCGATCCCATAAAAGGCATGGACGTTTGATAAAAGAGAAACGAGCTTGTAGAACGCCAAATGCTCTCTCAACATCTTTTCGGGCAACCTCTTGATGTTGAGCAAATAATCTGTGCTTCTGAATTTGTGGTTCAATAATAGATTTGACAAATATTGCCCATGAAGGATATATGTCATCGGTGAGATAATATCTCATATTTTTTTCCTGATCATTTACAACATAACTAACCTTTGGAGCTCGGCCTTGTAAAACTTCATTAAAAATAGGAGAGTGATCAAGTACATTAATATCATTTCTCGAACCTGGAGTTCCGAAAAATGCATGTCATATCCATAAATCCTGCGAAGCAACTGCTTCTAAGATGATCGTTGGCTTACCCTTTCTTCCTCCATATTGCTCTGCCCATGCTTTAGGACAATTTTTCCATTCCCAATGCATACAGTCGATACTCCCGAGCATCCTTGGAAAACCACGTTCTTCACCAACATGCATATATATGCCATGTCTTCTTCAGTTGGCTTTCTGAGGTATTCATCACCAAAGTTGGAAATGACACCCTCAACAAATTTGGTAAGTGAATTCCTTATTGTAGCTACACTCATCCGAAGGTATTCATCATGCAAATCAGTTGCAGTTCCATAGGCCAACACCCTTATAGCTGCAGTACATTTTTGAATCGAAGACATACCTAAACGTCCAGTAGCATCACGATTTTGTTGGAAAAAATCGTCTGAAGCAACCACCTTATTCATTATACGCTTGAACAAGTGCTTTTGCATGCGAAACCTTCTACGAAAAATTTCTGGAGGGTAGATTGGATTGGCTGAAAAGTATTGCTCGAACACACTGTCATGACCTTTCTCACGTATACGTTCAATATATCGTCTAGTTGCTCTAGAAGTGTGATCTGTAGGTTGAATGTATAGAGTTGGAATACGAAAGAGTACATCTTCGACAATGCGATCAACTTTTTTATTTTGATCAACAATACGTTCTTCCCACTTATCAAATTCGATGAAGTTGGAATCAAAATTGGAACTTGATGACATTTTTTGAGGAGTTTGAAGATGTGAAAGAAAAGAATCAAATGTTAGCTATATTGCAATGTTAGAAAGTTCATCAATACATATAGTGTCAAGGTATGCCATAATTTGATTTTTTGCGAAATTATAGTGATGTAACATACGCATGTGAGTCTGCATAAGTTGTCGGATGCACTTGAATAAAGCTATGATCAAGTTCAAAGTTCATGTGAATAAAGTAACAAACCCATGTGAATAAAGCTATGGTCAAGTTCAAAGTTCATCAATACACATTTCTTCCCACGCATGTGAATAAAGTAACAAACCCATGTGAATAAAGTTCATCAATTTGAGTTGTCACAATCATGTTTTGGAATAAAAATGGATAACAAACCCATGTGAATAAAGTTGTGGTTCAAATACATTTAAAGTTTATCAATTTGAGTTGTCATTTAATGTCAGATGCATGTGAATAAAGTAACAACACCCTTGTGATGCATGTGAGTGAAACACATCAATTAAAACAAATTTCAGACGCATGTGAATAAAGTAACAAACTCATGTGATGTGGGTGACAAACAAATGTAAGACGCACGTGAATAAAGTAACAAACTCATGTGATGTGGGTGACAAACAAATGTCATACGCATGGAAACTAAAATTTCATTAATTAAAATCACAAAAAGTGAAAATTACATAAATTGAAATTACAATAATTAAATCACAAAAACAAACAAGAACTAGCAAATAAAAATACAATTTCCTAAGGAAACAATTCTGCCATTAGACGATGTTTTAGCGCTTCTTCATCCGGAGATAAGTTACTCTTTCCTATCAAGGTATTGAGCATAGTTGATTTCATCTTCAAGTCTCCTAATTTAGTCATTGCATCAACTTCTTTTTCACGTGTGATCCTCATTGCTCGTAGTTCTGAAGTGAACTCATCAGATAAACCATAAGATTGTGATATTGTACCTTTCCCTTTTCTTTTTGCTTTAACTTTAGCCTTATCTCTACCAATTGGGCGACGGATTGTTGCCGCATCACTGAGAGGAGTTTCTGGAGTGGAGTCAGTTGGATCATCTCCATCAGTTCTTGATTTTTTTGAGCTGCCACGATCTTCTTCAATGCTATCTTCATCTTCCATACGAGACCGTGTACGATCTTCACTCAAATTCATCTCCCAATTGGGATGGCGACGCATCACTTTATCAAAAACATTTTTATGCATAAATTTAGATCTCCCATAAAATGTTTGTGCATGATCTTTAATATCATCATTTGACCAACCGCTCTTTTGCATGCGATAAGCTTCCTTATAGCATCCAATCCACTTTGTTACATTTTGATTAAGCCTCTTATAACGAGCTCTTAGAGACTCCGCAGTTCTTATGTCGAACTTCGGTATCTTGTTTTCTCTTCCGCACCTTTTGTACAGCTCCCAAATGCTATTCCAAAATGTGAGACTCTTTTGATCGGTTCCAATAGCTGGATTCTCACTAATGATACACCATGCAGACATAAGCATGATGTCTTCTTGATTTGTCCAGGCTTTTAGAGTATTTGAAGTGTTTGTTTGTGGAAGCTGAGAATTTTGAAAAAAATTTGGAGAGATATTTGCAGTGGGTTGATGATCTTCGGAGATAGGAGGTTGAGTGGAATTTTGTGGAAATTGTGAATTCAAATCAATATTGAAATTTTGGAATTCTTCAGAGTTTTGGATATTGTCAAGGTTAGGATAATAACCTTGAGAAGAGATGAAATCTTGGTAATTTGAGTAGGGATTATTGGGATCCATTGAAAAGATGAACACAAAAAATAGATATGAGAAGTTGATAGAAGGAGAATAAGAAATGATTTCCAAATTGTGCATAATTATGTCAAAATTGGTCTCTATTTATAGTGAAAAATATAATAAGAATTTTGATATAAATTATTTATTTTTTAAATATATTATACAAAAGTTAAATTTATTTTATGATAATATTATGATAAATATACAAGAACCAATAGATGAATGACATGTGTAATATACATAGAATAAAAAAAATTAAGAAATGGTGGGGGAGAAAGGTGGGTGGGCGGCTTGAAGCACACCCACCATTTACATGTTTTGGGAATTGTTTTTTTTTTAATTGAAAGCAAAGTGGCGCCCACAGACCGTGGGTGCCGATAAACATCGTCTTAAAATACAAGCACAATATAATAATCACATGCACACATAATGGTTTCACATCATCAAAAAGTTTCCTAACACATTCGTTAACTATAAGTGTAGCTTTCAGTCTATGAGGCCTCAGGGGCTAGTCTTTCAGTGCGGCTACATAATGAAGTCTTTCAATATACAATGTTTATTTTTTAGGCTTTAGTCCTTCAATCATTTTTAGAGCATCCTTGAATTTTTTTTATTACCTATAAACCCAACTCTTTAACATATGAATTCTTATAAAACAAAAAGATTAAAACCTAAGGTTATGCAATTAGACCATCTTTCAGGTGAGAATTTGAAATTTGAATTAATATTCTTAAAAAAATTTAATAAATTGAATAAGCAACTTTTCATATTTCAATATTTTACCCTAAGTTTCGAAATTTATTGTCAAGAGCTCTTTTCTTTTCTATGGTTCAAAGAAGGTAAAGAGCTTTTTTTTCAAATGTTATATATGGCAAGTAAATTAATACTTTTATTCTTCACCTCCATTCTAGAGCCAATATTGAGTTGAACAGCGAGATAAAAGTGAGACAGATCGATCTGATGTTTCTGGATTAGCGCGCTGTTATGTTTGGGTAACAATCTGTTTGTTACTAGATCGTTATCACAGATGACTCTTTGTTTTATGAGAAACTATAATAAAGAGACAACTCGTTCTCCATAAGACAGATCATTTGATTTTGATTTGTTCTTTACAAACTATTGAGTTGTTCCTTCTACAGCTAGATAAACAAATCGTACCTATAAGTAAGTTTGAAACTTCAAACTTCCTTTTATAACATCGATCTGTATAAAATCTAAACTCAAAAAATAGGCTAAGTCTAAAACCATAACATGTAGTTCTTATCAAGAAACATAGCTAGCCACTAAATAGGAACAAATCGTTATTATCGATTTGTTTCCTTATATTTTTAGCTAACTGTTAAAATAAATTTATACCCGTCATAATTGCAATCAATATGTCCAAGATAACTCATAAGAATAATACAGATCATCTAAAGATAGATCTGCTCATTTTATAAATCAAGTTGTTCTTTAAAAGATGATATTGATCACTTGATTTTAAACATTATCAAAACTTAATTAAATTCGTGGGGTTCCCAACAATAAATAAAATAAAAAATAATTTTTTATTCATTTATAATGTCATAATTTAAAAAAATAAAAATAAGGAGTGAAAAGACAATAAGATAAATAGATAAATAGATAAAATAAAAAATATAATTTTATAAATGGAATTAAATATAGATTATGTGAAGAAAATAAAAAATAAAAAGTGAAAATATAATAAAGTAAATAGAATGAAAAAGAAGGGGCAAATATACATAGATATAGATATAGATGTTTTTTGTGGGAAAACAAAAAAGTATTCTCCTTAGCTTTTATATATATATATATATATATATATATATATATATATATATATAAATTAAATGTAACTGAGAGAATGTAATTGCCGCCCTTTGATTATTGAGAAGAGATAAATAAAAGAGAAACATAATGATAAAGTTAGAATTAAGGTAATTGACTATAACTTAATTTCTATCCGTTTAATATTCAAATAGCGGAGATTCACAAAGACGTATGATGTTATTCACTAGTGAACATTTGTCATTCGGCTGCTGACCATCTGTCATTGTGTGTGGATCGTTCAAGATACCCGATATAAGTACACCATCAAGACATTAACTCCTTAACTCTACTGCTTCACTTCGTATAGTTATATAACGATTTCTCTTCCTAAGTCTCACTCTATTAAAAAGAAATGTCCAACTCCCATGAAACAAGATATCACAATATACGATACAAATATAAAAAGATATCACAGTTAGCACGTGAGGTATACAAACAATGAGACTGTCACGGAAGTCATTAAACAAAACGGCAAGAAGACCTTTGGTAAAATTATCTGCTAGTTCCGAGGTTGAGGGAACATGAAGAACTTGAACGTGACCATAAGCAAGTTTCTCGTAGACAAAATGAATATACATTTCAACGTGTTTAGTGCGTTGATGTTGTACTGGTTTGTGAGAGATAAATGGCACTAACATTGTCGCATTATATGAAAATTACTTTTTGGAATAGGATAGTGAAGCTCAAGAAGAAGATCATGCAAACCAGCACAATACATAGACGACATTAACAACACCACGATATTCTGCTTCAGCACTAGAGTGAGATAAAATGGTGGATTGTCGTTTGGAGGACCATGAAAGAAGACTATCATCAAGAAAGACACAATAACCTGAGGTAGGCCTTCGAGTATCTGGACATTCGCCATGATATGCATCTGTATAAACAACAAGATTGTGATCGAAGATGGCAATATAGACAAACCAAAGTTAAGGGTACCTTTGATGTAACATATAATGCGTTTGAGGGTATGCATGTATTCGTGGGAATTTATTTGTGGAAGCTGCCCAACTATAGACGATGTAAGGAGGAAGTGCATTATTAATAAATTTATATTGACAAAGGCAAAGTATTTATTAGTGAAAGGAAATGTATTTTCATTAAATAAGACGTGGCGACTTATGATGATTTTGTGAGATGATAAACCATAACATTTACTGCATCAATGATTGGATGGATAGCCGAGAAAAACAAGTGTGGTAGATCAATTAGAGCCCGTTGAAAGTGATGGAAGGAAAAAGAGGATAAAGACGCCCAAAGACTCGAAGGTGAGAATAAGAGGGAGTCTTGCGATACAAAGATGCGTTTGTAAGCTTAACTATTTGTTGCGAATAATGTTCAGCAAATATGTAGTCATATGTAATGCAAGTTGCCAAAAATATGATGGTAAAGAATCATGTACAATAAGAGTCTGAATGATGTTTTTGACGGTGCAGATTTTACGTTCCGCTTTTCCATTTTGAGAGGAAGTGTGGGAGTATGTGAAACAACATGATAAATGAGTTGCAAAATATACATCCCAAAATTGACAATTGTCAAACTTTTTTTCATTATCATATTGAACATTCTTAATATCTATTTCAAATTGAGTGCAGATGAAATTTTTGAAAGTTAGAATGCAGAAAAAGACATTAGATTTGTGAGATAATGTAAATTTACATATAATAACGATGACCAAATGAATTTGGAACATGAGATATCCAAATATCACAATGTTAATATCAAACGGTAAATATGGTTGCGTAGTAGAAGCAACAAAAGGTAACTTGATATGTTTTCTAAGAGAACAATAGGGACAACCGTGAGACAATCTCATTTTTACAATTGATAAACTTATTAAGCCTAAAAGAATCAATAATAGAAGTACTTGGGTGACCCACCGAACATGCCATAATGAAGGAGCTAAAGTAAAAAAGACGAGGAAGTGACATGCGGACTTGAAAACATGGTGATAAAGATCGTCGTGACTCTCACATTGCATTAAAGTTTTCCACGTGAGAAAATCATTCAACAGAAATGTAAAATGATCAAAAACAACAAATACAAAACTACCAATTGTAAATTTTCTAATATAACATGTGAGGAGCAGGTAGAACATTATTTAAAGCTGAGTGGAGGATGGGTGGTGAGACAATGGTTTGACCTATGGATGACAATTTACCCGCGGGTACCCGATTCTAATAGGAGCGTGTTTGAGAGAGATTTGATATTCACGGGTAGGTTCGTGGGTAAAATTTAATATCCATTTAGTTCGCGGGTATAGGTATGGATAGTTACTATCCATACCCGCGAAAATTACCAGCCAAATACCCGCGAAAATACTCGTGAAATACCCGCAAAATACCCACAATATACCCGTGAAATATCCATCTACACATCTAATATTAATCATGTTTTTATATATTTTTTTAATAATGTATTATATTTAATATACTTAACTTTAATTTTAATTTTTCATATATTTAAATTTGTGTTATAATTTTTGTATTATATATTTTTTTTAATTTGTGTTAGTAATTTCTTTATTTAGATTAAATTTATTTTTATGATTTGAAATATATTTTGCAGGTGGCGGGCACTTGTCGGGTAGCGGGTGACGGGTGTCCATCGGGTTCGTGGGTACCTGTCGGGTGGTGGGTACCCGCGGGTGGCGGGTTTGAGAGATTTTCATACCCGTGGCGGGTGGCGGATCGGATGGCAGGTACGATTTCCTAGGGTATGAATAGTTACTATCCGTACCCACAGTACCCAATTGTCATCCCTAGTTTGACCAAAACCACAAATCGGAATGGAGTGGCCATTACCAACTAAGATGCTCTGAGTGTTGTTCAAATTAAAATAAGACAAAAATAGTAGCTCTATTAGATATTATGTAAGAGGTGGTGCCCATATCCATATATCAATTTGGATCAGGAAGAGTAATTTCAAGTGTGTATATTGTAGAAATGTAATGTTCGAGCTGCAATAATCGCGAGTAATGCAGGGTGAAGTACTGATGTGAAGAAGATGATATTGTGTCACCATATGATTTGTCTTCTCTTGTTTTATCATAGTCGTTGGATCTACTTATGTAATAGGTGGCTATGATTTATCTTTATTTTTTAGTTTTTATTCGTATGCTTCTGTTATAAAATCGCACTAGCGATTCTTACTTACTCATGATATATATTTGTCTGTATATATATCACTGCTACTGTACTGCATGGATTAATGGTATGGAGCATACTACTTTTTCTCTGAAATTTTGTTTCTTCTTTTTGAATATTTTCTTGTGCTGCAAACAATGTTCACATACTCACACATACACAAGTTAGATTTCAACATGGTATCAGTTAGGGATTTAGCTCTTCGATCCTTGGTTATGGCGAAAACGCGGCGTCATGCTTGGAATGTGCTCGCAGATGACCATACCGGTGATACAGAGGATACCCTCAAACCAAATAAGGAGGTTGGTGGTTCCTCATATCAGAATGCCAATGCTTCTACTCCAGATTCTTCCATGGTGGATGATAGAGAACTCAAGGACATTATTGCTATCCATCCTGCTGACCACCCGGGTATGCAACTCGTTGCTGCCCCTTTGACTGCCGATAATTTTCTTAACTGGAGTCGCTCCATCAAGCGGGCTTTGGGTGCGAAGTCGAAGCTTGAGTTTTTGGATGGCTCGTTTCCTGAACCCCCGGTAACATTTCCCCACTATAAGTCTTGGATTAAAGCTGATTATATAGTCTCTTCTTGGATTATTAACTCCATCTCTCGAGACTTTGTTAATTCTTTCAATCACATTGATAACTCTAAGAAGCTTTGAGACTCTTTAACTCAACGTTTTGGCCGTAGTATGGCCCTAAACTGTATAAACTTGAGCGAGAGGTTAGTAGTCTTCTTCAGGGTAACCAGAGTGTTTTGTTGTATTTTAATTCCTTGATGTCTAAATGGGATGAACTTGATATGTTATTGGCTCCATTAGAATGTGTTTGCGGGGCTAGCTGTGTCTCTATTAAGAGTGAGGAGCAGCGTCGCCTCATGCAATTCCTCATGGGTTTAAATGATAGTTTTGAGGCTGCTCGTAGTCAAATATTATTTCTCGCATTTACCTTCGGTTGATAAGGCTTATTCCATGATTCTTCAAGTTGAAGATCGAAAGCCATTGCAGATATCGATTTTGATAATTTGGGACAGTTGGCGCTGAGTACTGGTTCTATCTCTTCTTCAGGTCGGGATTCTACTTCGAAGCAGGCGGCATTTCGCCCTCGACGGACCAAGGAGGAGAAAGCTCAGTTGTTCTATAGTCACTGCAAAGGTACGGGGCATGAGGAGTCCGATTGTTTTAAGTTACATGGTATTCCGGATTGGTTTAAGAAGCTTAAGGCTTCTAGAGGGAATTTTAAAGCCAACTTTGCTGATGGCTCTATGTCTTCTGATCATATTCCTAAGCCTATGGATGCTTCTCCAGATATTTGTAAGCTCATTCAATCTGAGCTTGTTAAATGCATGGGAAACATTGGGAGATCAGACACCTTCTCCTCTTCAACATGATGTCAATCTTGTTCATGGTTCTGATTTGGGTATTCCTTTTGGGGGACATTATGCATTCACAGCTGGTTCTCTTCTTGATAAGAACACCTAGATCATGGACTATGGTGCTTCAAATCATATCTGCTGCAATCCTCTCTTGATGCAAAACATTTTTAAACTATCCAAGCATGAGGAGATATTTCTTCCTGATGGTAGCGTAAAGATTGTTGAATACTTTGGCAGTGCTTGGCTTGAGGAAGGTTTGATTCTTCAGAGAGTTCTATTTGCTCCTTTTACTCACAATCTTATTTCTGTGGCTCAACTTATTCACGATACGTGTATTTGCTGCACTTTTCTACAAACTCATTGCCTCCTTCAGCGAGATAAGCATGATAAGATCCTTGGCATTGGTCGCATGGCTGGTAACTTATACCTCTTCAAGTTCTCCATTGGTGCTTCGTCGTCAGTTTCGCCTAACTCCTCTGTCAACCTTTCTCTACATGAATGGCATGCTCGTCTTGGGCACCCTTCCATACAGACTCTTCAACACATTAAGCATCTCCAAGGCTTGGTTTCAACTTCTGCTTCGGATGCTTTCTATAGTTGTGAGGTATGTTTAAAGGCTAAAAAACCTCATTGCTCTTTTCCCACGCTTGATCGACGATCTATGCAGTTGTTTGATTTAATCCATGTGGATCTTTGGGGACCATATGTTCATGATAATATTTGCAATGCCAAGTTTATGCTCACTGTTGTTGAGGACCATAGTCGCATGATTTGGACGTTCTTGTTTAGTTCTAAAGATCAAACTTATTCTTTGCTTAAGAATTTTTTTATTATGGTCAAGGTTCAATTTGGAAAGTGCATTGAGGCTCTTCGATTTGATAATGGCTCTGAATTTGTTGATAAAAATATGAGTCATCTCCTATCTGACCTTGGCATCCTTCATCAACGTTCTTGCGTTTATTCTCCCCAACAAAATGGTGTCGTTGAACGTAGGCATAGATCCCTTTTGCAAGTTGCTCGTGCTCTCATGTTTAATAGCTTGTTACCCCAACGATTTTGGCCTTTTTCGTTGATGATGGCAACTTGGCTCATTAATAGACTTCCCAGTCGTATTCTTAATTGGTCTAGTCCTTATTCCATCTTATTTGGCACAGAACCTAAGCTTTCCAATCTACAACGGTTTGGTTGTGTGGCTTATGCGGTAAATCTTGCTCCGCATAGAGGGAAGTTCGACCCTAGAAGTGACAAGTGTATTTTTCTTGGTTATTCATCTCAACATAAGGGTTTCATCATATATCATATGTCCAAACACATTATATTTGCTTCACGCGATGTACAGTTCCTTTCCTCAGAATTTCCCTATGGTCCGGATCATGTTGATAATCAGTCTTCATTTAGTTCTCCATTCATGCATTTTGAATCTCTTATTGACCGCAATGTCTCTGGTCCTGATCCTTCATCTATACCACAGGACATACAGGCCCCTGGTGATCCTATTTTGGAGTTGGGCTCCGATGGTTGTTCTACATTACTTGATCCATCTGATGCTCCTTTGGGCAGGGGTAAGAGACATGTTAAGCCTCCAACCTGGATGTCAGATTACGTAGGGAATGTTTTCTTCGCCTCTTCTACACATGAAATGGTGGTTACTCCTCCTACCTTTCCCTACTATGTTTCACCTTCTCTTACTTTGGGTTATACTGCTTTCCTTGTCAATGTCTCATCTATACAAGAACCCCACTCTTACAAGGAGGCCAGCCAAGTTCCTGAATGGTGTGAGGCTATGGATAGAGAGCTCTTAGCACTTGAGCAGAATAATACTTGGATCTTAACTTCCCTACCCGATGGTAAGCGCTCTATTGGTTCTAAGTGGGCGGATGGCACGGTAGAGAAGTACAAAGCTCGGCTCGTTTCTAAGGGTTTCAACCAAGAGTTTGGTATTGATTACACCGAGGTATTTTCTCCCGTTGCTAAGATGGTGATTGTCTGTTTTTTGTTGGCTATATCTACTATGTACAATTAGGAGGTCCATCATATTGATGTAAACAATGCGTTCCTACATGGTTTCTTGCATGACGACATATATATGTTACCTCCTAAGGGCTATACTCAAGCTGCACCCGGTCAGGTTTGTAAGCTCGTCAAGAGTCTTTACGGTCTCAAGCAAGCTTCGCGGGAATGAAACATCGATTTTTGTAAAACACTCACACTCTATGGATTTGTTCAATCCAATTCTGACCACTGCTTATTTACTAAGGGTTCTGGTGATACTTTCATTTGTTTGTTGGTCTACGTTGATGACGCCCTCATCACTAGTCCAAACCCGAAACTTATAGCAGATCTTAAAGAGCACTTACATGGTATGTTCACTATCAAGGACTTAGGCATTGCTCGTTACTTTTTGGGCATGGAAATTGCTCGAGGGGCAAAGGGAACAATTATCAATCAACGTAAGTATATTCTTGACTTAGTTGATTCGGTTGGCCTTTCCGGTGGTCATTCTACTTCCACACCTTTGCCTACTAGACTGCAGCTACGAAAGGATGAAGGTGAGGTTCTTGAGCGATGCCATTCTTACCGTAGATTGATAGGGCGTCTCTTGTATCTCAATCTTACGAGGCATGACGTCTCTTATGCCGTTCAACAACTTAGCCAATCTGTGGCTACTCCCAGAACTTCGCATTGGCAAGCTGCTCTTCATGTGGTTCGTTATCTTAAAGGTTGTCCTTCTCTTGGTCTCTTTTATCCTTCGGATGTGTTCCTTGATGTCCGAGGTTTCTGTGACGCTGATTGGGGATCTTGCTTGGATACACATCGTTCTCTCACGGACTATTGTGTTTACTTAGGTGGTTCTCTCATCTCGTGGCGTTGCAAAAAGCAAAATACCGTCTCTGTTTCCACAACGGAGGCAGAGTATAGGGCTTTGAGCTCTACTGTAAGGGAGCTCATTTGGATTGGGTATTTATTCCAGGATTTTCTTCTCCATCTCAAGCTCCCTATTTTCCTTCATTGTGACAACCAAGCTGTGATTCATATTTCAAGAAATCAGGTTTTTCATGAACGCACTAAGGACTTAGTATTGATAGTCATCTTGTTCGGGAGCATTTTAAAGCAGGCTTTGTTTATACTATTCATATTTCTACTCAAATCCAGATTGCAGACATTTTCACTAAGTCTCTTCCTTCTCCTCGATTTCATATATTGCTAGCCAAGATGGGCTTGTTGGATTTGCACCAAGCTCATCTTGCAGGGGGGTGTAGAAATGTAATGCCCGAGCTGCAAGAATCGCGAGGAATGCAGGGTGAAGTACTAATGTGAAGAAGATGATATCGTGTCACCATATGATTTGTCTTCTCTTGTTTTATCATAGTCGTTGGATCTATTTATGTAATAGATGGCTATGATTTACCTTTATCTTTTAGTTTTTATTTGTACGCTTCTGTTATGAAATCGCACTAGTGATTCTTACTTACTCGTGATATATATTTGTGTATATATATCACTGCTACTGTACTGCATGGATTAATGGTATGGAGCGTACTACTTTTTCTCTAAAAATTTGTTTCTTCTTTTTGAATATTTTCTTGTGCTGTAAACAATGTTCACATACTCACACATACACAAGTTAGATTTCAACATATATGAGTTTCTCAACACCCTGTCGGAGTTGAAATGGTGGAAACAAAGTGAGTATGTTGATGTCGTGGACCAATAATACTTGCCAGGGATGTCAAAGTAAGAGGACGATCCCATGAGATTTAAGGATAGGAGCATGATGGTGTTGCCCAAGGTATCCAAGGCCATGACGTCAGCAAGCTGTGAAACCACAGAAAACTCCATGGTTGTTGTTATAAAGGAGACATTGGTGAAGAGTTACGACTTATGTTATTACCGCCACGACTACCCAACTATCACGGCCACTACGATCCCGTAGTTCTGCTTTTCGCTTCCATGATTGTCTTTCTTACCAACATCAAGATGCTATCGAGTGGTAGGTATATGTGAAGATTGTTGGGAACACTGAGGTTTTAGTGTTAATGATGGTTTTCGAAACACACTTAGCTAGTTTAGAGCATAATCTGTTCTTCATGTAAAGCCAGATCACTAGAAGTAAGGTGGTTTCTGCTATGGAACAGATTAGGAGATGACTTAAAGTGTAAAGGAAATATTCCTATAGAAGTCAATCTCAACTTAGAATAGGATGAAGTCAAGGTTTTATGCCAAAGAAGAATCGATCTGCTATAACAGACACCGACCAGATCGATGACCAGATCGATACCTACAGCGAGGAACCAGAACGATTGAGTCATCAATCCATCAGCTGACATCACCCTACACATCATATACACTTGCCACGTCAAGATCAAAGGCCATCCAACAGGGATTGGAAAGAAGATCTTCGGCTATACATTTATAAGGAAAGAGACCGTTAGCAATCTGCTTTCCATAACTTAAAGATTGAGTCAACCTTTCCTATATGGCAAGAACAGATATGATGGAAACCATTGATTGGCAATATACCATCTATCTCACGCCAATCAACAACGGTTAGAATTTCAATATTCAATGCCTATATAGTTGAAGTCAACAATCTGGAAAGGCGTGAACTCACGCGAGCTATTCAGCCATTATTCTTCCAAGCATTCTGCATTCCAGACTTAGAGCTTCAACATCTTGTGATTCTACATCACACCAACCACCTCGATTCAAGTCTGTCTTGTCGAGAGAAAGAAGATCACCCTGCTAGCTAGTAGTTTTCTAGTGGTAACGTAGAGGTAATCTGTTGTAAAGGGACACGACCCTTCATTCGTGCATAAGTATCATTCTAGTTGTGATTGGTACTTGTGACTCGTTCTCCACGAGTATAAAGAAGCAGAGTATCCTAGTAGTGGATAATCTGGTCTTGTTTGGACCAGATCGTGGACGTAGGGATTTCCCGAACCACGTTAAACAACCGTGTGCTTTATATTTCTGCATATTTAATTACTGTTGTTTATTATTCTAACTCTCTGCACTATCATCCATCTGCATCTCAATCAATCTCCTTAATCTATCTGATTACTTTCTTAAGGTTTTCTGAAACAAAGAGCAAACTTTAATCCACCATTATTCCGCACTCACTCTACACTCAGAAAATAATAAGATCACTCTTATTATTAACTAAGTGTTTTCACAAAAGAGTTACCTGTTTGGACTGAATCTGATATCGATCTGCATATCGATCTGTTTAGTCATTACCGAGCAATTTCTTATACAGAATAGCTTCATCTCTCTTATAAATTGTCAAGTAAACTGAAAAGTTTGTATTTGGTGTATTCCCCCCCCATACACCAAACCTTACTCTTTCGGGACCAACAAAGATGATGAAACATCAATAGAATTAACCACTATGACAACAATGATGATCGGTCACAACTTTTTTGTCTATATCAGATTCATCAAGAATAAGTATAGAACGAGTCAGATAAAATTTAGTATTAAATTATGATATTAAGCTCAATTCATTTTAAAAACCTTATTAAAAAATGAGAGAATTCACCCCTATATATTTTGGTTCTAAAAACTATTCACAGTCAATGTAAAGTTGATGAATTTACATGTCAAATAACTCTAATTAAAATCAATCAATGTAAAGTTGATGAATTTACATGTCAAATAACTCTAATTAAAATCCAACAAGGACATAGAATAATGTAAATAATATGACATCCAAATTTGATAAAACACTCTAAACTAACTTACAAGTAGGAGGATTTTTACCATTCCATTAAGAAAAATATTAAAAGATTGGTCTTAAATTCCAAATTCTAAAGTATTTATCGCAATAGTAAATATTTGTGGCGAATGAATATTTTCATACAAAATCAAGTAACAAATTTATTAAAAGGGGTAATAGATAAAATTACTTACTTTCATAAAATAAAAATAAAAAACATCTACTTAAAAATAAAAGATAAAAAATACCCATTTTTTACGTCAACATTATTAATTTTATCATGTGTTCATGTTATTCAAGTTATTTTGAATTTGAATAACATGAGCACATGATCAATTTCATCATGTTATCATGTAAAATGAGTATTTTTATTTTTTATTTTGAGTGAATATTTTTTACTTTTTATTTATCAAAATAAGTATTTTAGCATTTACTCCTTCATAAAATAACTAAAATAATAAAATAAATAAATTTACATGACAAGTAGCAGATTGGGAAACTTTCATTTATTTATTTTTGAGCATTTTTAAAAATGATTTGGGTCTTCATTAAGTGGACTCTAGATCCTTCTGGAACAACAACTGTGTAGTATTTTTTCAAGGATTTGATTAAGGATCGATTTATTTATTTGGTTTTCTAAAGACTCGAATTCTTCTATCTCGAGTTGTAAGAAATATACATTTTGACATTTTGATTACGTCCGCATCTCACGTTGTATTGATCTTTTTTCGTCAAAATCCTTTCTTTAATCCAAGATTCTTCAAATCATATCCCTTTTCCGATTTCCTCTCCGACAATCCCACAAGGTTTGATTTTGCTGCTCTAATTTTGCATTTGCATCATCACCATTTTTGTTTATCACCTCCTTTTTTTTATATCCCTTATACCCGTGCTTGTTTTGGTATATGATTTGTCATTTCGAACCCTAAGGCCTAGCTAGCTGTTCATTTGTTTAAATCTTGATCGTAATTTAATGGAATGTGAAGCCAAAGATTGATTTTTTTTTTTTTTTTTCTGTTAATGTATGTAAAGTGTTTGTTGTTTTGTTTCTCTTTAATGCGCCGTTTCTTCCATTTGATCGACTATAAATGGCATTGTGAACTTACTGCATTGGTTTGTGGATATTGTTGTTTTGGAGTGCTCTTCGATGATATGAAATCGGAAGAAAATTTGGAATGTGCTTCAATAATAGTAATTTGTTCCATTATTTTATTTTGTTCATAACTAGTGGTAATGTTTAAGAAAAACAACAGGTGTGATTAGAGCTTGTTTGATAACATTAATGAGAATTACGCGCCTTAGAGATGCAACTTGATATGTCGATTTATCCCAAAGGTTTTGTTGCTAACCCCCGCATTTAATATAGTTACCATGGCACCATATCCCGGATGTCAACAAGACCTCGCCAGCGTGATTTTTGCTTCATAAATATGATACAGAAGGGATTGAAGTTTACTATTTTAGTAACCATGCTTGCAGTCCTCAGTCAAATGTTGGGAGATTTTGTTTGCAAACACCGTTACTATTTTAATTTTCTCTTGCCTTCAAAATCATAGACCCAGTTATGTGACTGCATAATGATTATTTCTCGGGTCATATATAGTTTTTGAAATATTTTCTTGGTTGGCATCTTTAGAAAAAAACAAGCTCAAAATTATTGTCTTTTGTTCTAATTATTTATAACCATACTAAACATGGCAATCTAGGGATGTGAAGTACATAATTTTGCCCTCACTACGTACATATTATGAGGCCTCCTTGACTGTTACAATCAACATTTAATTCATGTGCTCATCTTACCATTTTTATCTCAGTTATGACTTACGACTCACAACAGTTGTATACCTGGATCTTATGATGTTTTTTTTTACCAGATATCTAGTGACCTTGAAGATACATGGCCGAGTCAAAGCCTTGTGACGGTTCCAGTACAGACGGAAGTTCTGAATCAACTCTTCAGCTTAATATCAAGACCCTGGATTCCCGGATTTACAACTTTTGTGTGGATAAGAATGTACATTCTTATATGTCCTGTTACTGTCTGGATAAAATTTAAAATTAGGCTCATATTACAGTGGCATTGGATGTATATTACATTTCTTCTTTTTATATTGGTCATACCGTCTTGTACCAATTAAATATTGGTGGATCCTGTGTCCTTCACTCCTTAAGAAAAATTAGAACAATTTTTTAATAGAACCTGAGAGCAGCCTTACTTAGATTATACCAAATTTATTACATTGTTTTCAGCCATTTTCCATCGTCATCGTCTAACATGTAGATTGCACCATTTCAGATGCCTATATCAGCATTTAAGGAGAAGATAGCGGTTCAAAGTGGTGTGCCTGTTGCACAGCAGCGTCTGATTTTTAGGGGCAAGGTATTGAAGGATGGCCACCTTCTTTCGGAATATAGTATCCTACCAATTATGAATCATATATATTTCCTCATGACTTGACTGGCATGTTAATCATTACTATATCATATAAACTATTAAGGTAGATATTATGAGGTATCCCTGTGTTTTATCTCTGTGTTTCATTGTGTATGCATGTACAAACTGATAGCTTACTAAACATTGCATGTTCCTTCACAGCATATACACACACATATACACACACATATACATACATACATACATACATACATATATATATGAAAAATCCATTTTATGGCCTTAATAGTTTATTAGTTTTTGTTCTATTGAGTTCTTGAACTTTGTTGTGTTGCAATGGGCCATTAAATTATTAATTTTGTTTTCTTGAGCCATTAAGAAGACTTTCATTGAAGTTTTTTAGCATGTGTACTTCATGCATCAATGATTCTTTTACTTCTCTGAAAGCTTTTGCCTACATTATTTGCTTGTAACATCACTGATTTATGAATTATGTATGCTAAAATGTATTATTAATACCGCAAACCTTGTTGCTTAGTGGTATCAGTTAATCCCATATTAAGGGTGAGTGACAGGGGTCGATCCGTGATTTCCTTCCATTAACAAAAAAAATAAAAAAATAATAGTAGTAGTCATAATAATAATGATGGCAATAATAATAATAATAAAGATTACAAAAATATAGTAATAGCATCCTCAAAAAGAAGTTGCAAAAGAAAAGTTCAAGAGCCATAAGAGTTTGAGGGTCAAAAGCTTTAGAATAGAAGTTTCAGGTTTTAATAGAAAAGAACTTGATGGCTAGATTTTTGAAATACACTTTTCCATGTGTTTATGCATTTATATCAATATATATGCAGTCTTTAACAATCGTAGTCATTGTGCATGTGTTTTCACGAGTGACATTACAATAAAATTTGAGATATTTGAAATAAAATGTGCTGACATTGTATAACTAGACATGATAATTAAACTGTCAATATGTCATTAAGCCTGGCATCTTCTTCTTGGTAGCGAACAGTACTCATCAGCCATCATGTCTTCTACATGGTTTACACTTAACAATGTAATAGACTTGGAAAATGAGGATACATTGCATTTAGTTGAAAGACAGCCACAGCCTTCTGCTGGATCTAGCTCTGGTGAGGCAACTTCAAGCAATGGAATTAGAGGTAGTAAGAGAACTTGCATTTTCATTTGGTTTTACCTGCGATGTTGGTCTGACCATCCTCAAGGGGTTTTCTCAAGTTTGTTTTGGCTTTGTTGTCTCTAACTCCAGGACAGGATTCTGCTGGTGCGTCATTCCACCGTATTGGGCCAATTGCTCAGAGTGTTGTATTGGGGACCTTAAATGTTGGGGATCCAAGTGAAGCTGCTGTGCCAGATCTTAGTCGGGTATGTCTTTGATATGCTTGGTTTGTCAACATAGACTTGATAGAACGGCATAAGCTGTACCTTGTGTCAGTAACTGGACTTGTCTGCATTTTAGGTGATTGGGGCTGTATTGAATACAATCGGGATCAGTAACACTAACCTGGCAGGAGGCTTTCAACCTGGGCCTCCGGTATAAAGATTCTTGTTTCTTTTAGTTCAGCTTTCTGCTATTCCTTTCACTTCTTTTATTTTCTTAATTAATATTATATTTGTGCTGTTTCTTGTAGATGCTTGAGTAGTGGCTATGTAAATTTTTTTGTATGCTGCATGTCCCTTCGATTTTAGTGTTCATGAAGTACTGAAATAGGAGATTTCTTCTGTGGGTTCTCAGTAATGTGGCCCCTAGCAGTGCAAGTTTGACATGTATCTTGGCTTAGTATTATGTATGAATCATTTGCATTCTTCTCTTTTCTATTGGGTTACATTCTCTTCATTGGAATTTATGCATAATTTCCGTTATTATATAAATAATCTGTTTTTTCAGTTGATACGTGCCCATCAATCTTCTCAATGGGCACTATGTTATTCTGTTTGTGTTTTCACAGTGGTATGATAATTATTATTAGCAATTGATGATGTTATGCCTGGTTTGCCTTTTGATTTGAGTTCAGTTCACCTATTAGTTTAAGCTGAATCCTACTCATTTCAATCTGGGCTATGTTGACGGTACATTATCCCCAGAATCAACCCATTTTCATGATAGCCTTCAGAGACGACTACAAAGTCAAGAGGATTTTAATGGAAACCAGAAAATGAAATGAGAAGGACTGGTTTCTCTGTCATAGATGTTCTGTAATGAATTCTTGGGTACACGGTACACCATGGGAGGGACCAAAATGCCATTTAACCCAGTAGATATAGCTATGCTCGCATGTTTTCTCTGCCTCGTTCCTTTTTTATCAGTTGGTGCTGTTGTGAACAGTCCCTTCTCATTTGCAGGCGTCTCGTGGAAATGCAGCAGAAGGGTTGCAGGGTGATGCTGGCAGTGGAAATGAGAGTGGAAATCAGTCCATCCCTTGGCAAGCCTTCCATGGCCCATCTGCATCTGATTCTATGCAAATCCCATTGGGAGCAGCAGTTGCTATTTCATCTCTCAACATGGTAGAATTATAATCTGTCTTCTGATGAAAGCCTGGAATAAGATCTTACTTTCTTGTTCACATGAAGGTTTGTTTTGGGATTACACTAACAGGTCAATATTGTCCTTTCACAGCCAGTTCCTGATTCCTTGAGCACACTTGTGGAATATATGAACCGAATGGAACAGACATTATCGCCAAATGGTAATAACACTGATGTTCATGTGTCATCTTGGTTCCGGAAAATGATAAAATGTCTTACAAGGATTCCTGCAATTTAGGTAATCAACCTAGTGGTAACATACCTAGTACTGCATTGCCTCCAAATTCTCGTGGCATACCAACAGTCGAAGGTCTGAGCATTGTTCTACAACATGCTCAACGTCTTCTTAGTGAACATGCAGTGCCAGCAATATCTGTAAGCACCGTTCTACGTGATTATATTTCTCTTCTTCCTTTACTGCCAGTAGTGTAAAATCTCGAAGTTCTTATGGTTATGTTTTTGTCACATGTTTTATTGTGTTTTGGAATAAATTACATCATTATGCTCTTAGCTCATGCATAGATATATGCTTATATCATGTTACTTCCTATCAGAGGTTCTGGGTCTGTATTCTTCATGCAACTGTAAGGCTATTTGTGTGGCTCTAAACAAGACGACCTAGTTAGCCTTTGTTGAAAACTCATTTAGCCATTAGAATCTGTGGGGATCAGTGGCTTTTGGTAAATGGTGCCCTGGTGCCTTCCGACCTTTTGTGTCTCAAACATAAGTTTTGCTTTTGTGGATGTGATATTTTTGTGGGAGTATGCATTAATCTTAACATCTGTTTTATTTTGCAATTGTACTTGCTTGGAAAGGATATGTAGTATGTACTCATGATAATTAACTAGAAGTAAATGAATATTTTTTGAGAAATGTCTTCCTGGGTGCCCATAATAAGCTAAAACAATTAACCTTTTAAGTTTTGTCAGATGTGAGATACAAAAGAAAACCTATTTTCTGCCGATCTCATAGAGTAGTCAACTGAATTCATTCGATGTGATTGACGTGGTACAGTGGTGCTCTCGGAGATTGAATACAAAATGCAATAAAATTCTAGGTTTGATGTCAGCTGTGTAAAGAAATATGCTGCAAATGCTATATCCAGGCTTGGGCCTGTTACAATGGTCCTGTAGATGTATTATAAAATTCTTGTTTAAAAAGAGGGTGTCGGAAACGAACTAGGATTTGGAGGCTGTTAGGAACTAATGAATCTAGGTTCAGTATATGATCAAATTCTCAGCCTTCTTTCTTATTTGTGTAATGGCACCTTATCTATAAAAGTTGTGTTACTACTTTTCTAGTTAATTTGCCATGGTTCTGAATCTTCTGATACTATTCTATCCTGTGTAATTTTGTAGCGGACTGCAGTTCGTTTGAATGAAGGGGGATTTAATGATCCCACAGTAAGGGGGGAAGTACAGACAGAATCTACTCAGTTAGGCATGGCTATGCAGCATTTAGGTGCTCTTTTTCTAGAGCTTGGAAGGACTCTTTTGACTCTTCGCATGGGACAAGCTCCTGTATGTTTTATGATTTAATTCAATAGGTTTCATTTTTCTAAAAGACATGAACTAATATTCTCCTGGTTTTATGTAGGCTGACTCTTTTGTGAATTCTGGGCCTGCTGTTTATATATCTCCATCCGGGCCTAATCCAATAATGGTGCAGGTTTGTAATTAAAACCTGCCTTTGACTGCATGCTGATGAATAATATACTTGTGGCTTTTCATGCACCACGGTAAAAGATTATGCTTGTGCTGGGAAATTGAAGCATGTCTAAAATAATATTAGTGGACTTGCCTGTGTTTGGTGAAATAGTTTTGAACTTTTATCTGCTAATTATTTGTAAGTACTCTGATGGAAATTTGAATTCATGGGATTACGTCTTTCATGATTCATGTTTTGGTTGGTAAGAAATCGGCCTATGTCTTCACTATAGGTCTGTACATATGTTTTTTTTTTTCAGTTTTCAACTTGCTGAACTGGTAATAGGCAAATCATACCAACTTTTAATCATCTTCTGCAGCCATTTCCTCTCCAAACTACTTCTCTTTTTGGAGGTCCATCTGGTGTCTCAATAAATCCTGCAGCTATGGGTCCAGTTGGTGTTGCCACTGGTCCAAGGAATGTAAATATACACATTCATACAGGTAGGTTTTACTTGAGAAATGTGCTTGTAAAAATTATGCAAGGAAAATTAAGGGAATTTAACATTATCATAGGGGCAGCACTGGCACCTACAGCCTCTATTGTTGGTAATAGAGATCCAAATGGAGAAGGAGCACAAGGGCAACAGGTTAATGCGCCTGCGCCTGCTAATTTTGGTGAAGGTCATGGTTCGATGGGGTTAAACATTGCCAGAACTGCTGTTCAGTCACAACCTATCGCATTTTCTGCTTCTGGTGCTATGCCAGCTGGTACTGTTGATCAACAGCCTCCAGATTCTAGACCTATTTCCTCTACTGTTGCTGAAATCAACTCCCAGATTAGAAGTCTAATTCTTAACATGCAGGGCGAAAATCATGCACCATCAGGTATACAACGCCTACAAATTATGCCTTTTTTACTTAGTGCTTTGTATATTGAAGCACATCTAATCCTAATCATATGATTAGATGGTTCGACCAATCAAGGGGAACGTTCTAGTTCTGGTGCCAGAGAAACATACATGCGAAGACCTGGTACCATGGCTGGTGAGACCAACATGGATGACCAGAAAGTAAGAATTATAATCAACTTGATTTTGGTTTGCTAGAGTTAGCATTTTTTCTTACTCGGCGCAAACTGACAGGTCCAAACTGTTCACCATCAACCTGAATGTGAGCCTTCTATCGCTTCTGATGGAGACTCGCAGAAAGGTTCAAGCACATCTGAGCAAACTAGCAACAACGCTAATGGTTCTTCAGATATTCCTATTGGGTTGGGAGTTGGAGGTCTTCAGCCTAAGGTTAGATATGGCTTTTTGTTATTGTCTTGGCATGGCCTTTTTTGTTATAGCTCTTGGAAAAAGCAATGCTCTTGATGTTGGCATTATTTATTATTTCTAGCCTCAAGTTTTACATGTCTTATTTAGTAGATATGGATGACGATTTTGAACAAGTGAAACTAAATCTATTTCTTCTCGTTAATTTTCATGAAACTATTCTTAAATAACCACTTAAGTAGAATGCAAGTGAGATCAACAAAATAGATAAATAAACAAAGTCCTTAGTGGAAATTTGTAATAGGCAAATCTTGTTGTCACTTCTGCTGCAGGTTTTGAACTGAAATTGCAAAGATCTTCTGTGTGAGTGATGGCTACTTCTGATGAAGTAGGTGGCCTAGGTTGATTCTGCATGAGTTTGTCATTGTTTAGTGGTGGTTTAGTTTCTCCATACATTATCCTTGTTTTCATTTGTTACTCGTGTTTACTTACATTGTTTCTATTTATACATTGTTGATAGAAACGAGCGAAGCAGCCACGGCAACCCAAAGACATTGAAGGTTCAACTGCTGATAGTCAAAACCAACAAGCCAGAGCAGTTGGTCAACACGTTTTGCAATCTCTTGCATCATCTTCAACAGGGGGAAAGATGAATCCTTCATCCTCATCACAAACACCTACTATTTTGGGAACGAGTTCGCCAGCTGGCAGACAAAATGTTGATGGTCAAAATGGTTTGGCGGATGCAATGTCCCAGATTCTGCAGGGTCCTGCTCTTGATGGTCTTTTGAGTGGAGTTTCGCAGCAGAGTGGAGTCGGGTCACCAGATATGCTGAGAAATATGTTGCAACAATTCACTCAAGATCCTGCAATGATAAATACAGTCAACCAGATTGCACAACAGATGGAGAACCAAGACTTTGGAAGCTTGTTTTCAGGTTCGGATAGAGGCCCAGCAGGAGGAATTGATTTTTCCAGAATGATGCAACAGATGATGCCTATTGTAGCTGGAGCTTTCGGAGGTATACCATCTGGTTCTGAACCAACGCCTCCCACCGAACCTGTGCTCTCAGAGAGTAGGTCGAGAAGAGGGATCGCCGCAAACCCTCAGGTTTGTGTCTAAAAATATTACAATGTGTTGCAAGTACGTATTAGGATCATGCATGATTGAAAAGGAACAGCGCATATAGGCTTTCGTTACGTGCTCTAAATGATATTTTAAGAAATGCAATGACCTTTTCAAAGTATTACATGTGATCTAGAATTTCTATAAGCTATATCTAGGACGTTAAAGTGTTCGTTAGATATTCATCCTTTTATGTTTTTGTAATTAAGCATACATACTTGAAAAAAATTATTTGACATGCGTTCTCTTCTTCGTGTTCCCTTAACCCTTGGAGTGAGTGATATACAGATCTTGTCTACAGCATGCATATTCTCCGTCTTTGTTTTCACTCTGACAACATCTTTGATCACTGATACTGAACCAGCAGATTGATCTCCATCAAGTAGTCGAGAGGCTTGCAAATGAAGGCTCATCTCAGGAAGTTTACCACTCTCTAGTAGATGGGGCAGCTAACCTTTTGGGTGATGGTAGTGCAGTGGAATCTCTTGTAAATGAGCTGGGCAGTGAAGGAGGGCTTGCTCAGGTACGTACCGTACCCTCTTCTTCATCTAGTTTCTTCACAGAATAACTTACTATCGGAAACCAAAACATAGCTTGACGGTTGGTTTCTCTATTGGGTTATTCACAGGAGTTCATGGAAATGCTCCAACGTGATGTATCACGAAGATTTCACGACGACACGGGATCGTAAAAGCTCTGTCGTTGCTTGCTTGTCCTTTATGTTTGGGATTCTTGCAATTGCAAGTGATTTTGTCCAACCAAACAGGTAAGATACAGTAGAAAGGATTCTTTGTGCGTTGGGATACTAATAATTTAATGGTAGACATCAACAGAGGCAATGTTGTACATTAGTATTTGGGACCACTTTTCTCAACCTCTACTTCTCCATTTAAACTTTTATTAGCCTTTTTCTTTATTTTTCTTTAATTTTTAAAGATAGAGTGAAGATTTTGCAGATGCTGTTCTAGCTTATTTTATGTAGTATGTTAGCTACTTCTTTTTTGGCCTTATAAGTAGCATGTCAACTATTCGTTTAAACTGTTTCAAGTGTTGATTATTATATTATTGGATGAGAGAATTTCTGCATATAGTGAAGGATTAATACCAGAATTCAACCGAAACTTCAAATCGACAAACTTTTAGTAGACTCACCTTTTATCCAATGGGATTAATTTAGATTTATTTGGAGGTTATTAATAATATATTATATGTATGAAAGATTTTAATATAAAGTGAGCGGGTAGAGAATTCTATTTGAATTTATAATTTAGAAAGATGTTTTTCAAAATATAGAATTTGAATTGTGTGTAATGGTGTATTGTTAATCTTTATTTTTATTTATAATATAAATTTTATGTCTAATTTATATTTAAGATATATTTTAATTATACATTAACAAGATACATATTATATCGTGATATCGGTTACAATACTAGTAATATATAAAAATATAATTCCTCACTTTTAAGGGGCGTATAACAATATTACAATACAAATTAAACAAGAAATAAAAATCTTTTCCCTACTTTAAAAGATAGTAACTTTATACTACTTTATGTTATTATATATCATTTGAAAGGGATCATAAACAAGCAAAGCATGAAAGTATAACTAATCGTATTTAGATTATAATTTAATAGTTTCAAGCTAATCAGAGCTTTCACCATACAACACAAATTTGATATTAAAAAATAACTAGAGAGTTAAACATGTGTTAAATTAGTCACAATTGACCTATAGAATAATTTTGTAAGATCAAGTACACTATCAGTGTATCTGTATCTGAAAATAATACATTAGTTATTTAGTATACTATGGATAATATACGACATCTGCAAATGAAATTTGGGGTAATAATGAAAAAAATATTGCATTTTTTGTGTGAAAGACAACATGAACATGAGGCTACCAAGTGATGGAATAAATTTGAATGCCAACTACTAATATAATAATGGGACAAAAATAAAGAAAGAAAAGAAAAGGGAAAACATTAATGTGTTGTTGAAGTGGAATGATAAGCATTGAATTTTTAATAAGTAAATGGGAATGAAGCGTGGTGGTGTGTGGGTGTGTGGGACACAAAAACTTGTGTTTTGCCTAATCTTCACGTCTCAACAATTTCAAGTATTGCATGTCCCACTTATCCCACTCCTACCAAGCATTATATTGTGAAAGAGTCATATGAGTTTTACCAAAAAATTGAAAAGTATGTTTTGAGTGGAAAATAAGACCCACAATATAAAACATGTGTAATATTAAATATGTTGTGATTGTCTAAAAAACGAAAGAGTGGACTGTTCAAATAAGTAATAAAAATATACTTTTCACGGATGAAATATAACATTTGGATTACACTATTTTTTTAATAGTTTTCAAAAGAGATATTGATTCACTGTTGTTTATTTCACTACCTTTGTATTGTGATCTGCACTGCTCCCTCTTCGGCCATATAAGAGTCGGTATACATAATGCATACACCAACAAATTGTATACATATTATGTGGATATATTTATTTAAATATGTAGAAATCACTAGCAAAATCCCATCAGAATGAGATTTTTTTAGCGGTTTGTGTAGTTGATATATTTATTTAACTATAAATATGTATAAATCATTGATAAAATCTTATCAGAAAGCAACTATATATCGTTGGTGAATAATCACCGGCGGCGCCAACGGTTTGTATATAACACTACTAGAATTTTGAAAACGGCCAACGGAATTACCAAGGGGAAAGTTTCCCTTTCTAAAATACCAACGGTTTACCAAGGGATTTAATTTCCCAACAGATTGTCAAGGGATTAAAGACAGATTTTCAATGCCAACAGAATATTTTCCTTGGTAAATTTAATTAAATAATTAATTTAATAATTAATTTAGAAATATAATATAGCCAACGAAATATTTCCCTTGGTAAATTTAATTAAATAATAAATTTAGTAATTAATTTGGTAATATAATATAGCCAACGGAATATTTCCCTCGGCAAATTTAATTAAAGTAAAATTAATTTAGTTATATAATGTTGCCAAGGGAATGGTTCCCTTGAGAAAATTAGTGAAATTTTACCAACCTAGGTAAAATTAATAAATTAATAAATTAAATAATTAATTTTATTATATAATATTACCAAGGGAATATTTCCGTCTATAATGAAGTAATTAATAATATTAAAATTAGTTTTTTTATTACCAAGGAAAATATTCCGTTGGAAATTTTAATACAATTTCCCAACACAAGCCCTAATTCATATCCTATTGACTACCGGATTCGGCTCCGACCGCCGCAGTTGTCAACGCTCATTCCCTCCGTCACCTTCTCCCTCCTCTCTTCAACACTTCCTCTCAATTTCGCTCCAAACTGAGTAAAAAAATAATTAAAACAAAAAATAGGACTACAGTTCAATCTAGATTTGCTGTCCGTGAGAGTAACTGGTTCGGTTTGATGAGTTCATCGTAATTGCATCGGAAATTGGATCGGTTCCGTTTGCTTTCGCTTCTCAGCTTCCTCTAGCTTAGGATTCATCGAAGATCGTTTTTGGTGGTTTTTTAGGTAAGATTTTCAGATCTCGATGATCTGAAGCTATTGTAATTAATGCAAGCGTCTGTGTTCAGTGAATTATCTGTTTTTGGTTTTGTTTCCTGTATATCTGTGTAAGATCTTGCTAATCACCGGTGTTGATTTGTAGATCTCTCTCTCTCTCTCTCTACTGCGATTGCATCTATTTGGTAAGACTTATGCACTGAGAGTTGTTCGTGTCGTTACGTGTTGGGTGTGATTTGTATATATTATTGCTAGTTGGTTTGATTCTAAAATGATGTAGCAACTGTTATGGTCTAGCTATTGTGTTAGTTACATCTCCAGCTAAGCTTGATAACAATGCCAATATACTAATATGTGCTTAATTTACAGAGTCAAACATGAGTATTTATTATTTCTTGATTCCTGTTATCAAGTTGTGCTTGGTTTCTATATTTTGTTAATTATTGATAAACCCAATTAATATTTAGTTGATGGATTTTTCCGTTTGCCCAACATGTGATCATTTTTGGTTTTGACTTATACTTTATTACCTAGATATAAATTTGATAATTTATAGTTTAATATAAATAATGTTCAATGCAGACTTTGTATGAGGATCTGCTTCAGCAGTCTATTCAGGCTGCAACTGATACTCCCGATGCTCCTCCCGTCAGTAAGGGAAAAATATTTTTGGAGGCAGTAGGTGTAGACAACAAACACTGGATATTTGGTACTGGATCATCAGCTAAAACCATCAAAAAAAAATTGTAGTATCTGTCTCGTCTCAAATGGAATCAAAAGAAATATCTAGTTTACGAGAACAGCTCGAGAAAGAGAGGCTAGAGCGCCAACAGTTGGAGGAGCAGATGCAGAAGTTTCAATCACAGCAGGAGGAGATGCAGGAGCAGATACGAATTCTAATGGGTCAATTTAAATCTGGATCAAGTTCTACACAACCCCCACCTTCTTAGTGATTTAGTTTCAATTTTTAGTTTATCAATGTAATATATTATATACATTTTCCTTATACTGAATTTGGAATGATACATATTAAAATATTAATTTTAGAACTTTTGCATGTTATAAATATTAGATATCATATATTTAATTGTATTATTGATTTATAATTTTTGTTTAAACAGGTTTTATATTCTGTTTAAAATTTTAATTAAAAAATATAAATATATTTACCAACGGAAAATTTTCGTAGGTAATAATTGCATATATAATTATTTAATTTATTCAGTTATTTTGCCAAGGGATTTGCCAACGGAATTTTAAAAAATAAAAAAAAAATATTTTGTTTTACCAAGGGATTATTTCCCTTGGTAATAATTACAGACGGAATATTCCCTTGGTATCATATATTACCGACGAAGGTTTTAACAAGGGACCTATTTCATTGGTAATCCCTTGACATTATGTATTACCAAGGGAAAATGTATATTTCCCAAGGGATTATTTCCCTTGGTAATGTTGTAATTTCTTGTAGTGTACATAGTATGTATATATATTTATTTAAATTTAAATATGTAGATTTAAGAGCAAATATACATTTATTGGGTATTAAAACGTCAGAAAATAAAGTTTTTTATTTGTACAAATATTAAAGTGACAATTTAGGTAGTTTGTCAAGTTTTTGTTATTTTTGACATGTAAGTTTTACTTTTATAAAGTGGATAATTTTGTTATTTCTAACACTAAGTTTAGCCTAAGATAACCAATATAGAAATTAAGAAAACCAATAAATTCCATACTACAAAGTTGAGGTTGGAATCAATCTTGACATTGTCTTTCAAATTTAATAAACTTACCAATTTAAAAGAAAAGTCAAAGTTAATGGTGTATGGTACACACTAATATATGAATTTGGTCAATATCCTATCACTAAGAGAGTTAAAGAAACTACTTACAAAGTGATAGATACTAATAAACACAACCTACTAGTCGATTTTGGTTGTTGGCTATGAATTTCAAGTTGATAATTCTTAATTGTAACAGGGAATTGGATTATTAATTTAATTTACTTATCAGAATAATTTGTTTTTTTTTTTTTTGCTTATAGAAGCTAGTATAAATTAGCATGATTAGTAATAGTAATCACTATATATGAAGTTGTCACCTCACAAAGTTCATTCATTACTGTGAGTGTAAGCAGGAAGGCTTCTACAAAAAACCACTTGATACTTAATACTTACTTATTAGTATCATTCCTCCAAATAAAAGCAAAATCACGAATGAGGTAGTGGTTGTTAACACTTGTTTACCGATACAAATATTGTTCATCTTGTTGGTTACTATCATGTTTCGTCTCTTTAAAAGTGACGTCACTTGAAAATGTTTAATACTATTTGTAGAAAAACTGTAGATTCGCTCTGTTGACATCTCTTGTTAACCTTTTGATGATATTATCGGTTGATCAAGCTGATATTACCACTTGTGAGTCTTACACGATGAACGATCTAGAGATTGATAGGAAGGTTAGCCAAGTTGCATCTACATCATATGATTGTGAGTGTCATAACTTCGATCTTGTCACTTTCTTCTAATAATCACGTGCACTGTAATGTGACTAAGCATACTCAATCTTTCTTACTTTAGTAGCATGTTCAATCAATTATGAAAGATGACAAAAACATAAAGCAAACAATTCATTTTATAAGTATTTTGAACAGAGCATGTTAACCGTGATAAGAACAAGCAAACGAGAAAATAAAGAAAATGATAATTGATAAGCTAGATGATACTCACTCCGTCCCAATAAGCATGACACAAAACTTTTGGGCACGGTTATTAAATAAAGTGTATAAAGTAGTGTAAGAGTGATAAAAGTGGTAGGGTCCTCACATTTTTAAAGGGATAAATTTTACTATTTTAGAAATGTGCCAAGTTTAATAGGACGTTCAAATAAGAGAATTGTGTCAAGTTTAGTAGGACGTCGGGAGTACAAGTTCATCTTTAATCTGCTATGTGTTGATGTAAGTAAGATTATATCAATGTAAATTGTTGCGAGCATGCTTATAATAAATAAATGTGACTTGAATATTAAGCTTGTGATGCAATTATTGATTTATCTTTTCATCTTGATACCACTTGTTGATTTTGATACCAATAGTTGGTCTTGATCTGACATTTTCCTTGGATAAAATAATTTTTTGAATTTCATGGGGTCTTGTTGCTTTTTCTTCTGCATTTGGACACCCATTTCAATCTGGGTTTTGCAGCAAGTTGATCTATTGGAATCCAAATATGTGTGATACCATTTGTGGTTTGACACTTGTTGGTTTGTGATGACTTGATTTGTCTCCATTACTAATATGTGAGTTGACTTGGCATGATCTTGTGAGAAGTCTTCTTCTTGTTGTACAGATCTTGCATGATTTATTCCTTATGAGATATTTGTATTTGTTACTTCTGCTCAATTCATCCAAGCAACAACTTAACATCGATATTTGTTATATGTACTGGTGTTCTCATTGGTCCGTTGAGTAGAGCAAATTGAGGAAGCTGACTGTTTGTTGAGGAGAGGTACTAGTCCCTAAATTTTATAGGAAATTGTTTATCCCAGTACGCTTATTGCAAGTAAGACAGTTTATGAGACTGTACGCACGCACAATAAAATAAATAAATGAACAAAAGGAATTGACATCCCAGTTCAGTGAATGTTAGTATGCCTTGAATCTGGTTTGCCGCTACGCAAACGGGGCTTGACTTATGTTATTGGGCCGAACCCATCTGATGTACTCTATTTATATAGAAGTAGGGCACGCATTCTAAATCTGTAGCCGTCACTATCATAATAAAATCTGTTCTCCTTTTCTGCCCGTGGACGTAGCCAACACAACGTTGGTGAACCACGTAAATCTATGTCTCTTTACGTTTCTATTTGTTTCGATCACTCAATTATCCTATTCCATTACAACAGTGAAAATACTTACATTTGGAGGACCACGCCCAAAAAAGATCAATCCACTAATCAAGAACCTAAAGTTACAAAGAACGTTACTCTCTAAGGACTACTCACACCTTAAGATATCTCGTCACTCTCCAACGCTCTTCTTTTATTGTATTGAAGCTAATCTCTCATTAGACTAGTCAACCCTAGAACCCGCAAGTTCCTAGGATTATCCCGTAGAGTTTATAAATTACTCAAGTACAAAAACACGCATCCCAACACGCAAACTCACGTTGACCGTCGGGAAGTTCTTCTACACGCACATGGAATGTGTGTATGCGTTCACCAATGATCCTTCCTTGCAGAGATGTCGCACATACTCAATATGCTGGAAGGTATCTTGCTTTCTCGTGTTGTTCTCCGAGGGCGTCCAACGGTATAATATATAGGGTCACATAGAAACCCTAAAAAAGTTGCATTGTATGGATTTGAAATCTTGATACAACTATGGATGGTATGTTGAATAAATCATTTTTGGAGATCGTTAACATAATAAAGAACATGGAATAGCTTTATGCAGGATCGTCCACGCAATACTAAATATGCACAACAATAAATATGGAAGTTTTCATCTATGCAAAAATTTGTCAGTCTGTTGAATCAGAAATAGTTTGTAAGATAGTAAACTAAATTGGTTGGGAAAATTGTTTCAAATAGCTGGTCTATTATAAATACGCCAACATTTCATGCACTCCCAATATGTATTTATCATAAAAGCGAAGAATAACTTTCTCATTGGATAGTTAATAAAGTAGAATTGATTATTATCATTTAATGTCAAACAAAAACTACTATACTATGTAACTACAACGAATTTAATTTATTATTTCCCTTCGTCCACAAAAATAATTTACATTTCTTCCTTTCAAAATGTCAATAAAAATAATTTATATTTAAAAATTTTCATTTATAACAAATGAATTCACCACACTTACTACACACAATTTAATTTAAATGAGTATATTAAGTGAGACTCAAACTCCACTAATTACACGCAATTCAAGTTAAAACAATATATATATATATATATATATCAAGTGTGACTCAAACTTCACTCACTACACATCCTCATTAAAGTCAAAACACATTATTAAAACATGTGTCAAGAAAAAATTGTAAATTATTTTAAGGAAAAGACTAAATATATTTTAGTGAAATGATGAAATATAGAGTATTGGTAGTGTTTTTGTCCCATATATAGTGCCGTGTACATGTGGTTTCATATATGGTACAATTCATAATTGTTATAATTAATTAAAACGAAAAGGTTTCACGAGAAGGTGAAAGCAAAAGAAAGTATGGATAGATATAAAAGAAGAAAGAATGGGTGGTTTGGACTATATATATATTTAATTTGGTTGTCGTCCTAAGTGAATTGAAGTTACTTTCTTTTTATCCATCTTCATTCCTTTTTTATCCAAATTTCAGTGTAAAATGTAAAGAAATATGCTAAAGTTGAAACTCCTTCCCTTCATGTGCATGCCCACGTGAAACCATCCAATTACACTGTACTATCACTATGTTGATTGATAGTAGCATTACTTTTCTTCATCATTAATTAATTAAATCTGCATTTTGCATTTTGTAATGGGAGAAAATTAAATATACCCACTTTTCAAAATATGTATATAGAAAATACCCACTTCTTAAGGTATATATTAAAAATACTCACTTTTGACTTAACCCTACTTTTTGACTCACATAATAATTATCTTTTTGTACCTTTTTGTAATTCCTAGACACACACATCTACCTTCACCCTTACATCTACCGTGCATTATGCTAACATGTGGTATTTAATTGTATAGTGATGAATTATATATGATATTTACATAATTAGATAGACTTGGTATTGGGTTGGTATATAGTAAATAGGAATACCGCCGGCTAAAATGTATCTACCGCAGCTATGGATTACGCGCGGTATATACGTTCCTCCGTGATTTGCCGGAGGTATTTATACTTTTAACATGTATGAATTTTTATGGTTTGAAATATACTAATACCGCAGTCAATGCCGTATCTACCGCAGCTACGGATTACGCGCGGTAGATACGTTTGGTCGTGTATTTGCCGGCGGTATTTATACGTATAGCATCTACGTATTTTTCTATTTTGAAATATATATATACCGTGTGCTATACCCTAACGTATATGTGCATTTGTTAATTTTTTTTGCACGGTATTGACATGATGATGTTTAATTTTGTCTTATATTGTTATTATTAATACTTCTAATTAAATGTTTTAATTATGTAGGTATCAGAGCGTTATTGACATAATTAAGTTTAGAATGCAATTACCTACACAGAAATGTTAATACCGCCCACAAAAGTTTTACGGTTCAAAATACTGCCGGTTTGATGTACAGGCGGTAGATGTACTTTTGTGGGCGGTATTAACATAATTAAGTTTAGAATGCAATTACCTACACAGAAATGTTAATACCGCCCACAAAAGTTTTACGGTTCAAAATACCGCCGGTTTATGTACCTGCGGTAGATGTAATTTTGTGGGCGGTATTGATATTTTCCGAAGGAAAAACATATATAATGTGTAAATACGTAAATACCGCAGACAAATATCATAATGAAACTATCATATATACATTTGAATATTGTTGTGATTTTTTAGAGAGAGAAAAGTAAGAGGTGTAATAATGAAACTATCATTTGAATATAACTAACTCAAATGTCTCGGTAAAGGGAAAAGGTAAAGAATCTTTCTCCCAATTCAATAAAGTGGGTAATTTTCATATATACATTTGTCTTTGGGTATTTTCTACATTTCACTTTTGCATATCGGGTATATTTACCTATTAACACTTTTGTAATACTCCCTGCCACTCTCAGAATTCTTGGATCCCCAAAATTTTAAAATTAATTATGTCAAGCTATATATTAAGATGGTACACATATATATAATTGACCATTATCTAAACATCAAAATCAAGTACTGCTATCATTCAAGAAACAAAGTCAACAAGTTTGAGCTCCCACTTGCAAAGGGCTCCTCTGCCTCTCTCTTTCCTTTTTAATTCACCCTGTCATTGCTCATAAGACATAATTGCATATATATGAATTTTATATTAATTTCGCCAACTATATTTTGAGTTTGAACCTCACTCTTGAGAATATTGGAATTGCTTAAGATCAACTCTCATATATAATATATTCCTTCTCTATCCTTAGTGTTAACCCCAATAGTTAATAAATTACTAACAGTTTTAGACGAACGGGATCAAAAATAATAAGATCGATGTAAAATTATCTAAATATATACTCTTTCCATGACATTATTAACGACGTCCTTTATAAAAAAAAACAATCACAATTTCTGACATATTTTGATTAAAATTGTGATTTTTTGATTAAAATAGATCAAAAATAGCGGAACAGAAAATGTATTAACTAATATGAACCAAATATGTATATACTATCCAAATTTATTGCGCATGCATCACATCAAGCATGTATTAAAATAATCTACATGCATTACGTATATATGAGTTTCTTCGAGAGCTGTAAAAAGACGTTCTTGTGTATGAAGTGAAAAATGAACTTTATGTGATATAATGTATAATTACATTGTGATAATATATTTTCATGTTATTGTAATGTATTTTTGTGCATAATATGATGTTTCGTGAATTTAAACCGTATATTATACTTTCTTTTTATTTCTCATATGAATATTGTTTTTTTTACATGATTTATATCCTAACAATAAGCATATAACTAAAACTAACATTAATTGCATACTTAGTCACCATCATAGCATAGGGACAACATTAAGATATAAAACATGAGTTTTGATGTGAAGCAAATTCATGTCCAACATTTCGATTTAAATGGCCTTTAAAAATTGAAAGGGTGAATCCAATTTCAACGGTTCCAATGTCAAACGTTTATAATATTTAACATCTCATTGAATATGTCTTATGTTAAAAAATTGTTAATTAAGTTTTTAAAAATGATGAGATTCACTCACTTTATATATTTTTTATTATAAATAACGAGGCAAATTGAATGGGATGTTTCATGTAGTACTACATTGATTATTGAGAGATGAGATGTTGCTACTATCAAATCAATCATCCTTAGTACGGGAAGTTTAAATCGATTATTTAAGATAATAGTAACTACTAGATTCGTACCGCTACGGACACAAGAGATACGCTACAAAATTAAGAAAGTAAATGATGTATATTGAAAAATAAAAGTGGTGTATTTTAAAGATAAAATTTTTTCTTTTCGAGAAAATGGTCACTGTTAATGAGACGACCCAATAAGTAAATGTGACCACTTTTAGTGGGACAGATGGAGTATCTGATATGATAATTGTTATCATCAATTTTTGAATAGTGGATCGATTATCACATAATATTATTTGTGATTTTTTATTATTAGATATATCTATAACAACCGAATATAATCGAATTTGAAATTAAAATGTTATATATTTTTATTTGGGACAGACCTTAAAAGTAGTCAATCTCCAAACATAAAACTGAAAAACGTAGCCACTTGTAAAAAAAAGTAAAAAATAGTCATTCTTACTCTAATACCCCGCCACAATTACATGACCCGCGATAATTACATGACTAAAATCAAGTCATACTAGTGTAATTACATGTGTGATTATGGAAATGAAATTACACGAGCACGACTGTCACTTGATCAAATTCGTGTAATTACATGTGTGGTTGTGGGATGAAATTACACAAGTACGACTGTCACTTGGTCATGTTCGTGTAATTACATGTGTGGTTGTGGGATGAAATTACACGAGCACGACTGTCACTTGATCATGCTCGTGTAATTACATATATAATTATAAATATTGAATTACACGAGAAATAAATAACAAAACCACATTACAAGATCATTAGTCATGTAATCGTTCAATTTCGTGCAATTATGAAAATTTACATTTAATCAAGTCATTAAGGTGAAATTAGTGAATTTACCGAAAAATGGCTATAATTGACATGTTTTGTTTGAAGCTATTATTTAGTAAATTATTTGAGGAATGACTATTATGGTATATTAATCCTTTTTATTTTATGTAGATATATTTTTTAAATAATTATTTCATATTTTATTTATATATATATACATATTTTAATTTATAAAAATTATTATATTTTTGATAATTATTTAATATTTATTTTTAAAATAAACGAAAAAATATTAAAATATAGTTTATATATATATACATATCTATATATATAGCTAATTCGACTAATTGAACGAACATGGAATAACCAAAATTTATTAAATGAATCGATTGCGGATAGTATATTTCAGTCAAAATGAATGCACGTAATCATGACTTATGATTCGATTATTAGAATCACATCACACTTCCAACCCCAACGATCGTAACTATATATGAATAAGGCTGCTAAATTTTAATACGATACGATAACCCGACATGAAACGATACAAAGTTAATGAGCTTATGTTGACCTTTATTGGATTCAAATCCTTATTAGGTTGACCAAAAAAGGACCTAAAATTTTCAGCTTGGGTTCATGTTAACTGAACTATATAATTATATTATTTAACATTATCATTGATAATATATTTTAGCTTAATTATGATTCACTTTATATTCTTTACATCTCATGTTTAACATTTTAATTTATTATTCTCTCCCACTTCCCGTATACATTACGGAGCAACGTCTCATGTATTCACAAATTGTATAGTATCAATTATTAATTTATTTTTGCATTATTTATGAAATTGTATAATATTATGATGTTATGAGGTTGAATCATTATCGTGTTGGGTCAATCTGAAAAAAAAATGTCAGTTTAGGTTCAGGTTGAGTTTGAATTTGGACCATTTAGATTGGGTTCAAATTTGAATTCATTATATACTTAACAAGTCGGGTTCAGATTTGATCTTAACAGATTGTGTCATTATCATGTTGACCCGATAATGACCCAACCTGACCTTAGGGGTGAGAATTTGAGATCGGGATTTGAGACTTTCCTGGTACCAACCCGAGCCCCAAATTTTTCGGGACCGGAAATTTTACGGAGATCAGGACTTCCGGTTTCCTGACTTTAATTTTAAAATTCGGAAAATTTGATCCCGTTCGGAAAAATTTTATGTTAGGAATTTTTGAACCATTCAGGACTAAGACTGTGATCGAGATTTAAAATTCTCAAATTTCGAGACTCGGGAGTCCCGAAATTCCGATTGAGACCGAAACCGGAATAAAAGTTTTACTATTTTTCGGGATCAAAATTTCGAAACCGAAACTCCCGAACCCGTCCCGATTATAACGCCTATCCGACCCAATATCACCCAATGATACCAAGAAGTGTACCAAGTTGAAACATAATTATATTGGATTAGAGGAAAACTTAATTTGTAAGGTGATAAATGATTTATGGGAAAAGTAGATAAGTTTTAAGGGAAGGTTTAAGTTTAGAGTGTTTAGTTAGTTAGGGGGGAAATTGAAAAAAAGGAGAGGGTGGTGGGACCCACCACAGAGACGCGGTGGTACAACTTACCAATGCAGCACATGCACACTCCGTGGCTGGCGTCAATCCATTACTACTAACTACTAAGTACCACCCATCCAAATCACATTTCTTCCTCTTTTATTAATTAAAGTTTCAATCATTATTAAGTTATTATTACACATGCAATGGAATGGAAAAGCATACTATATAGCATTATTCTTAATAATAGTATAATATTATTCCTCCAACTCCAAAACCCAAATGAGAATGAGACATAGGCATGTGAGCCACCCATTCATTTGCATTTGCCCATTTTAGTTTTCTACTTAATACACCCTCCACCGACACCTACTCTACTTATATTTTTTAATGTTGCCCAAAACAAACCAATTTCTTTTTTGTTTTGTTTTGGATACAGGTGCTGTAGTTGTAGGGCTAAATTAATTATGCTAACTTCTTTTACTAATCACAAATAGTATTGAATTTAATTCAAGTTTCAATTTTTTCATCACTAGTCACCTTATCTAAGCTCAATGTCTAATTAGGATACAAGATGTGTGTTGTGTGTTCACATGCTGATAAGAGGTTAATAGAGATTCGACAGTCTTGTAATTTAAATATAATTTGATGCTAATTTATTCAAGAACAAAATGCAAGATATTATATTATTAAAGTTGGATATTGAGTCCAATTTTTCCTAAAATCATCTTGTGAAGTAACCATTTTAACACATATTGAATTATGTATTCTAAACTTAACACATTCAATATGGGGACAATTTGAACACATGCATTTATTATCACTAGTTAATCATGTCAATTTATCATAAAAAAGGCTAAGCAGCTCTAAATATAAAACAGTGTGAAACAGCAATCAATACCTTGAAAACACTCTCATATAACCCTCCCTAATCATCTCCATGTGCTCCATTTGTTGACTTTTAACCCCCATAATTCATTTCAATTTCCCCAAATCACATTTCCCTCTCCCCTTTTACAAATCACCCTTTTACAAATCACAAAGTGTCTCTTGATCACATTGACTTTCTTTAATCTCTTCTCTTCCTTTTCATTTTCTTTTAAATTTATCTATTTTAATACAAAGTGTAGGTTGGCAACATCTGTATCCCACTCTATATATATGCGATTGGGCCCTTCATTCACTTTCCCTTTTAACACTATTCTTTTAGCTACCCACCCACCACCTTCCTCTCTTCACTCCAAAAACCATTTCAGTCCAAAACAACATCATTTTCTTCTCCTCTCTCTCTCTCTCTCCACCACCATCACAATGGCGTCGCCGCCGCTGAAGCTAGCGGTGCTCTTCCTTTGCTTGGCAGCCGCCGCTGCCGACAGTCCATACAGATTCTTCTCTTGGAATGTCACTTACGGCACTATCTACCCTCTTGGAGTCCCTCAGCAGGTTACTTTTTCTTTTCTTTTCTCTTTTTTTTGCTTTCTTGAAAAAGTTTACTATTTTTAGAAATGGGACGAAAGTGTGTTTCTTTTGTGTGCCATGTTTGTGCATTGCGTGGGGAACCCTTTTTCAGTCGTCGAAAAGGGTGTTGGAATATGGTGTTTTCTTGAATTTCTGTTGTTGTGATATTGTGGTTGGGTTCTAAAGTGCAGTTTTGTGGTTGAATTGGTGCAGGGTATATTGATAAATGGGCAATTTCCTGGGCCGGAAATTTACTCTGTCACAAATGATAACATCATTGTTAATGTGTTCAACAGTTTGAAAGAGCCTTTCCTCATCCATTGGTAAGAACTAATTTAAACTTAAAATCACTTTTCATAATCTTGCTACAGTTTGTGTGTGTGTTTTCACTTTTCATATGTGATCTATTTATGTCTAAAATACATAAGTATATTCGTACAAAGTGGATCAAGTATGTCTTGTTGTCCTTTGGTAAACGACCACCATCTCCTCACTCAATGCTTTTCTTTCATGTGAAGCGACTTATAATGACCTAATCTCATTGTAATAATATTACCTAGGTAGGGGTGAAAACGGATCGGATACGGGCGGATAGTGCTTGTCCCGTATCCTAACCCATATTTTTTTCTCGGATTCGGATTCAAATACGGGAAAGCCGGATTCGGATACGAATTCGAATTATTCGGGATACAGACACGGGACGGATTCGGATCGAATTCGGATAATATATTTCATACAAAAACTGTTGACACAATATTTTATAAAGAACTAATACAAATTATAAGAATTGTATCAATTAAAAAAAAATATATAATTTTTAGGATCGAGAAAGTACAAAATAAATTAAATAATTAAACACAAGTATCTACCAATAATAAAATATGCATCTTGAAATATAATTTGAGAATTCAAAATCGGCAAAAAGTAGTTTGCAAAGTTTAAAAATCATAAGTGTATCGTACAAATTTTGACATGTGAAGTGCTAACAAATATTACGAACTATTAAATAATAAATATTTTACACACATATATATATAATATAAATAATAAATATTTTAAAAATTCGGATATTGTTATGCGGATAATATCCGACAAAATACGGATAATTTCGGATACGGTCGGATATTATGTAATCGAATCGGATCCCGGATACGGATACGAATCCGAATTTGACCGGATCCGAATACGAATTTGACCGGATACTAATTTTCGGATTCGAATCCGAATTTGATCGGATACGGCTTCGGATCGGGTGGATATTATCCGCCCAGATTTCATCCCTATACCTAGGGTAGGTACGGTTGATTAATTAAAACCAACTTTTAATTTTATTCATTTATTTATTTTATAGTATGTCTTGATTAGATCTTCATACGATCATGATCAGATTATGCAGTATTCCGAGTTCTGACATGACATGATTCGTTTTATGTTATAAGAAAAGTAATCTTTTACACGTTCAAAAAAATTCCATCTCTTCTCTACTCGTCGCAGTTAAAAACTCTTTGTTCAAAGCTACTCACAGTCACGGGCTGTTATTAATAAATACTATGGCGGTGGACAAGTAAAGTAAGGACACACACTCGCACATTAATTATATATATACAGATATGTATTTCAATGCATATAATTAAACCTCTCAATAAATATTATTATTTTTATTTTTTTTAATTTGTGCCGATATATAAGGGATAAATAAAGTGTATGATATAATAAATTCTGAGCTGCTATAAGAGAGAGAGAGAGATGCCTTTTCAATAAGTGCAACAGCTTAAGTCAAAAAACATATATATATAATGGGTCTAACTTCATTTAATTCCCAGCGTCACCAAATAACTTCATTTAGTGGGATGAATAGGCATGCACATGAATATCTTTTAAAATAATATGGATGATTAGCACATGGGGTCGTTACTTCATAAATTTGTCTAATTATAACTTAGACTCTCTCTGCTTCCTTCCACTTGGATGAATTGGGACTTCCTAAAACAAGAAAGAAAAAATTATAATACTATAGGACTAATATGGCATGTCATATACGTAGTGCATGTGATTTCTATTAATAGACAGATTGATTCGAATGCATCTATCTAGTTGGGGAAGTAAATGAAATTTGAATGATGAATAGGAACGGAGTGCAAAATAGGAGGAACTCGTTCGAGGACGGTGTGATCGGGACGACATGCCCGATTCCGCCGGGTCGGAACTTCACATACATTCTACAGATGAAGGATCAGATAGGGAGTTTCTTTTACTTCCCATCACTGGGATTCCAGAAGGCAGCAGGTGGGTTTGGAGGCATCAGAATCTTGAGCAGACCCTTGATTCCTGTCCCATTTGATCCCCCTGCTGATGATTTCACCCTCTTAATTGGTGATTGGTACAAGACTAATCACACTGTAAGTTTATCATCTATCTATCTATCTATTTCATTTCTTAATTGTTTTATGAGATGAGACTGTGATATACAAACGAAAATGCTCGGCCACCCGCGGCAGGCGGGGTCGTGTCTCATAGATAAATATTAAATTTTTTATATATTTTTTTTAATTTTGACTTCCCGATTATAATTTATTGATTATAGTATAATTTAATATTATTCAATATAAAATAATTAAAAAATAAAGAAACAAAATTATAATGACTCGTATACTGATCTGACATTATCACATCAGCTATGAGTATGTTAAATTGTGTCCACCGCGAATGGTAGAGTATATAAATTAGATATATATCATACTCGAATACATTATTTGCTTTAATGCATAGAGTCCGGTATATAATAGATGGTCGAGATTATTTTGCAAGATTTATATATGCTTTTATTTGTCACACCTCTAAAGTGAGATAAACATAGTGCAAGATTTAATTATGGGAATAACTGATTATGACATGAAGCTAAATTAAGAAATGCTAGTTGGCATATGAGGTTGTCAATCTTAATCACGTGACAAATTTTGAACATTTGTGTGTGTAAATTAATTATGTAGTTTTGGATTTTAAATCAATATAGGTGGCGTACATTAATTGCATATTTTCAACTATGAAATTGAATTTGTCCTCGAAATATATCTTAATTTTGATATTTAAAAAAAATAGATGAAATGAAAAGGGGAGAGTAGAATATTCTTTTTCTTTATCCCATGTTTGAAATAAATCTACTGTTGTTTTTGTTTTGTTTTGTTTGTATATTTTTTAGCAGTGTCGGTAAATAATAATGGGCCCATCAATTAACTTATTAACAGCTAATGAATATTACAATGTGATTATAATGGCCCACTTAATTTAAGTTGGACCCACACTATTTAACTGCTTCTTAGGCTTCTAGTGCATCAAATCGAAATTTTCGGTTCAAATAAAAAATATAAAATGAATAATTATTATATAATATGTTTAATAAGTAATTATTACATGGAGTAATATGTTTCAGTTTGATTCGGTATTTCGATTCAAAACTAAAATCAAATCGGGAAACCGAGATTTTGTAAAATCAAAACCGAAATCGAAACGAATTTATCAGTTCGGTTTAATTTTCAAATTTGTACCAAATTTTCCAAACCCATAATCACATGTGTACACTAACATACAAATTATACGAGCGTAAGTAAAGAGGACAACAAATATTACAAGTATTGAATTAATTTATACTAGCAAACAAATGTTTGTGACATATTGTACCTAGTGAAATAGTAAGATTTGTTTTGCTATGTTGTTTTTATACAAAGTAGATTAATCATGTATATTATCTCAACAAATCAAAACTTGGCATTTGAATACACATACAATTTGGATTTTTTATAGACAAGTTTTTATGATCGGATCCTATATTGCCTAATGATTAGTACCGTGTGACTTATTTATCATATGTTGGTAGTTCTTTGTGCTGACATGTGGTTCGACATTATCCGTTGCAGGTCTTGAGAACAATTCTGGAGAGGGGTAGGAAATTGCCTTCACCCCACGGAGTTCTCATCAACGGTCGTGGCCCCAACGCCACGGCCTTCACCGTCCAACAAGGAAAGACCTACCGTCTCCGTGTATGCAACGTGGGATTGCAAAACTCCCTCAACTTCCGCATTCAAGGCCACAAGATGAAGGTGGTTGAGGTAGAAGGAACCCACACTCTCCAGATGGGTTACTCGTCTATCGACGTCCACCTCGGGCAATGCATGTCGGTCCTCATCACGGCTGATCAGCCAGCTCAAGATTACTTCGTCGTGGTCTCCACCCGCTTCACCTATCAGGTCCTCTCCACCACCGGCTACCTCCGTTACTCTGGCTCAAATCGCCCTGCCTCCGGGCCCTTACCCTGGGGGCCCACCAATCAAATCGACTGGTCCCTCAACCAGGCCCGTTCATTGAGGTACATTCATTCCCGTCACTCTTAGTATCATCTATTGCCTAATGGCGTAACATTCTCTAGTACTTTAGTTGATTAATAACGTATGTCGTTAAATTATCAAGACAGTAGAAGATGTCATACTATTAGGTAACAAGTAATCTTAACAGACAAAATCAAAGCTCCCGAGATTCGAACGTTGTTGAATAGTTGGAAATGAATTTTCAGGACTAATCTAACGGCAAGTGGGCCAAGGCCAAACCCACAAGGATCGTACCACTACGGCATGATCAAAACTGTCAAGACTATCAGGCTCGCCAGCTCAGCCGGCCAGGTGAACGGCAAGCAGAGGTACGCGCTCAACAGCGTGTCCTTTGTGGCCCCCGACACGCCTATGAAACTCGCGGACTACTTCAATATAGGCGGAGTTTACAGCTTGGGGAAAATATCTGAGTCCCCCCGCGGCGCGGGAATCTCCCTCGATACTTCGGTGTTGGGGGCGGACTACAGGACCTTCATCGAGATCGTCTTCGAGAACTATGAAAACATCATGCAGAGCTACCATCTAAGTGGCTACTCCTTCTGGGTAGTAGGGTGAGTGACCTTCAAATTCCACATAATTTTTTTGTTACACATGCATATCAACTAATCAATACATTTCAAAACAGAATGGATGGAGGACAATGGAGTTCAGCTAGCAGGAACCAATACAATCTCCGCGATGCAGTCTCTCGTTGCACCGTTCAGGTAAGAACGAAACAAGCATGATAAGAAGATCCTCTATTGCCAAATCGTGTGACATCTTCCATTGCTTTAATAAGAGATTGACGTGTGTCATGATTAATCTTGAACTCTAGTCATACTACGTGTCAGTCTTGTATTAATACATTACGAGATGTCAATACATTACGAGATGTCATACAATTAGGCAATCCAAGAGTAAATAAAAAAGGTTTTCTTATGTATTAATTTAAAGATGTTATACTCTATAGCTAAAGTTGATATATATGTGTGTGTGTGGATGTGTAGGTGTATCCAAAGTCATGGTCAGCAATATACATAGCACTAGACAATGTAGGGATGTGGAACTTGAGATCGGAGTTCTGGGCGAGGCAGTTCTTGGGGCAGCAGACGTACCTGCGGGTGTACACAGCGTCTACCTCGTTGAGAGACGAGTATCCGATCCCGAAAAACGCACTCCTCTGCGGGCGGGCGAAAGGGAGGCACACACGCCCTCTTTAAGATCTCTCATTTACCTTAGGAGAATTGAAGAAGTTTACATTTGAATTGGAGGAGGTGCTAAATCTCTCAAGCACCTAAATTTGCAGAGTTAGGGACTTTCTATATATGCAATGGCACACCACTGTTTGATTAAGTTAATGACCTTAACTCAAGGTCACATTCTTTTTAGTTCAACAACTATTTTCATCTTATCTTCATGTTGTATCTTTATTTTTATGTAATTTGCGGCTGTTTTCATACTATTAGAGTGAAATAAGTAAAATTATTGTGTTCTGGTGGATTTGAGTTTGGATTATATGCTTATGAAACATAAAACAAAGCAAGTGTTCTGAAATAGCCTCTCAAGAACTATAACCGAATCGCAGCAGGTAGTTTTAAGAACTATAATAATCTAGCTTCGACGATTTGGTTATGAACCATAACCGAGTACGAAAAAGTACAGTGCTTGGAACTGTGAACTGGTAGTTTCGGAACTGTTTATTTGAAATCGAAACTGTCTTCGACAGTTTTGAGTTCGGACTGTGAACCGTTATAAAATAATAGAATTATGAAACAGTAGTTTGACGTTGAAACTATAGATTATTACAAGCTAATTGGTTTAAGATTCACATATTTCAAAAAAAAATACCACAGTTCGGTTAAAGTTTCAAAATAATAGAATTATGAAACAGTAGTTTGACGTTGAAACTATAGATTATTACAAGCTAATTGTTTTAAAATTCACATATTTCAAAAAAAAATAATCATGATTTATCAATTTCACTGCAATATATCACTTACAAATTTTTATCTTATCTATACTATAATACAAATTGAGTCAAACATATTCATCTAAGTCATTCAAACTCTCTAAGCCTTCCATTTCATTTTTATTATTTTTCTAAATTTTTAAAATTTTCTATTTTCAAATTATTATACTAATGAGGAGGTCTAAAATTGGTAATTATAATCCTAATTAATTAGTAGACATATTTAAGAATCATTCCATAATTAATATAAACTTTTAAATTTATATATTATTAATAAAATATTATATATTCTTATTTCCATTTAGGTATATGATATTTTTGTTATAATTTTATTACTACATATTTCATAAATATAATATATATAATGATATATGGGTTCGATATGCCTATTTTGATAATTGATTCAATAATAATGTATAAAAATTATATATAACCTTTTTAAATCTAATAAAAAAATTATAAATTGTATGAAAATGACTATATTTCACTTTATTTGAAAAAAAATAATAAATCTTATAATTTATCACTTATATATAACATATTTTTATTATGGTAACAATTCATATATATTTTTTAAAATAAAAAATAAAATCTGAGAATTCAATCAAATAGTATATAATTCTTTTTATTTATTTATATATATATCTTATACTCCCTCAGTCCCACTAAGTTTGACATTTTTTTTCCGACACGGTTATTAAGGAGAATGTATAGAATAATGTAAGAGTGATAAAGGTGGTAGGATCTATATCTTTTTGAATAAATAACTTTTACTATTTTAGGAATGTGTCAAGCTTAGTGGGACAGTTAATCAAATAGTATATAATCTTTTTATTTATTTATATATCTTACATACTATTTTATATTTAATTATCATTTTCATTAATATAAAAAATCTTTAATGACTATATTTCAGTACCAATTTGAGAATTCAATCAAATTGATATTTTTCGCCATATATAGTTAGAGAATGAAATTGAGCCTCTTTAAAACCCAAATATTGAGTTATTTAGTAATGGGTAGATATTTTTAAAGTATTTGATTATACTTTACATACATTTTTCTTTTATTTTTAATTCAAAAATTAACATTACTAATTATTTGTCATACTAATTAAATACATACAAACTTATATTTTTTTGTTTCAGCAAGTAGGATTGTAAACGAATCAAATAATTTTGGTTCGATTCAAAATTTAGTGATTCATTTGAATACGATAATTTTTTGATTAATATTATAATATTCTATTCGAAATTCGTAAATATTCGACTAAAATTATATATAACATATATGTATATTAATATATAAACTTATTTACATATAAATATAAATCTTATTTTATATATTAACAAAATAAATTTAACTTAATCTTTATTTTTTGTTATAGTGAGATTTCTAATTGAATCGAATATTAACAAATTAGATTGAAATTTTGAATTTACTAATTTTAAATATTATTATTTATTATATTAAACAAATCAAATATTTGAATTGAATATTCATAACGAATCGAATATGAATCATTATTTAATATTTAAAAAATGAATATGATAAAAATCTAATGATTTGAATAATTTCACGAATATAATCGAATATTTTTATATTCGATTCGATTGGATTTGTTTACAACTCTCGAGCAATTATTGAATTCAATTCATGTCATTTTTATTATTATTCCATAGTATGACCGAACCTTCTGTGACATGTCCCGATACGCTCCTGAACAGGTAGATACCGATGAGAAAATTGCAGAGAAATTTTGTGCCGGTCTGAGGCACGAAATTAGGATGACGCTGGCAAGTCATGGGGGCCTATCATACCCGGAGTCTCTCAGTCGCGCTCTCGACATCGAAGCAGCTATGCGTGGGGAACGACAAGCACCTACCCCACCACCAGCATTTTCTCCAGCGCAATCCCAGAATCACAAGGGAAGCGTAAACGGGAGGACAACCGAGTCAATACAACTCAGAAGAAGCAATGGGATGGACAAAATAATTCCCACAACTTCGGAAAGCCAAACTCGACGGCTCAGACTGAGAGGTACCTACAGAAGTTTCCTACCTGTCCGAAATGCAAGAAAATGCACATTGGAGAGTGCTGAGCCGGCAATGGCGGTTGTTTTGTCTGCGGCCAGAAAGGACACTTTGCTAGAGATTGCCCCACAAAACAACATGGAACAAGCTCTAAATCTAACCAGTCGAACCCGAGGCAGTATGTTCGAGCCATGCAGGCTCAGCCTCAGGCTCAGCAACAGCAGCATCAGTTGCCACCACCACCACCCCGGTACCCTCAGTACCCGTCACAGAAGAAGCCACAGCAGGCACGGGCTTTTGCGATGAAGCAGAAGCAGCCTGAGGGGAGTCAGAGAAATCTGACAGGTATGAGAATACTCATACACCCCATTGATAATTTTATTTGATACGGGAGCTTCTCATTCCTTCATTGCTAAATCATGCGTAGAGAACCTAGAGTTGGATTCATAACTTATAGAGGCATCTATGAATGTTTCTTCACCTCTAGGAGGAATCACTACTATCGCTCATGCTTGCTCGAATCTGAGCCTGAACTTAGGATCTATTAAGGTGCTAGCGAACAATCTTAGCGTTCTTCCGATGAATGACGTGGACATAATCCTATGAATGGATTGGCTAGCTAAAAACTACGCCACAATCATTTGCAATGAGAGACAAATCTCATTCCGACCCCCTGGAAAAGAACCCACGAGCTTCCACGGGATCACCATGGCTCGAAAAAAGTCAATTATCTCAGCTTTACAAGCTGAGAAGTTAGTGAAGAAAGGTTGCTTAGCATACCTAGTCTCCTTAAATGGAGAAGTTAAGGAAGAGCGGAGAATCGAAGACATTGCCATTGTTCGGGAGTACCCAGATGTGTTCCTTGAAGAACTGCTAGGCCTACCACCAAACCGACAACTGGAATTCACAATCGATCTAGAGTTCGGATCAACACCGATATCCAAAGCACCCTATAGAATGGCCCCGAAGGAGTTGGGAGAGCTCAAGATTCAACTCCAAGAACTCCTAGATTTAGGCTTCATCAGACCCAGTGTATCGCCTTGGGGAGCCCATGTACTCTTCGTGAGGAAGAAATACGGCACCCTGAGAATGTGCATAGACAATCGAGGTCTGAACAAGATGACCCTAAAGAATCGGTACCCGTTACCACGAATAGATGACTTGTTCGACCAGTTGAAAGGAGTAAGCGTCTTCTCAAAAATCGATCTGAGATCAGGTTACCACCAGCTAAAGATCCAAACATAAGATGTTCCTAAAAGGGCATTTCGAACCCGATATTGACACTACGAGTTTTTAGTGATGCCATTTGGATTAACCAATGCACCCGCCGTGTTCATGGACCTGATGAACCGCATCTTTCACCCATACCTTGACAAATTTGTCTTGGTATTTATAGATGACGTTCTAATCTACTCTAAGAGTGGAGAAGAACACGAGAATCATCTTGGAAACCCTCAGAAGCAAGAAGTTCTATGCCAAATTCAGTAAATGTGAGTTTTGGCTCAACGAAGTAGCTTTTCTCGGACACATTGTATCATCTGAAGGGATTAAAGTAGTCCCCGCCAAGGTGGAAGCAGTGCAAGGGTGGAAAGCACCCACCACTCCTAACGAAATTCGAAGTTTCTTAGGGTTGGCATGATACTATAGGAGATTTATCGAAAGATTCTCCAAAATAGTCAGACCAATGACTCAACTGCTCCAGAAAGGAATTAAATTCAAGTGGTCACCAAAATGCGAGGTTAGTTTTCAACTGCTAAAGGAGAAACTAACCACCGCTCCAGTACTTGCAGTCCCAGAGCCTCATAAGGAATACGTTGTTTACACCGACGCATCTAAGATCAGATTGGGCTGCGTGTTGATGCAAGAAGGGAAGGTGATAGCTTACACATCTCGACAACTCAGGCCACATGAACTCAACTACCCTACTCACGACTTAGAGTTAGCCGTTGTAGTGAACACCTTGAAAATATGGAGGCACCACCTCTATGGAGTTAGATGCGAGATCTTCACCGACCACAAAAGCCTCAAATATTTTTTCGAACAAAAAGACCTGAACATGAGGCAGATGAGATGGTTAGAATTGGCAAAGGATTACGACTGTGGTATAAACTACCATCCTAAGTCGTAAAACATCTTCAAAGCTTGCCTACCTCCTTACCCGGGAGGAGGAACTCATAAGAGAATTCACTAAGATGAACCTAGAAGTTTTACCACCCTCCAAAATCGTAACAGGAATTCTTGCCACTCTAATAGTCGAACCCAACTTACGGAGCAGAATACTGGAGGCGCAAAGGACAAATGAGAACCTAGAGAAGATAAGGCTCAAAGTGAGAAAGAACGACACCAAAAACTATCGAGAGGAAGCCGACAACGCCATCACCTTCGAGGGAAGACTATTTGTTCCACGAAATCAGAAGATTAAGTAGATGATTATGAGTGAAGCACATGATACTCCTTACACCGCCCACCCTTGAAGTACAAAGATGTACCAGGACCTAAAGAAGAAATTCTGGTGGGACGGAATGAAACAGAACATAGCATCCTTCGTAGAAAGATGTTTAGCTTGCCAACAGGTGAATGCGCTACACCAACGACCCTATGGGAAACTGCAACCATTATAGATTCCCGAATGGAAGTGGGAGCACATCGCCATGGATTTCGTGACCGGATTACCCAAGTCTAAGAGCGGGAACACCGCCATTTGGGTAATTGTGGACAGACTCACAAAATGTGCCCACTTCATACCGATAATGATCACATATGGTTCAGATAAACTAGCCCAGCTATACGTCCGTGAGATCATACGTCTCCTCGGTGTACCAGTATCGATCACCTCCGATCGAGACTCGAAGTTCACATCCATATTTTGGATGAGTCTGCAAAAGGAGCTAGGCACGAAACTGAACTTCAGTACCGCCTTCCATCCACAGACTGACGGACAGTCGAGGACAATTCAAACCCTAGAGGGCATAATGTTGCGAACTGTGGTCCTCGACAGAGGTGGGAGCTGGGAAGCAATATTACCACTAATCGAGTTTGCCTACAACAACAGCTACCAGGCGACCATAGAGATGACACCGTAATGAGGCCCTATATGTGATTTGGGACGAAGTTGGTGAGAGAGCAATAGTAGGTCCTGATTTGGTGAGCGAAATGATAGAAATCGTTCGCCGAATCCGAGGAAGAATCAAGGAAGCTCAGGACATACAAAAATCTTATGTTGACACCTGTAGGACCGAGCTGCAATTTGAGGTGGGAGATAAAGTTTTTCTAAAAGTATCTCCCTCTAAAGGAATCGTTAGATTCGGTGTTAAACCCGCTTTGTAGGACCCTACGAAATCCTGGAAAGGATAGGGTCGGTAGCATACCGATTGACATTACCACCTAGCTTTGGAAACGTGCATAACGTCTTCCACATATCTCAGCTCCGGAAATACGTTTTCGACCCAAAACACGTTATTCACCAAGAAGAAATGATCTTAAACCCTGACTTAACCTATGAAGAAAAACCCGAAGCTATTTTGGATCACAAGGTGAAACAACTCAGAAATAAATCAATCACATTAGTAAAAGTGCAGTGGAGGCATTATGGACAAGAAGAGGCTACGTGGGAACTCGAAGATAAAATGAAGGAGAAATTTCCCGAATTATTTAATTAGGAAATACAAATTTTGGGACAAAATTTCTGTTAAGAGGGGTAGGATGTAATGCCCCACTTTTTCCGTTAGAATTTTATCGGAATAAAAATTTCAAGTTGATTAAATTCTACTTATAAATAGAAAATCAATTAGCATATTGATAATATTAATACCTACATTGTGTAAATTGAACTTATTTCAATTTAAATCTCCTCTTAAAATAAGACTAAAATATTTATTATCTAGTGTTGAGAATCTTCACCACTAATCATTCTAATTGGGTTATTATTATTATTATTATTATTAATGATTTAGTATGATATTAATTTTATTAGTACTACATGATAACATTGTTATTTATATTATATGAAACATTGTTATATAGGTGACTAGTTCCATCATAATTAGAATAACAAAGGGAACCAATAAATAAGATAAACTATTATTGGGATGGCCAACCTATTCTGTCGGCTGATAAGAATTTGGAAAAGATGGGCACTGCCATCTAATATGAAAATTCTAGTAGATATATATATATATAAAATAAACATTAGATCTCACAGTCTATGAACATATCTTTACAGACAATAAAATCAGATTTTGTAAGATAGTACAAATCATATTTTAGTACGGAGATTGAAATGGAGAAAGACTTTACATAATAGAATTTGCTGTGCAATACATGTTAGCAATAGAAAGGAAACCCAGATGTAAAAAAAATGAAATCTGAATAGTACAGATTAAGAAATTGATTTAGAAGCTTAAGTCTGAGAGGCAGCAGACTCGATGATGAAGGTGACGGCTGAATAGAAAGAGAAGCTTGACAGAGCTGTCAAACACTTCCATACCCTGCAAACATATAGATAAATAATACAGTTAAGAAAATAACCATGGGTTAAAGATATGAAGGACAAACCCAAACTAGAATCCATTGGATCATGACTAACATCTTTCACCACTATATAAAGAGTAAATTTTTAAGAGCTAATTACACTCTCATTAATTCACACAAACCTACCTGCTGCGAAGTTGGAGAAGAGTTATAAAGGAGGGAAAAAAGAGTTAGTAGCAGTTCTTAAGGTAAAGAACTTTCTACCTATAGCATTTACTGCTCTTAATTACATCTTCTCATACCATATAGACGAACTATACCTCTCCAAAATCAATACTATACTCCAAAACCCAGAAATCTACAATCAAAGAAGGACATAACTTTGGACTTAGATGCTTAAATCCTTGAACTTAGGTATTGAAATTCTGAACTGAGATAAGCATGGCCTCAACATAAGAAAGACATGCTTCTTTAGATTTAATTTCAATGCTTGATACTAAACTTAGACTACTATGTAACCTATATGCAACACTCTTAGTTCCAGAGCACATGCGAGACATAACATGTTATGAACTTAGACTTTACACTATTGTATGTTAGAAATCTACATGGACTTAGCATGCTTTAGAAACTATAGTTCTCATCCAAGAATCATTCTCAGTTTAACCACAGACAATATTTATCCCATACTCTTGAAACACATAATAAAATACATGAATATGTTCCTCAAAACAAACATATAGGGAAGAAAAGAAAACTTAGCTGCTATGAATTAACAAAAACGCAACCTTAAGCCACCTCATATCCCCAGCAGTGAACATCTCTGAAACGGCTCCAAATCACTCCGAAACAACTTTGAGTCACTCCGAACGACCCCGAGCAGCTCCGAACTAGCCCCGGACAGCCCCAAATCACCCCGAACGGTCCCAAACCAGCCTCGAATTGTCTCGAACAGCCCCGAACAAGCCCCGAATCGCCCCGAACCAAACCTGCAAATCAGTAAAGGAAAGGAAATCAAGTCTACAAATGGACTTCTTCCAAGACTCTCTTCTAATCTATAAATCACTTAAAGCATGCACTTTAGTCACAATTTGACTCTTCCAAAACTGTAACCCAAAACAAGAAAATAACATCTAGGCTCCTAACTAAAGTTGCAATTAATCAAAAGTAGGAGAAGAGAAATAAAATGAAGATGAAATAAAAGAACAAGAGGAAAGAGGCTTACCCGAGGACTGCAGCGATCGGCAGCGGCAGCAAGGTTAGGGGTGAGCAAACCCAAACCGGACCCGTAAAACCGACTCGGACCAGTGGGTTCGGTCCGGGTCTGGACCGACCCATCTATTGCAACAGTCCAGGTTGGATCTTTTTTTTAGGACCGGTGAAGTAACGGGTCGGTCCGGATCTAGACCCGTTATACCCAAAACCGACCCATACAAATAAAATATATATATTTTTTATTTTTAATGATAAATATATGTAATATTTTTAATATTTTTATATATATTTAATAAGAAATATATAAAATATTTTTCACACTTATTTTTGTTTATGAACTTAAGATTGAATTAATAGATTATCATGTGATAAATTGATATTTGGTTTATATTTTTATTGTAAATTGAGAATATTTAATAGTAAAATATGTTTAATTATGAGATTTTTTTTTTCAAAAATTGTTGGTTAACATTAAAAAAGTAATATATATAACATGAAATAATTTTTTTATTAATTTATTTTTTTGGGGTCGGACCGAACCCGGACTGGACCCGTAGTCTGGGTCTGGGTCTGTCCGGTTCAGTCCGGGTCCGACCCACTGCTCACCCCTAAGCAAGGTGGCGACGCCAGACGACGGGGGTTGCTCCACTGCTGTTCGCGCCAAGAGTGAGCTACCTCGAGGCGGGGAGGAGCAATTCGGAGAAGGTCTAACCTCCGTCCAGCGAGCAGCCACGGAACAGGCGCTGAAGAAGTGTAAGGCAGCGGCGAGGAGCTCCGGGGGAGGAAGTCTTTGCCCGATTCAGTCACGGAAGAGTCCATCGGAGGCCGCTCTGCTGCTGGTTCATGACGCCGAGAGAGAGCCGTCGAGCGCTGAGCGCTCGGATGCGCGGCTGCAGAGGTGACGAGCAAAGCACGACACCGAATTGCAAGGGAGACGCGACGAAGCAGGCCGAGAAAGAGAGAGAGACCACGAGGGAGGGAAGGTGACCACCAGGGAAAGACAACTAAACGCCGACAATAGCCGGTGGCAAGGAAAGCGGTGGGGGTGAGAGAGAATCGAGAGGGAGAGAAAATGGGTGGAGAAGGGCGCTTGAAGTGAGGATGTAGGGTTGAGTCTAAGAGTATGAGAATTAGAAGTGTCTAGAAATTGGGTCGGGTCAGAATTAATAGTTGGGCCTTTGATTAAATTCTAACTAGACCTATAAGTAAATAATTACTGGGCCGGTTCTACAAGATTTATGGGCCAAAATAATTAACTTAACTGGGCCAAAGTAATGGTCAGATGGACCCCATGGCCCGACACCTTATTAATAAGAATGGCCAAATTAGTTTATATGTTGCGCTGAAAAATTTATTAAGAATTGGGCTAATGAGATTATCTAGTGGGCTAATTAATAATTCTATTAGATCAAGAATTTATTTAGTGGATTAAGTCCAAGAAAAAAAGTATTAATTGAATTGGAGAATTAATTTATAATTAATTAGCTATAATTTAATCTTAATAATTGATTTAAATTACAAATTATACATAAAGTATATATATTAGGTTATTTCAACCAATAGGAATATAAAATATTCAATTAGAAATTTATTTATTTATTATTACTCAATAATTACTACTTGAGTATAATAAATAAAATTTAAAATCTAAGAAACATAGTTGATTTGAGAAATCAACGTATCTAGACAATAAATTCAATACTCGAATAATAGTCGAGTAAAGACCCGAGAATAATTCTGAAAATAGTAAAGGATAATATTTCCTTACACTTAGAAAATATTAGATGCACTCAGAGATTGTATCTCACTTGAGATTTATTTAAAAGTTTCGACAAGAGGTCAGATCCGCACTCCGAGAACGAAGCCAACACCAATCGAGACTACCCAAGTAGGCTTTCTTACTCTATAAAATATGTGTACATGACTTTAGAATGAAATTAGTTGTTTTCAACTACTGTCTTACCATAAATAGTTCAATTTATGTATGATGCATATCTATTTAATTATAATCGAATTATTACACCGCGTTACTCCACAAACCAAATTGCTTCCGCCACACAAAAAATAAAAAAAGAAATGCTTGCAAAATCTTTGTCGTTCATAATTAAAACTTAGAAACGGGAAACCCTAGAAAAGGGTAGAGATGTCGAAAATAACCTTACAGTATATAGTAAAAATGATTATTAAATTAATTAATTAATTAACAAAAATAGAACTCCAATCCCTTACACTTTCGGCGGGATCGCAGTCTTCAACCCTTCAGTACCCAAGGTTTGCTGCTTCACTATCCTTTAGAGATTCATTTTCTTTTTCCAGATTAGATTGGATATTGCTCCTACTGTTGTTTCCATTCAAGTTTAGATCCTCATTTTTTTTCCGGTAACGTGGCGTTCGCCTGCGTGTAATTCTCGTTGCGGTTTCTGCATTCCTTCAGAATCGGGTTTTATAACTGTTTTCACTTATTTTCTTTTATTCATAACGGTGTGCATTTTGCAGATGTATCGATTGTTACTTTTATGACGTATTAGATTCTTCGTTGTGCTTAATTTTGCGAAATAGATGTTTTTAGCATATATGTGGACGTGTCAGGTGGAATTTATGCCTTTGTTTATTTTGTTGATGAATGAAGTTTGTTTCCTTTTCTCTTCAGTGAATCACACGGGATCCTACATTTTCAATCTTCATTTCAAGTTCTGCTCTCATAATGGTTTGTTGAATACACTCGCTACTTTGTGATTAGATTGTTTCGTTGTAACTGTGAGCTATTAGCTTTTCTAAATGTTGATCTGTCTTTTGAGATGCTAGGTTGATCAACTTTTTAAAAATGAAGCTACTGAAGAAAAGGGGGAGCGTGCCAGGATGGTGAGTTGAATACCACCTGCACTAATTATTTTGCACTATAAGAGAACTATATTTATGTTGTTTGTATACGTGCAGGATTTTGTCAATCGTGTTGTTAGAAACTAATTTGATCACTAAAGAATGGTTCTATTTTATCTGTCTCAGGCCTCCTTCATTGGAGCAATGGCAGTTGCTGACCTGGTCAAGACAACCTTGGGACCTAAAGGGATGGTACAAGACATGTCTAATTCTAATTGCACCTTGTTTAGATAAGATTTCTATAAAAAGCTTTTTCTGTGACATCACTTTGTAGGATAAGATTTTGCAATCTACTGGTAGAGGACATAATGTGACCGTTACAAATGATGGAGCAACAATATTGAAATCACTGCACATAGACAATCCTGCTGCCAAAGTCCTCATTGGTATCCTTGATTGATGCTAAATGATTGTTCTATTACCTTCCATTAATACTAGTACGGGTGTGCTATGGTGTTATTCTTTCCTACTAGTTACTTCCGTAAGATATCTCAGTTTCGAACTCTTGCAGTCCATTGAGAAAAAATGCTCGTAATGATTCAATCCCTTTTGAGATGGGAGAGGAGAGTAGTGGAACTGAACTTGATATCTTTACCTTTTTGCAGCAGAGTTCCATCAGTACCTTTTTGCAGCAGAGTTCCATCTGTTAGGTTTCCCAAATAATTCTTTTTATTTAAAAATGCTTCAAGTATATATCAATTCATCAACTTGAAAAGGTCTGATTTATTTTTTTGTACTAGAGTAGAACAAAACTTTCATTTAACTTTGTTAATTCTAGGCCAGATATGCTGAATTATCTTTAAAATCTCATTAATATTTTAAGATAGGGATGAGACAGAGACAGATAGAACAAGTCCTTATATTTAAACTTTGGTGGTCCTTAAGTTCATTCACAGACATCTCAAAAGTCCAAGATGATGAAGTAGGTGATGGTACAACTTCAGTTGTTGTATTGGCTGGAGAGCTTCTGAGGGAGGCTGAGAAGTTGGTGAATTCGAAAATTCATCCAATGACTATCATTGCAGGTTTGTTGAGTTTTTATGAATTGATCCCTTGTTTAATGGTTTCTACTATATATTTCCTAATAAATTGAATGACAGCTATATTATGTGGAAGAGGTCAACCGGTCAAGTGGGGAGTGGATTTCTTAGTTGCCAGTGATTTTAAATGTAATCTGCGGGTGCTTGTTTATTTCTGTCCTGACTGCTCTCCTTTAGATTGTTAAGGAAACTGTAATCAGTTTCACCAGTTGAGCCCAATTATTCAACCAAGTTGGTTATGTTGTCAATCACACTCAATTGCTATATATGCTTTAGACAAACAAATGATTTCCTTTTTGTTTCCTTTTGCACTGGTTGAACCTTTTTCCTTTAATTATGATTAGTAAAAGTTTAAAAAATTCATCAGGGTACCGCATGGCCGCTGAATGTGCCAGAAATGCATTGTTGGAGAAGGTTGTAGACAATAAACTGGATACAGGTGATTACTGTTTGTTTTTGTTCCTCATTTTTATGAATGGATGAATTACTTAGGGTTATACCGTTTTCTTATCTGGAAAATCTTATAGCCCTGTACTATCACCCTACTGCTTACTGATTAGTCTCTCGAGCACTATGTATACCTTAGCATAGACTTGTTGTATAGAATATATTATTCATTAGCATGTAACAGAACCGAATTTCTTACATTTTGCACTTGCAAAACTGTGATGTCTACTGTTCCAAAATGAGCACGTTTACTCATTTTTCTTTAGTTATTACCACTCCGTCCTCTCCAAAGAGAGACATTTCTTTTCGGCTCAAGAAATAATGAACATTTACTTAACTTTAAAGTGTTGTAGTAATTCAAAGGGAAAAAAATAAGGGTGCAATTAGTGTTTACTAAATATACCCTTATTATCATTTAGCACCCCTTATTGTTTCTATTTTGGGTAATGCGTCTCTTTGGTGTGGACATCCCAAAATGAAATACTCCTCTCTTTGGAGAGGACGGAGTGATACTTTTAAAATTTGACAGAGGGTTCAAATTCAGAGTTTTATTGACCATGACATATTATTGAGTCAAAGTTGCTGCATACAATATTTTCTCAGAGAAATTCAAGACAGACTTGATGAAGATTGCAATGACTACTTTGAGCTCCAAAATTCTGTCCCAGGACAAAGAACATTTTGGAAAACTTGCTGTCGATGCTGTTATGAGGTTAAAGGTATCCTCATTTTTTACATTATATCCTGGGAGCTGACTAGTGGAATTTCTTGGATATGACAAGCATAGCCATCTTTTCAATGTCATTCCTCATAGCTATGCAATTGTTGGTTTATGAAATTTTGTTGTATATATATGCTACTCACTAAAATTGGAGTTTAGTAAATAATTATGCACTTCTGTAAAGACAAGGTAGTCCATCTGTTCAAACATTATAAATGTTGCTTAATTTTGATGAACTTTTTTCTTATTTACGTAGTTCATGCATCTGGTGGACACACCTAAGAATAACAAGTTACATAGTTACTTGTTTTTCTCTTTAATATCTGGGTGTCTTTTAAATGTAGTCATATTCCATGAAAAGCTCTGCTTACGTTGGCTCTGTCAGTCACTATACTATTTACTTGTTACTTATTTTTTATGAACTTTTACTTATTTCCATAGTTCTTTGTTTTTCTCTTTTATTTTTTTGGTTATCTTCTGAATGAGTAAATGTGCAGTCACGTTCCATGAAAAGCTCTGCTTACGCTGGCTCTGTCAGCGAGCATACCATTCATTTAGTGGATACTTCATTCATTGTGTTCATAACCTAAATTCCAAAAGAAGAAAAATGATTTTTAATTTGTTCTAAGCTCATGAGTTTTTTTTTTCAAATTTCAAAAGCTATGATGTTCATTTTCTTGTTAAAACTGTTACGTCTCTGTATTGCTTAAGTATTGGCTGATCATGTTTTAATAATAAATTGACAGGGAAGCACAAATCTGGAGTCCATTCAAATAATAAAAAAACCTGGAGGTTCATTGAAAGACTCTTTTTTAGATGAGGGGTAAGCCAGAGAGCCTACTGCACATTGTTATATTTTAATGCTTTGATATACTGTGACTATCGTCGTCTAATTTATTAGTACTTCCTCCGTCCACGAAAAATGTGTTGTGAGGGGAGTTTACGCTGGTTTTAAAAAAAAGCTAAAAAGCGTGTTTTGAGTGGAAGAAGCTAAATTTTCGGACCCACAAAATAGAATTTATGTGAGTTAAATTATTGAGTGTTTTGTGGGATCATGTCCAAAAAAGGAAAACACTCTTTGTGGACGGTCCAAATGGTAATAAGAGTACACTTTTCGTGTACGGAGAGAGTATTATTCTTCACGTAGATGTTTTTTTATCCCGTTTACAGTGCAAGTCTATTTGATGATGTATATAATGTCTCTAGCATGATGGATATTTTGATGTCCCCTCTGATCTGCATGCTTTATTTTTTCTTTGCCTAGTTCAACAAAATAATGGAATTAGATACTTGTACTTGCACTTATGAAATTCTTCATGTAAAATTCTTAAATATCAACTAGATGTTATTGAAGTAAGTGTGCTATGATTCACCTATCTAATTAGAAGATTTTGTCCAATACTCTAGCTGTTAAGAAGAAAAATGCATTATCTGATGTCCTGGACTGTTAGCTTGCAGTTTTTAACTCCAATAGTTAGTTTCTTTAACATGATTATATAAATTTCAAGTACTGCATATGGACTTTTTGAAACTTCACTATTGAGAACTTCTTATATTAATGATCAATCATTACATACAACTTGCCTTTTCATTTATATCTTTGGAGTAGCTTTGTTTCTTTAATTGTTGATGCTTTTAACCATTTACTGATAATTAATTTGAAGGGCGGTCAGAAACCTTGTTTTAATTTTAACTATTCAATGATACATGCTTCTTTATTTTCTGCATCTAGATATCCATTCTGCTAACTTCTATGATTTGCAGTCCTACTCTGACATTCGTTAGTTCAGGTTCATTTTAGACAAAAAGATTGGTGTTGGGCAACCAAAACGGATTGAAAATGCGAAGATATTGGTGGCAAATACAGCAATGGATACAGATAAAGTGAAAATATACGGGGCTCGAGTTCGGGTTGATTCAATGGCTAAAGTAGCTGAGATTGAAGTAGCTGAAAAGGAAAAGATGAGGGAAAAAGTGCAAAAGATTATCAGTCATGGGATAAACTGTTTTGTTAACCGACAATTGATTTACAATTTTCCGGAAGAACTATTTGCCGATTCTGGGGTCCTTGCAATAGAACATGCTGATTTTGATGGTATTGAGCGTCTGGGTCTTGTTACGGGTGGCGAAATAGCATCAACATTTGACAATCCCGAGTCTGTTAAGCTTGGGCACTGCAAACTCATTGAAGAAATTATGATTGGAGAGGACAGGTTGATACACTTCTCTGGGGTTGAAATGGGTCAGGCATGTACTATCGTTCTAAGAGGTGCAAGGTATGTCGAATTCGCAGCAAGATATTGAATATGTCTGTAAACTTCTTGTGAAAGGTTACTAAATTTGCAGTAAGTAATTGAATCGATCATCTAGCCACAAATATCTCTGATTATTTATCAAACAGAAATGAAGGGATGTACATATAATTCTATTTCTGCAGAATAAGCAGTTATTTACAAGATATATCTTAAAGACTATTTGATTTTATGCGGTGATCTTCCTCTTTTATGTTTTTAAAATGTAACCTTCATTGTATTTCATTGCTAGATATTATATTTCTTGACTTGCTTTCTTTAGATTTGAAACTTGTGGTGTTAAAAGAGATTTTCTTGTTTCCTTATCGTGGGGGAAAAGCACAACTAGGCTATCTATCTTCTAGATGAGAACCAGACCTATATGAATGACTCTGCTTTATTGCATAGTGAATTAAGATGTATTTGAAAGTCCTGACATGATGTATTTATGTGTGATGTTTCCCCAGCCCTCATATGCTAGATGAAGCTGAAAGATCTCTGCACGATGCCTTGTGCGTGCTATCCCAAACAGTAAGTGACAGCAGAGTTTTACTTGGAGGTGGATGGCCAGAGATGGTGATGGCAAAGGCAGTTGATGAACTTGCTAGGAAGACTCCAGGGAAACGGTCTCATGCTATTGAGGCTTTTTCACGTGCACTTGTAGCCATTCCAACTACCATTGCAGACAATGCTGGTTTGGATAGCGCAGAATTGGTTGCTCAACTGCGTGCAGAGCACCATAAGGAGGGAAGCACTGCTGGGATTGATGTCATCTCTGGATCTGTAAGTCACTCGGTTCAGATTGTGGGCATAAAATTGCTTGAAGTTTTTTGTATTGTCATAGTATTATGCCTTGAAAGATGATTATTGTCATTGACTCATTGTAGTAACCAATTCGTGACTTTTTGAGTATGGCACATGCATACCCAGCATGTTTTCATGATTTTAGTTTTTCACATTGGAAATTTAAAAGCATCATAGCCTTTTCTTGTTCTATGATATGGAGTTCTGTTTTTGGTCTAACAACTAACGAGCATTTTCAAGTTCACTCCCTATTGCTAGGGGTAATGAAAATCATCATAAGTTAAAAAAGAAAATGAGAGTAGTTAAATGCCTTATTCTCTCTTTTCTTGGAAAAAAGTTGTATGTAAATTTTAGAGAAATCTTAAATTCGATCCTGTACTGGTGGTTGTGTGCAGGTTGGAGATATGACAGAGCTAGGGATCGCAGAGGCATTCAAGGTAAAGCAGGCAGTGTTGCTTTCAGCAACTGAGGCTGCTGAGATGATTCTACGAGTGGACGAAATCATCACGTGTGCCCCACGGAGGAGAGAAGACCATATGTAAAGGTATGAATCATGATTCTCAACTCAATTTCTTATGAGGAGAGGAATACAACCCTGCACGATTCATGCTGGTGTTTAAGCCAAATTAAGTATTATTGCTGTCAGTTTTGTATGGAATTTTAAACAAAACACTTTTGTAAGAGTATTTCTCTAGGTTAGAATTTCGTGTTTAGCCTAACTAGTGTTCCAATATAATCTTTTAGATTTAGCTTACCTTGAAAGAAATTGACTTTCGACTCTTTAGGGAATGTTTGCTTTGATTTTCTGTTTCAATTTTCGGTACATTTTATGAAGATTATTTCTTGTTTTTAGTTGGTTTGAATGAAGAATTTTTTTGTGATGGTATTTTCGACCTTATCTTGGACGATTTGAAAGGATTTGTTTGTACTTGTTAAGAAGAGATTGAATAATTATATTGTACGATTGATTGTAATGATAATATATGTTTTGTCAGACTCAAAGATGATGGATGCATAGAGTTAGAAATGTAGTCCTGCAAAATAATAAAGTGAAAAAAATTTGATGGGGGAAATGTTCTATAGGCTCGATAATTGTGTCTCAAAGTTTTACTTAGGATATTCCAATTCTTATTTTGCTTCTTTTAAGTCGATCATAAATTTGCACGATACATCTAATGGTTATAATAGATGTAATAAAATATTTTAAAATTTATCATAATTCAAAAAAATTGTAATTCTGTCATTTTTAATGGAATGAGTATTATATTTATAGGTTCATAAAATTTTGGGGCGAGTTTGGATGAACTTCAAAATTTTAAAAAGTTTGGCTTGTCGATTTTGACCGCTCTAATTATGACAATGCAAACAAGAACTCTTCAATCTCATTGTTCTATTTCTAAAATATTCGAAATTAAAATTGTATTTCAAAATGATTCATGGAAGCTATAGTTATAAATTTCATGTGAAATCTAAGCCTTGTCTATATTTGCAGTCTTAAGTTGAGATACAGACAAGCCAGTCTTAAACCAAATCTCCAAATTATGGTTATGTGATGAATGATTTGATATTTGGTAAACTGAAATTTTACTTGTTTTTTGCCCATATTTCGAAGTCTTGTTCAGTTTGAAGAAGATTGAATATATAAATTGTATTCACTCCGTCCCACTAAGCATGACACATTTTTTTTCCAGCACGGTTATTAAAGAGATTGTATAAAGTAGTGTGTAAGAGTGATAAAGGTGGTAGGGTCCACACCTTTTTAAAGAGATACTACCTCCGTTCCACGAAAGTGGTCTTGTTTTTTTTCCCAATGAGTGTGCTTTATGGGAACAGGAGGACCACTTTCGTGGGACGGAGAGAGTAATATTTACCATTTATGGAATGTGTCAAGCTTGGTGGACTGAGGGAGTAATAATATTATATATAGATGATAGATAGTTGATATTCGAAAAAGATCGGCAAATATGTATACCTGCATAATAATTTATGGTGCAGACAACAATATTTTATATATATGTATGTATATATATATGTTAATATTGAAAAAATTGCCTCATAATATAAGTTAGGATACTAAAATAGTTATATATGTGCACAATTCTTGTCCATCACGAACTTGGACGACGAGATTCGTGGACAACTCTCTCTACCTAAGTACCGATCGGATCAAGAGATCTAAGCAAAATATAAATAGAACTAGTTTGGTTTTTAATTTTCAAATTTCACAAGTCAAATTCATTGCAATCTTTGTTATTTAACCGAATTCGACTACAAATTATTCTCATCACGACAATAAAAAGGCTAGCTAGGCAATTATATTGTTTTTTCCTTGCCAACTTTCTAAACTAAGGCATTGTTCAACGTATTGGACAAGATAGCACTAAGATATAAGACAATTAAATTTTGGACTTACATTCACCATCAATTTTGTTGTTGGGGTAAGTTTTAAAATGAAAATCTCAAAATTAATTGTTCCCCATCATTCATTTAAAAAATTAAATTACATTAAATTTAAATTACAAAGACATGTCATTCAAATCCGAGATCTATTGTCTTGAAAATTAATCTCCTACCACTTCACTATTCCTTTAATTAAGTCAAGATTTTCTTCATATAGTGAACCAAACATGACGCATGAGATCATATATTAACTAAAGGTGTAATATTTTGTATTGCATTAATAAGATAGTCACAACTCACAAGTGATATGATTAGTGCTCAAGATTTAGGTTATATATATAAAAAAATATATTTATATATTAAATTATTAATTATATCACGTGTCACGATTTTATTAATATAATAAAATATGATATATCATTAGACGATAGAAGATCCAAATTGCAAACCTGACTACTACTTTATTTGGACTCTAATCCTAACATCCAAACGAACTCTTAAGAACATGACTATTACCAGCTTTTAGGTAGGGATTTGCTACATGAAAATCCGCCCCAACACCATCGGAAGTCTCAAGCTCTAGAGAAGAGTCTCTTCTAATAGAGCTGGTCTAGCAAGCACCCCATTTCTACTTTTCTTCACTTCTTATTTTATGTTTCTTTCTTCTTTTTATGATTTTTTTTGTTTTTGTATTTCAGTTTACAAAAACTCACACACTTGTGAATTGTGACAACATATTATTTCACTTTTGTAAATGTTGAAATTAAGTTCTTTACTTATTTAAATTAATTTTATTCATTTTGTTTAATTCTCTATTTTAAGTTTGTTTCTAAAATAAATAAAAATCGATATATAACTTGTGAAAGTGAAAGTAGAAACCCCAAAGCGAGAACCTTCTATTGTGAAAAAATTGAAAGGACTTTCAAAAATACACGAAACTCATAAAGAGAATATTTGAGAGTTGGAATGTGAATGTTCTAAGAGCCATTCTACAATAGGCGACTCTATTTCCCTCTTTGAGTTCTACATGCAACTTTCATCATTTGATATGTATTTTCTAATTCTTGGAGGCCAATTGATTCAGGGAAGGCAAGATGAGGAACGTAGTCAGATTTTTAGTTTGCTGGGGTGGAGAGGGGTGGTACACCTCTAGAGGTGTTCACAGTCAATACATTTAGAATTGTAATTGAATCATCGGTTCATAATTCAATTATTTCGTAACCGTAATCAAACCGTAATGACTACGATTCACGGTTTGAAATAAAAAATTCTAAAACAGTTCCGCTTCCGAACCACTGTTCCTATTCTAAGATCACGGATTCCTATTTTGAATCATCAATTTTTCGGAAACTACTTTAAAATCACGAAATTTGTTTATCAAATTTATTTTATGACTATGTCTAGGGATGATACCAAACGAGAATATTTTCTATATGATTTTTAAGATATTTATATAGTAACAACCTAAGGTAAGCCTAAGCTTAAGGCATAGTTAGGGGTGTAACCGAATCGAATTATTCGTGAACTATTCGTAGCTTGATTAGATAAAAGTTCATTCGAAATTCGTTTGTTTACTAAATGAACCGAACTTGAATAATTTTTCAAGCCGAACTGAAGTCTACTGATATTCGATTTGAAAGGTTCGCAAACATGTTCAAATATAATTTTACCGAATTGAGTTTTGAATAGTTCATGAGCTTTGTTAACAAATTTGTTCACGAACTTTAAAAACGAGTCGAGCTTCGAATAGTTCACAGACTTTATATACAAACTAGTTTACGAACATATCAAATCAATATAATATTATGCGAAGTTTCAAAAATGTGAATTTTGGCTAGAACGAGTTGCTTTCCTTGACCACGTTGTTACGTCCAAAGGAATAGAAGTGGATCCGTCGAAGGTTGAAGAAATAAGTAGCTGGAAGACGCCAACAAATGTGAATGAGGTTAGAAGTTTTCTTGGAATGGCAGGATATTACCGAAGATTTATAGAAGGTTTTTCCAAGATTGCTGGTCCGTTAACGAAATTGACACGTAAAAATGAAAAATTTCAATGGAGTGAGCAGTGTGAGAATAGTTTCCAGGAATTAAAGCAACGTCTTGTATCAGCCCCTGTTCTAACCGTACCTGATGGTACCGACGGATTTGTTATCTATAGTGATGCTTCAAAGCAAAGGCTCAGATGCGTGCTGATGCAACATGGGAAGGTAATAGCATACGCTTCAAAGCAATTGAAGCCACACGAACAAAATTATCCAACGCACGATCTGGAGCTTGCAGCAGTGGTGCATGCATTGAAGATTTGGCGACACTATCTTTATGGGAGTAAGTGTGAAATTTACACTGACCACAAAAGTTTAAAGTATTTCTTCACGCAGAAAGAGTTAAATCTTCGCCAAAGAAGATGGTTGGAATTAGTTAAGGACTATGATTGCACAATTCACTATCATCCCGGAAAGGCGAATATTGTTGCCGATGCACTAAGCCGAAAAAGTTACATGACGGCGTTGCCCACCAAGCAAGAGGAGTTAATTTAAGAATTTGAGAAGTTGAATTTGGAAGTGGTGACACCACCAAGTACTACATCAGGAGTAATCGCTGCACTCGTAGTTCGTCCGATTATTCGAGATCGAATTCAAAAAACTCAGAAGGATGATCTGTTTCTGTGCAAAATGAAAGCACGAGCATTAGAAAGGATAATTCAAGGATTTGCAGTTACAGCCGACGATACACTTGTTTTTAACGGAAGGTTATGTGTTCCGAAAAATGAAGATTTGAGGCGAGAAATACTTGAAGCACATAACACTCCGTACTCCGTGCATCCTGGGGGAACTAAAATGTACAAAGATCTGAAATCAATCTATTGGTGGCGAAACATGAAGAAATCCATTGCAGAATTTGTAGAAAGATGCATCATATGCCAACAAGTTAAAGCCGAGCACCAACGTCCATCTGGATTGTTAAACCCCCTCGAGATTCCTGAGTGGAAATGGGAGCACATTGCTATGGATTTTGTGATTGGACTACCTCGTACAGTTAAAGGAAATCATGCTATTTGGGTTATTATTGATATATTGACAAAATCAGCCCACTTCCTTCCCATGAAGATGACTTTTAACATGGATCAGTTGGCTCAACTGTATATTAAAGAAATTGTAAGACTACATGGGGTTCCGGTGCCAATTGTGTCAGATCGAGATACTAGATTCACTTCCAACTTCTGGATAAGTCTTCAGTCAGCTTTAGGCACCAAATTAAGTTTCAGCACGGCTTATCATCCTCAATCAGATGGACAATCAGAGCGGACTATCCAAGTATTAGAGGATATGCTCCGTGCTTGTGTGTTGGACATGGGCGGAAGTTGGGAAAAGTACCTACCATTAGTAGAGTTCGCCTACAACAATAGTTATCAGGCTACTATTGGTATGGCCCCGTTTGAAGCACTTTATGGGAGGAGGTGTAGATCACCAATTCATTGGGATGAAGTTAGAGAGAGAAATAATTGAAGAAACTGTCGGAGTTATTTCAAAAATCAAAGAAAGGATCAAGATAGCTCAGGATCGTCAGAAATCGTATGCTGATCAAAGGCGGAAGGATGTGCATTATGAGATTGGTGATAAGGTGTTTTTAAAAATAGCGCCAATGAAAGGAGTAATCAAATTTGGCAAGAAAGGGAAGTTGCAACCTCGTTATGTGGGACCATTTGAAATACTGGAGAAAGTAGGAAACATAGCCTATCGTCTGGCTCTAACTCCAGATTTAGCTGGAGTTCATGATGTGTTCCACATATCAATGCTTAGAAAGTACATTTCTGCCCAAGCCATGTCATTTCTCGTGAGAACTTACAGATTTCTCCCAACCTAACTTACGAGGAGACCCCGATTGCTATTCTAGACCGAAAAGTTCATATCTTAAGAAATCGAGAGATACCTTTAGTAAAAATACAATGGAGCAGAGATGGACCAGAGGAAGCCACATGGGAAAGGGAAGACGAACTTTTAGCTCGATATCCCAACATTAGAAACTTACCAGGTTAATTTCGAGGACGAAATTTTTTAAGGGTGGTAGGATGTAATATCCCACATTAATTTTTAGTTTCATTTATATTATTTTGGCAAGTTTTATTAATTTTTTTTAAAAAATATAGTTTGAAATTTTTTGAAAAATAAATTGATTTATTATATGTTTGAACTAATAGATTTGCTTTCAAATGTTTACAGGTTGTCCGACTTAGAGCGGGGATGTGCCCTAGCAAAATATACATTATTTTTATAAAATATTAGAAGATATTTAATATAAATATCTATGATTTTATTAACAAATATCTAAGATTTTTTAGTTGATATATATATATATATATGTATATATATATATAGATATGTGTGTGTGTGTGTAGAAGTATCTCCAACTCTCTTTTCTCTCCCTACATAACCGACTACTCCTCTCCCCTCACTCTCTTTCCTTTTTTTTCTTCTCTTCAAGAACTTGGAGGTAAACTTCTTGAATCATGTTCTTATTTGGTAATTAATGGTGTTTTAATTGTGTGTTTATATTAGTATATATGTATATGATATGGAATACATGGTTATGGTGAGTTGGGTTATGGTTTGTGTTATGGAGGAAGGGCCGCCGGTGGAGGAGAGGCGGAGGCGGCAGCGGGGCTGCTGCCATGGTTCATCGTTGATACGTCGGCGAAATCGAAAATTAGAATGATATGTGTGCATTCCCTATTTTCGGCAGAAACAGGGCAGCATATTGCGAGCTGATTTCTGTCCGTTTTATTTATCCAAAACCTATCGTATTAGATACCATTTTAAAGGTATTTTCATCTTCTTTCCAACGAGATATTCAGATTTTAATTCCGACATAGAACGAAGGAGTTATAAGCCTCTGAAGTTAGAGTGTCGATGTGTGTATTCTCTGTTTTATCTGTGTCTGGCAGCAGGTTGCGGGCTCATTTTAATCTTTCTAACGGTACCTTCGGATTGTAAATCAGAGTTCGGACGAGGGAGTTATGACCTGACGAAGTCAGAGTGTCAATTCTACGCGCTGCAGGTGCTGCGCGATTTGAGTATGATTTTCCGGCTTCAAATCGATGCCGAATCCAAAACATTTCTTTAGGAGTATTATAGTCCAATCCTTAGAAATTATACTCGAGGTTATGTTTTTAGAAACCGATAAACCGAGTGTCCATAATTGATGTCCCAAAACTTGTGGTTTAAGTTCGGAATTTAGTAATTTACATTCTATGTTTTATATTTTGAATTGAGAAATATTGCTTAACTTATTTATTAATATTCTCTAAACTTGTTTTATCTTGCTATATTAATTTCATAATCTTCAATTAGAATGTGTTGTAGTCTCAAGAACTACATATATGTATAAATCAAGTTTTATATATGAGTACTAATTGTATGAGCTTAAGCTTTAATAAGTTTATACTTTCAATGTGTAATAAGTTAAGTTTTAAAGTGCTAGGCGATGCAACATCCAAGGCTCGAGGATGGACAACCGACTAAAGTTGAGGATTTCCATTTGAATTGCATCTATCGAGGTGGGGTTTACTTTATCTGTAAGCGTATTGGTTACATGGTTATAATCATTGTTGTGTTTTGTTTCATTCGTATGAGCTATTTATGTGGCCCATAAGGGGTCGAAAAGAGGTTGATTTACCCACAAGGGGTAGGCCCACAAGGGGTCGGGTCCACAAGGGACCGATGCTAGTCTCATTTAAACAGCTAAGCTAAAGAGGTTCATTACGTTATGTTGCATTACACAATTGGTTATAACTGCTTGCAGCGTATTCCCCACTGAGTGTGCTTGCATACTCGCACCCTATTTAATGTTGTGTTTGCAGGTTAAGAGTCGATGATGGAGTCAGACGGGAATGTGCTCCATACTCTCCAAAATCCAATATGTTGGATTACATAAAACTTATGTTATTATGATATATGTGTGTGATAATACGATATAACCTAATTTTGCTCAAATATTTTAAAATCGTATTTTCCCTATTATAACTATGTTTGGTTGAAACACACTTAAGCGAAATTTTAAACTGATGTTGATATTTTGATGGGTATTTATATATATATATATATATATAATTGTTTGATGAGGGTTGTGTCCCAATTTTGGTATCGTTGTCTGCTGCTATTTGTTGATATTTCAGGTTGACATATACGTATTTATAGGGGATATGCCGTCCGTTTGTAAAATTTTATTATACACTCCGCTGCTTATCTTAAAACACAATTCATAATATGATTTATAATATTAAATGATTAAAGAAAAGTAAAGTTTTCGTAATGTCCTTGTTTAAAGAATAGGGGCGTTACACCACTCCTATTGACGCCCGACCCGTTACAACCGTGATCTCCCAGGACCCGACGGAGCTTGAAAAAGCTTGGGTTACTCATGCAACCAAAGTTCTGAATGTTCCCTACCCACTTGCGGCCGAAGCTGATATTCCTAACAGGAAGCCCTCATCCTCCTACAGTGGGTCCTGCCTTAAAAGTCATGGGGTTGAGGCTGCTAACTTCCTCAATAGCTGCCCCCGCGAGAGTGATTGGGTGCACACCTTAGAGCTTTTGACCTCTGATTTGGATGTACGTGCAGCGCGTTATGAGCTCTCTGTGAGTACCTCTTCTCTAATACTCCTTGCCTCCTAACTTCTCTTCCAATTATGTTACAAAACTCATTGCCTTGTTTACTTGACAGTCCCATGCCTCTCGCGCCGCTCTGACCAGTAGGGCTATTCATTATGACAAAGCTCGTGCAGAGCTTGCTGAGGCTAGGAAAGAGAAGGACTTATGGCGCGCTCAAATTGAGAGCTGCGATACTCTTCAAAGGAAACTCAACAAACTAACAGAGCTGCATGAGAACGATGAGAGGGAGCGTGATATTTTGATGGTTGACAAACAAAAATTGGCTGAAAAAATGGCTCAGATGCAGAGTTCATCGGACGAGCGTATACAGACTCTTAGAACGCAACAAAAGGCATCTCATGATCATTCAACATATCTTCAAAACCTAACTTCCACTGCATCCGAGTCCATGCGAGCGGGCCATGAATCCGGCAAGAAAGTTGGACTGGAGCTTTGCCATTCCCAAGTTCTGATGAGTCCCTACGGAAAACACCTCTTCGACCGCCTCATGTAAGATCTGCCAGAGACCTTCCTCCATTCCCACCAATTTCGGGTGAGAATGCTGAAGTCATTGTTCGTGTGGAGAGTTCGACTGATTGATGAGACTTGCACCCAACTGAGGGTTCCAGATCATGTTGAAGAGATTAATGTGACCAAGGCCGTGAATCAACTTTTGATGGATCCGCCCACCTTGGAAATCAATCCCAACCATGGGGAGGATTTTCCTTGGTGGATGAGTAGTCTGAGCAATGTTGCTCAAGAATTTATTAAGGTCGAGGATGCCTCTACACTGTCTGAAATAGAAGGGGGCTCAACAACTTATCCGGTGCAGCAACGAGACCAACACAAACTTATCTAGCTGACCCTGCTGATGAAAGTGGTAAGCAACATTACTGTTTGCCCCCCGTAATTACCATATCCTTATTTGTATATTAACTTTTTCTAATTGCAGAATGCTGATGGAGGACCTAAAAATGATGAGCCGGAGAAAGAAAATCAGAACTCAGAGCCCCAGGAGAAAAGTGAACTGAACCCAAAGCTCAAGGACCCGGCCTCAGAACTACAAGGATCAGACCTTCAAGACTTAGCAGATGTGGTGACCAACATAGAGGTTGATCAGTACCCCCGAGGGTCAAGCCCCTCCCTCTTGATTTGCAATTTCCCAAAATCAATTTTTTGCTTTGTGTTCGAATACTCTTACTTTTCACGTCCTTTATTTAACCATCTTTTCGTTTGCCTGTAATGGTTTAATCAAGGTTATGTCCTATTCTATCCATAATTTTCTTTTTATCTTGTGTTCTTATAATGCTCTTTTAATTCCAACTGTGCATGCTTACTATATTTATGTTCAAACAGTGCTTTCACGCTTCCCCATATACTGCTACTCTATTATTATCGCATGACCCTTTGGATGTTCAAATTCAATAAATGCTATCGATGCCTCTACTTTGTGCCTCCTCATATATATATATACCTTTTTCTTATTCACCACTCTTACCATCAAACATTTCCTATTCACATTTCCTTCTATTTTTTCTAAAAGACACTAGCTAAGGCATTAGCTAAAAAAGTTGTTCATGAGGCAAAAATGGAAAGACATAAGCGAGAGGTTACGTCCCTTCGCCAACAAGTTGGTAAACTTCAAGGGCTATTGAGATCTTCTGAGTCCCTAGTCCTGTTACAAAGGGAAAAGATTAAGGAGATCGAGATTCAAATTGACGGGGAAAGTGCCCTTCATCATGAAGCCCTAATGTTTTCGCATTTCAATCCTTTCAACAAGTGTGAAATCTGACAAAGAGACAATAAGGAACTGCGCCTTTTCCAGAGGCGAGAAAAAAGGAGCAAGGCTATGTCATGACGCCATTCTACTCTCTCCCTCTGGCCAGCATCTCTTACGTAAGCTTGTAGTGGACCTACCAGAGGCTTATCTTCATTCATAGGACTTCCGCGACCGTATGACCTAGCCCTTAGCGATGTGGGTTGTTGAGGCTATCATTGAGACATGTGAGCAGCTTGATATTATGGAGCCATGGAGTGAATTCGACGCTGAGAAAGTGTTTTCCCGCATCCTTGACAACTTTCCAGACCTTGAGATTAATCCCGCTCCCGAAGGAAATCACCTTTGGTTCCTCGAGGCGTTGAAGCAGGGGGCTCTGAAATTTGTTAGTGTCAGACTCTCCTTCACTCATGATGATATACCAATAGGCTTTACCCCTCTTCTCGTTCTGCCCTTTGACCCATAACAAGTTACCCACTTGACTCAACTTTTAAGCGTGGTACTCTTTAAGTTACTCATGCTTTTCTGACTGAATTTGTTAACGATTATTATTTACTTATACTTCATCTGCTCCTTTTGCTCCTTAGAAACAACACAAGGGAAAAGCCAAAAAGGGCGCGTCCGGGTCTGGAGCTGGTGATTGTGGATCTCAATCCTAACTTCCTCTATGCCGTATGCGGGTCGACTCTGTGTTATTCCTAACAATTCTCTACTATTTCCGTTTAAAACACTCTTTAATTTCCTGTTTGAGACATCATTTATTTTTTTTATGTATGTTTTTATCGTGCGCAGAGCTCGGCTCTACTATTTTGCTTATGTTATGCACGCATTCTTTGTCTGTGTTTTGTCCTGCTTTATTTATTTAATTGTCGTATTTCCCTGTGTATGCTACAAATATATATATATATATATATATGTATGTATGTATGTATGTATATATTATACTTAGATACAATTTAAGAGAGTAAGAACTTTCTTGATTGAAAACTGGCAATAATGCCTTTAGGACACATCAAGTGCTGCAAAACATCGCAAATAAAGTAAGATCCAAAAAAGTTGTTCTAAACATAGAACATTTTAAGGGTTGCTACGTTCCATGGCCTTGGCAATTCTTTTCCTTCGTGGTCCGTTAGACGATAAGCACCACCCCGGAGCACTTTTTTCACTATGAACGGGCCCTCTCAATAGGTTCCAACATCACTGTAGGTTTTAAAGCGTCTGCTCTGCGCAAAACCAAATCTCCTTTATCGAATTTTCATCCCTGCACTCTCTTGTTGTATATTCTTTGCATTTGTTTTTTGTAGATCTCAGTTTTAAGCCTAACCCTCTCTCTTCTTTCCTCAATCAGGTCTAGTTATTCTCTCAACCTCCCCTAGTTCTCCAATTCTTGATAATTCAGAATTCTTAGAGAATCCATACCTACTTTCGCTAGAACCATTACTGCAGAGCCATAAGCTAAATTGAAAGGTGCCTCTCCCGTAGAGGATTTAGGACTAGTTCTGTAAGACCACAGAACCAAGTTTATTTCATCTACCCATTTACCTCTGGCTCCCTCAAGCTTAGCCTTTATTCCCTCCAGAAGAGTTATGTTAGTTACTTTGTCACGCCCCAAATCCCGAGGGACGGCACACGCGCCAAGGGCATGACTGGGCGGGGATAAAAGAAGCGGGGAAGAAAGGGGGCATTGTGTTCGTGTGCATTATATAAGTGAGAGTTGTCCTTGAAAATCGGACAACATCTCCTCTATAACTTTGACTATGCCATTTTACAACCCAAACAACTAACCAATGCAAAGACAATGTCTATAATAATGAATCTAAAATGAATCATATGCAATATGGAGATAATACAGCTCGAGTCATGGGAGTGGTAATCCAGAATCCCAAGCGGCCGAATCATCTAAGATGAAATGAATTGGAGATAATACAGCTCGAGTCATGGGAGCGGTAATCCAGAATCCCAAGCGGCCGAATCATCCAAGATGAAATGAATTGGAGATAATACAGCTCGATACATGGGAACGGTAATCCTGAAACCCAAGCGGCCGAATCATCCAATATGAAAGACGGGGTTGGAGATAATACAGCTCATCTCGTAGGAACGGTAATCCAAAATCCTCGAGAGGCCGAATCGTCCAATAAGAACCGTCGATCAAAGGCGGAGGTTAGTGAGCCTAGCTCGCCAAAAGGAGTCACTCACCTAGCTCACCAAGTGTGGTCGGCATTCGCTCGAACACTACACAAGGGGCTGAGGAGTTGAGCGTCCAAGAGGGGCCGACTACTTCTAAGCTCTTCTATGCAGGTGTATGCATGTAATGGGCAATGATAATATGATAACATGAACCTTTATTAATAATGGCCGATGAGGCCTTCGTGGAATGAGAAAATGATCTTAGACTTTAAACATATATATTATCACACACATATACGTGAATGATAATTATTTCATAAATATTATAACATACGTGAGCATGGCAGCGGAAATTCTTATGTATAGAATGGTAAACCGTTCTCGTGATGAAGCAATCGTCATCCCAATAACACCATTTCTCAGCCACACACATCATGCTGCTTCTTTAGCCTGTGAAAAATTTTGTAAAACGTGGGGTGAGTACTAGTGCACTCAGTTGGGTTTTTCATAAAACGAAAAACATAGTCTCTGTTCAGTATACTTACCTTAGAAGGTTTTAAAACAAAAATAACTTCTAAGTAAGCAAAACATTTGTGCATAAATTAAACATGACCCGACATGACGTTGCTCTTATATAGGTTATGTCCCGGGCTTTTTACCACCGACGGATCATAAACATTCAGTCAAATAAGGCTCGGCGAACCGTACACCCTAACATAGCATGAGTCAAAACCCGATGGTGATCAACCTACCGCAGTAGAGACTAAGTGATCACAGTTCTTAAATCGACGTGTTAGGCCGAATAAGAACCCCCGGCGGTCGATAAGAGCATTAAACAGTCCATACCTTCGTGAAAACATTTTAACAGAGATCCATGCATTTTTCATTTAGAGAAAAGAGCTTAATAACTCAAAATACGTATATATCCCCAACCTTTCACCAATGATATTCCTCGATTACGAGAAAATCGTAAATCCTTATGAGCTCAAATTTCAGTGCTAGGTACCTGTTAGTCATAGGGAATATATTTTGGCTTTAATTTCCAAAAAGGAACTATAGATAAGTAGTACTAAATTTTTAGGCTCAATATTATTCTTTTTATCACGTAATAAATTAATTTGGCAGCAACCGGACTTTCAAATGACTTTGGCCAAGAAGGCAAAAATACTTCGGACATTATTTCCTATAGGAATATGTATAAACATTTTTAAAATATGCAACTTTACCTCGAAGCTTAATCGAGAAGATTCGTAGTCTTTTTCAAATCTATGAAAATTGGACCGACGAAAATCAATGAAACCTCTTTCAGAAAATCCTATATTTTTTTCTCTACATGCGCTATAAATTTTATTGAAAAATGATTGACCATGAATATTTTTCCTTTAGAAAAATATGAAATATTGCAATAAATCATGACATGATGATCTTAACCGGGATCCAAATTAATCCGGCAGAGTAACGGATCTTATGGTCAAAAACTCAAAACCTTAAGGGATCTTAGCCGTTTGATAGACCGATAGTCAAGAACAGGAATATGAATGAAGAAGAGAACGGAGGAGAAAGAATGAAGATAACGGTATCGGAACGATGGCGGCGAAGACTCGACGGCGGCTGAGCCACCTTTGTCAAGCTCCATGCTACCTTCGACCTTATCCTGGCGTACCTTGACTTCAATCAATTCTCAATTCTTGAACCCGTAGAATCTCGGTACTCGAAAATAGCAGAAAGAATAAGAAAAGAAGAGGGAAGAAGAAGAAGCAGCAGAATTGTTTCTGCAGAGGAAATGAGCAAATTGCTCTGGCGTCTCTCCCCTTTTTATAGGTAAATTTTTTTGATTTTTTTTAATTATTTTTATTATATTATATTATTATTATATTATTATTAATGCTTTAACCTTAAAGCGTCGTAACTTCTGCACATGACTTCCTTTTTGGGCAAACCTAACGTCAACATCTCCCTTTCTTCATACTCTACACAATGACTATAATATTGATATAGTTTCGGTCATGCATGGAAAAACTATTTTTTTTAACGACGTGCTTAAACTTTAAAAATTCGTAGCGGTTGCATACGAACTCCTTTTTGGGTAAACCTAGTGCCAATATTTTTCTTTTGAAAAACTCTACACAAGGAGTATAATATGTATATAATTTCGACTTATGCATGAAAAACTCATTTTTTAAATAAACCTTTTAAAAAGCTTTGCCGGTCTGCCAAATTAACATGGTAGGTCCTAATAGACTCTAGGTTTTTCCTAAAATTCTTATTTCTTCATACCTAGGTCCCTTAATAGTTAGAACACTTAAAAGTATAATTTAGAAATTAGCGGGATATTACATACTTCAACCTGACCATTAGCTTGAGGATGAGCTACCGAAATAAATCTTTGCTCGATCTTCATTTCTTTACACCAGCTCTGCATCATACTTCCCGTGAACTGCGTCCCATTATCCGAGATCAACACACGGGGAATGCCAAATCTACAACATAAGTTCTTCCATATAAATCTTCGAATTGTTTTCTCATATATCTTTGCTATTGCTTCTGCCTCCGCCCACTTGGTAAATTAATCTACAGCTACGATAAGGAAAGCTCTGCCGCCAGAGGCAACTGGAAACTTACCGACTATGTCGATCTCGCACTTATCAAACAGGCAGGGTGAAAACATGCTCCCCAGCTCCTCCGCGGGAACATGGATCATCCTTGCGTGTTTTTGACAATTCTCACATTTCTTCACTCTTTCTTTGGCATCTCTTTCGATTGTTGGCCAGAAAAATCTAGCTCTCAACACTTTACGAATCAAGTCTTTATACCCAGTGTGACTTCCAGCACACCCTTCATGAATTTCTCGGAGTATGTATTCACCTTCCTACTCTGCCACACACCTCAACAAGGGATGAGTAAACGATCTGTTGTAGAGATAATCCCCAATAAGGCAAAAATGTGCCAGAGCCATTTTTCCAGGCATTTTAGAACCTTCTGCCGTCTGTCCTATTTGCAAATAATTGACAATTGGAATCCTCTAGTCTATGTCACTTGAAACCAGTGCCACCTCCATAGCCAAGGTTTTCTGCTCTGCACAGAGGAGAGTGATTTCTCCATGCCATAAGTGTTCTGCTGCGCTAGCTATTTACGCGAGGTGATCTGCCTTTGTGTTTTCCTCCCAATGCATCTGCTTTATTTCAAACCTTGCAAAATTCTTTTTCAAAATTTCAATTTGGTTTTCATACCAAACCATCTTTTTTTCTTTTCTTTCATAGGTTCCCAACACTTGTTGAGTGACCAATTGAGAGTTCGGGTATGCAATTACCTCATGCGCTGAGAGTTCTTTCAAAATTCTCATAGCTCTGACCAGAGCCTCATATTCTGCTTCGTTATTGGTGATCTTGAAATTGAATTAGACTGCAAAGCGCGATTTCTCTTTCACTGGGGTTATAATAAAAATGTCAACCCATGCACCATCCTTTATTACCGATCCATCTACATACACCTCCCAAACCTCCTCTTCTTGAGGTCTTGTCGTTTCCTGGATAAAATCCGCCAAAGCCTGAGCTTTGATGGCAACTCTGGTTTCAAATTCCCTGTCGTACTCACTGAGCTCTACTGCCCATTTGACCATTCACCCTCAGAGGTCTGGCCTCGCAAGGATTTGTTTAAAAGGCAGGTTGGTTCTGACGACTACCTTGTGTGATAGAAAGTGAGCTCTCAGCCTTCTCGCCGCCACCATGATGGCCAAAGCTGCCTTCTCAATATCCGAATACCTCAACTCAGGGCCTTGGATCATCTTACTTACATAATAGATAGGCTTCTGCTGCCCATCCTTCTCTCGTAACAACACAACACTCACACAGGCCTCTCCCACTGCGAAGTATAAGAAAAACTCCTCTCCTGGTTCTGGCTTTGTAAGCAGGGGCAAACTTGCCAAATGCTCCTTTAATGCTAGAAACGCCTTTTGACATTCCTCTGACCATTCAAATTTTGCACCTTTGTGCAAGACCTTGAAGAAGGGTAGACTCCGCTCTGTTGATCTAGCAATGAATCTGCTCAGAGCTGCAATCCTTTCATTGAGCCTTTGTATTTCCCTCATAGTTCTGGGTGGTGACATCTCCAGAACTGCTTGTACTTTCGCCTAGTTTACTTTGATTCCTCTGGGAGTGACCATATATCCCAAAAAATACCCTGACCTCACGCCAAATGCACATTTGGCTGGGTTTGTTTTCAATCCATATTTCTGCGCCACTGAGAAGACCTCTTCCAGGTTTGCGGCGTGTGTTTCCTCCTCTATGCTCTTGACTAGCATGTCATCGACATAAACTTGCATATTTTTACCAATTTGATTTTGAAATATAGTGTCCATCATCCTCTGATAAGTAGCACCCGCGTTCTTCAAGCCAAACGGCATGCTAGTGTACCCAAAAGTTCCAGTGCAGACCCCAAAAGCACACCTGGGCACATCTGCTGGATTCATTTTAATTTAATAATAGCCCTGGTATGCGTGAATCATTGACAAAAGCTGAAAATCCGAAGTAGAGTCCACCAATTGGTCGATTCTGGGTAGAGGATAATGATATTTAGGAAAATCCTTATTTAAATCCCTTAAATCATTACATATTCTCCATTTCCATTACTTTTCTTCAGCATCATCGCATTAGACAGCCAAATAGGAAATTGCACCTCTCGAATGTGCCCTACTTCGAATAACTTTTTCACCTCCTCCCTTATAGCTTGGTCTTTCTCCGGGCCGAATTGGCGCAACTTCTGCTTGATTGGTTTTTGTAACGTCCAGGGCAGAAGTACAGAGTGATCGCCGGTGTAGAGACACGGACAAAGAGCGACTCGACTTCAAGGCGGAGGATTACATGAATGAACCGAAACACACCAGAATGAGAGGGATGTCCGAGACTATGCAGGTATGAGACTGCATATTCGAAGAGAGCTTAAAGGATTTGAAATTGGCTACTCATACCATCAAGGTGCATCTTCTTTTCTGGTGGCTCTACCATGAAAACTTTAAAGTTAAGCGTGCTTGACTTGGGGTAGAACTGAGATGGGTGAAGTTTCCCAGGATGCTTGCAAGTGAGGACAAAGCATGCTGGAAAAGATTATGGTTGGAGTTTGTGGGTAGAGCTCCACACTCATAAGCTCCTCCACCGGAATAATTTGTTGGGAAGAGGCTTCTTCTGCATCACTTTATTTCTTCTTCCTTTTTTTCTTCACGATCGTCCGACCTCTAACATGCCACCAGAGGTGGCAGAACCTTTCTTTTTTGCTTCCCCTTCTTTCATAGATTGAAAGATTCTTTTCTGCATGCAATTTCTTGTAACAATTTAGAAGCATGACATTAACTGCACTCCCGGTATCGACGAACACCCTTTTGACATCGTAATTCTCAGTTCCCACGGTGATGACCAATGCGTCATCATTCGGTCTGACCAAGGGCCTGGCATCCTCCTCCCCAAAGGAAACACTTGAACATACCATTTCCTCTTGAATTTTCATCACCTCATCTCTCTCGGCTACCCTCCGTCATCTGACATAAGATTTATGTGCTCTATTCAAGTCACCCGATGTTGGACCACCATAAATCATGTTATTGGTCCCCCTTCGTGTTGCGTTCTACTCCTGGCAGAGGTGGTGGTTACTCGGGATTTTTCTCTTTATTATTATCTCTTCTCCTCTTATAACTTCGGTCAGTCTCCTTCTTCACATATTCCAGGAGATGGCCTTCCTTTATCAACTTTTTGGTTGTTGCCTTAAGGTTGCGACAATCATTGGTAGTGCACCTGAGCTGCTAATCGATATGTGAGAATCAAATTCTCCTCAATCTGTAGTGAAGGAAAGTGGTCGACACCATAATCATTATGAAATTTACAAAACTTGTCAGATTCTGGGTGTCTCGGTGGGTCCTTTGATCTAGGAGGAAAGAAAACTCCGGGCTTCTTGACCACTATCTCGAGGAGATCTGCTGGTTCCCTTGTTAACAGAGTGTAGACTCTTTCAGTTCTGTCCGACCTTACAAAGGGTCTGCGAAAGTCAGAGCTAAATTTTCTCTTATCTTCCACCTTTCTCCTTTCATCAGGAGCCCTGGTTCTCTTCTCTGGCCTCTTATCTTTCTTAGGATTGACCTACTCTACTTTACGGAAGTTGCGTGCATCCTTCAGATTCCGTCCGAGAAAGCAAGTCCTAAATATCACGAGGTGGTTTTTCACTAATGAATCAAAAAACGAGCCACTTCTCATGCCCTCTAAGAATGCGTGCACCTTGATGGACGGGTGAGCATCTAGAGTTTTCAAAACCGCTAAATTGAACCTAGTCAGATACTCCCTTAGAGATTCTTGCTACTGCTGCTTGATGGTTGTCAGATGCAGCGAACCTCTCGTAGTTCTTCTGGCACTTGCAAATTGATGTAGGAACAATTTTCTCAAATCTTCAAAGTAAAAAATGGAATTGGCGGGCAGTTGCCTAAACCATTGCTGGTCGGGCCAGTCAAAGTAGCCAGGAGAACTCTACATTTCACAGGCTCGGAGTACTGATGAAGCAGAATTATGTTATCAAACTTCATCAAATGCTCCTTTGGGTCACTGTTCCCCTTGTATTCCAAACTAATGGGTCTGAAATTTCTTAGGAAGGGATCCATCTGGATTTCATCCAAGAAAGGACTATCAGACTTGAACAATGGCATACTCTTGCACTCTTTTCTCATTAGTGTAGCAAGCTTCTGGGAAACGGAACGTGTGCAATGCATACTTTGTTCCGAGTGCCTCTCTGTAGCATTGGCTCGCTCTCGTTTAAGATCATCTATCTCTCTCAACAACTTTTCCCGTTGCTCAGCCAGGGTCTGTATCATTCCCTCGCTAGCAACCAGATCAGTTGCACTTATATGTTGCATCACAACTTTCCTTTGTCTCCGGGAATCTTTCTTGGGTGACCCTTGGATTAACCCTTTCCCTCCATGGTGGTACTATGCATCTATCAGGAGTATCTTTCACGATTCCAACTTGTACCAGAGTTTGCTTAACCAAAGCAGCAATTTGCACTGCCAAAGCCTCTGACATCTCACCTTGTGGAGCATTCGTCCCCAGGTTGTCACCTTGATAGTGTTCTCTAGATGGACTTGTCATTTTTCTTTAAGGTTTGCCGAAAGACATTTTAAATGCATCAGCAATCTTTAAAAAGCTTCATGCAATTAAGTTTTAAGGCTGCAGAACCCTTGAAATCAACCATGGGTATCATTTTTTATGGGGTTTGCAAAACATGCCTGGGGTTGCCAGGACTTCCGCTGATGAGTACAGACCTCTGCCTAATGGTGATAGGTCTTATGTGGTTTGACTCAATAAACGTTGTTGTACAGAGTTATCACAGCCTTCGTCTTTTACCCTTCCGAGTAAAACACGACGACCATGAGAACTCTGAGCGAAGAATATCAAAATAATAATAAGTTTTTAATTTAGGGGCTCCATCGCCAGGTTTTAACAGTGGTCTCACTTCATCGCCATGATTTTTAATGACTTCAGCATCAAAATTTTAGGGTCTGGCTTCATCGCCATGATATAACTCACTTTTCAGAGCTCATATTCTTACGATTTCAGCCAAGGAAACAAGACAATCGAGAAGAGGGAATTCGCCTCCTCTTCTCGGCCAAGTTCCCATAGATGGCGCCAGTTGTTGGATTATGAATTAATCCACAACAAATAATAGAAAAAGAGTATGAAGGCTCCAAGAGATTTGGAGTTCATACCTTGAATGTAACAATCAAATGTGGTCGCGGATTGCTTGGTCTTAATCTCATTGGCGAAGCCTGCAAAACAAGACCGGAGAATGGTTGAAGTTCTCAGGGGAAAGACTTCGACGCTCAAGTCAGCTCGTAGTAGACTTGAGAGTAATGCAAGTATGCATGTAAAATATAACTTAATGTTTAGAATGAAGCTAACATTAACAATGAAAATGGATGGGGTATATATAGTACAAGTTGTTGAATCCTCTCCAATAGCATGGAGCCACGTTGGCAGTGGTCCTGGAAGGTTGGTATGATACCTTCCACGTGACAGTTAGTTATGCTGACACATGTCAGTCAAGTTCTGACATGTGTCAGGCTTTTACTCACGCCTCTCGCACCAATTTAGAGCTGCAGAGCTCAAACAAAGTGGGTAAACGTTCTTCTGGGCCATAGCCCATTATTATAAATAGCCCAATAAGAGATGGATCAAGCTCTGACATGCAGAGCATATTGGCTCTGCACTTAAGTCCTCTTATGTTATAAGAGGTCTGCTGCGCCAGATCTCATATGAGCTATTTAATAAATACTTGCGCGTGACATTTATTAACAAAATAGCTTTCATTATAAGGTATGATGATATTTATCCATATCATATATATACCCTACAAAATAATTTAATAAATGAACTTTTTAACAAGCTCAAACTCGAATTTAATGAATTCGAACCGAGTTCGATCTTAGGCTAGAATTTACTATTAAATTGAATAATAAATGAATCTAACTTGAACTGAATTGGAGTTTGATTTTTATTTATCGAACCGAACTAAAGTTTAAATTTTATTGAATTGAACTCGAACCATCAAATTTTCAAACAAATCGAATTCGAGCATGATCGTGTTCAATTTGATTACACTGTACTGTAACCATAGCCATGGTTGGTGGTAAGGCGTGAAATCAATTTAGACACCATACTTGAACATTAATTAAATGTATGGTCTCTATATCTAAAAAGTAAAACCTATGCATCTATCTATATATTTTAATTTCCCTTACTGCTTATCCTATTCATTAAATTTACTATTACTAAATTCATAGCCTGTACATAAACATGCACATTTTGTCATTTTAGTATATTTTACATAAATATGCATATTTTATTTTTAGAAATTAATATCACTTTTTTTGTGAATCTCAATCTTCACTATTATTCAAATCAACTACTCCCTCTGTTCATGAAATGTAAGTGCTGTTGACTTTAATGATGATATGTAAGTGAGTGGAATTAGGGTCCACTTGATATATTGTTTTAAATTGTGTTGTATGTTGTTAGTAGATTTTGAGTCCCACTTAATGTATTATATTAAATTGAGTTGTTTGTAGAGAGTTTTGTGAGTCCACTTATTATAAATGAAAAGTTTAAAGTAGGAAAAGATTTTGATGAAGGACAAAAATGATAAAATAAGAAGAAATTTTGTGGCTAGAAGAATTATATTTTAAAATTTAATAATATATTTTTTTGAGTTCAATCTTCACTAACATTCAATTTAAATATATTTTAATAATTAATAATAATATTAAGATCAAGTCAATTATATTTTATTAACTGTAGTTAAACGTGGATCCTCCTTACCTAAACGGAGAGTATTAAATTTACCATTACTAAATTCTAAATTCATAGTGCTACCTCCTTTCTCCATATCTCTAAGTTTTCAAAACTTTGTGCATATTTTCTCCCACTCCGAATTCAATGATGGCAGGAACATCGGAGATTGATCCCAACCTCATTGTTTCATACCAATTCCCGCAGGTATAGGCTCCCTCCACCCTTCTCACTTATTCTTTCTCTACTCTCCATCTTCCTCCTAATTCCTTTTTTCGCCTAAACTCTATTTCCTCCCCTGTTTTTTGGTGCTCAAATTCCGCGACAGTCAACCTTCACCTATACTGAAAGGTATACCGCAATCTTCAATTTCTGCTATCTTTTTATGGTTTCTATTTCTCATTAGAATTATAGTTGGAGCAGTCAAACGAAACAACAAATTACATTAAATAAAATGACGATGGTGGTTGATGAACAGGGATGCTGCACTCTATGCACTTGGAGTTGGAGCTTGCTCGAGAGATGCGGTGGATGATAAGGAGCTGAAATATGTTTACCATCAAGATGGACAGCAATCCATCCAGGTCCTTACTTTTATCAATAAATTATTCTAGTAATTTCGGGATTGTAAAAAGAACAATTTTTTTTGTTTTTGTTTTATATGAATCTGTGCAGTGTTTGTTTGTTTCAGTATGTACGGTTTTAATCATCATCAAGATATTTATATCGTTGTGGTTGATTGTTGATCATATTTGGTAGAGCCCGAATCCCATGGCACATTTGATCTTAAGCAATTTCTGAAGTAGAAATGGGATGCTTATAATTAGATTTTGGTTTGAGCAATTGAGCTTAAATTTCAGTTGAGTTGATCTTACTCTCTTCATACGATAAACGAGATCACGGTTTGGGAGAAGAACTTTATTTCTGTGCACAAGAGTGTGTTTGCTTGTTGAATTGGTTAAGAGAATTTCTATATAATTATTTTTCATGCATCCACAGGTTTTGCCAACATTTGCTAGTTTATTTTCCGCTGGAATTCAGTCATGTCTTGAACAGATGCCAGATTTTCCGTAAGTAATCATATTGATTTCTCTTGGGACATTTGTATGCTTAATATATATACTATTTAGGTAAATAATTCTAGGTTGAATCTAATGGCTTTCAAGTGATTTCTGTCAACTTTCGCATCTAGATTTGATCCTCGTCTTCTATTACACGGGCAGCAGTACATGGAAATGTATAAACCCCTTCCTTCTAGTGGTTGTGTAAGGTTCTTACACCTCTTATGTTAGATTGTTATATATGACCATGTTTTGGCACTTATTCTTCATGTTGGAGCTAATTAGTTTTTATGTCCATTTTATTGATACAGATACTAAATAAGACGGCGATTTCTGGGCTGCATGATAAAGGTTTGCTTCAAATACAGACAACCATCAGTGGGAGCTTTCATTTATCCTTTTCCTTTATAGTGAATGACTCGGATAAAAGCATACGTGGACTTATATTTGGAAAATCCTTTTGTAACAGTGAGGGGTACATTAGTGATAACACAAAATCTTCCATTCCAGAAACTTTACTGCACTAATAAAGCATAATTTTTCTAATAAAAAATCCACTTGGGCTGTAGAAGTATGAATTTTATCTATTAATAATTTCCAGTTTTTTCCCACACCAAGCCTCTATTTGAATTTAAGATTTTTGGGTTATAGTTTGCTTTTGCGTTGGTTGTGACTGAATTATTGTGTGGTTGAACGTTCTGTAAGAGATTAATCATATTTGGATTCCCTTTCAGGTAAGTCAGCAGTTCTTGAGGTTGAAATTTTGAGTTACGAAAAAGAGTCTGGCGTATTGCTGTGCATGCAACGGTAAGCTTTTTCCTGTTCACCCATGTATATCTGTGTCACTGTAGTTTTTCTTTGCTCTCTATTCTATTTTTATATTATCCTGTTTGGTTGATACATGTTTATATGGCTAACAGTGTGGCTGTCTTTTTACGGGGTGCTGGTGGATTCTCAAAATCATCCAAGCCTTACTCTTATACCAAATACCCCTCTGAGTCATTGACATATAAAATTCCTAAAAGTCAACCATTTGCTGTATTTGAAGAACGCACACAACCATCACAGGTATGTGTGATTTTATATGAATACTAGATATATTCGGTGGCTTCAGAATCACATGGGTGCATATGTAGAAAAATGATAACAATCAAAGACGATAATATTCATAGATCAGCAAGTAGCAGTGACGAATATCTTACACAACTATATGGATAGATGAATTTTGTTTCAACATTTCTGTTGTCAATTCTTCTTTTGGTGGGAATTTCTGTTCAGTCCAGCTAGAATTGTCATCAACTTATTTATTCATTAAAATGAATATAGTGAAAAGAGAATAATCTCGGAACTTATTTTTGAACACTCAACAACTTTACAAGATTTATCTCAAATGCCCCCCATCCATAAGTTGTGTGCAAGCAGTCAAACTGCTGATTGTAAAATTAGATGCCAAAGTTCTGCCACCCAAATACTCTCATAATATGATCTGAAGGCAACATTTTACTTTAAATCACCTACTTAGTTTGATGTGTTTTTGGTTTGTTTTATGTGGACATTTGCTTTCAATTGCAAAAGAAATTGAAAGAATATCAATGATTTTAGTCTATTCTATATTGGATTTAAGTAATATATTGCATCTAGTCACTTCCAAATGAAGCAGTATTTGATTTTTGCTAAAGTTTTGCATGAATGATGCAGGCTCTTCTTTACAGGCTTTCTGGTGATTACAACCCACTGCACTCTGATCCTAAGATTGCTGAAATCGCTGGGTACCAATTAAATTGAAAAAAAAAAAAGAAACTTACATTTTGTTTGCTTTTTCCTGTGTTTTCGTTTCCAATTGTACTTTTTACTTCAGCCTTCTTAGATACTGTCATACTTTAACATCCCTAGTGACTTTTGGAACATCGTTCAACTCTATATGCCGAAACTGGAATTTCTAGCATACTGCTGTCTGATTGATGTCGGATTTGATGTATAGATCTCTTCCTGTTGTTCATTCGGATATTTTTGTTAAAATTTATTTTGTAGATTCTCTCGCCCAATCTTGCATGGACTGTGCACACTTGGGTTTGCAGTGAGAGCCATAAACAATAGCATCTGCCGAGGAGATCAAAATATGATCCAAAACATAACTGGGAGATTTCTATTACACGTGTATCCTGGGGAAACACTGATTACCGAAATGTGGGTTGAAGGCTCAAGGTAAACCACGACTTTTACCATTTATGAGCTAAGTTAGATAAGATTGTTTTCTCTACAATTCCAGCTTATAGCAAAGGGTGAAAATATGCAGAGTGGTTTATCAGGTGAAGGTGAAAGAACGAAAGAAGGCTGTGCTTTCTGGTGTTGTCACTCTAAACCGCCTCACCTCATCTCTGTGATCTCAGCTACCTCACACTAGCTTTGTTTGTGAAATATGTGTTTCTACTATTGTGCTTTTACTAGCTGAATAATAGGGTAACTTTAGTTTTGGAAATAATATTTTGTTTCGTCCTTGTACTGTCATTTTAATCCTAAGGTTATGTGTAATAGTTACATAATTTGGAGCAAAAATAATATTTAAACCATTGATATTGAAGCTTATGACTGAGTGTTGTTACATATATTGAACTTTAGATATTACCATTGATTCTGTTGGTCATCCTCAAAAAGCCCAGACTCAAGCTTATATCTAAAACACTCACTCTCTGAAGTCAAATATTAATTTTGAATATAGATATTAATTTATGATTAATTTGGTGTAAATATATAAAATGTCCATTAATCTCAATTCTTTTAGCAATCTATCAAATTTTGTTGTGAATATTTAAACTTTCATAATTTCTAGAGTTTGTAAAAAAAAAAATCAAATTTTGACAAAACTAAAGATGATATGAATTTCATGTCAGTATTGGTTTCACATATGCCGAATTTGTTTAAGTGGAAATGTTAAAATAGTCATTTTTATTAAGAAAAGATAAGAAACAGCCTTTTGGATAAACATCCAAAATAAATAAATAATAGTATTTTAAAAATATTTAGACTAATGTGTCCATCTATCATAATTTTATAATTTAATTTTACCGTATTATCCCATTTAATTTTTGAATAACACACGAATTTTGTGAATTGCATGAATTCCAGGAATTTGAATTTGCGAGATTCGTGTATTCATGTGTTGTAAAATAGAATACACGAATCATGTAAATCCGAATTTACGGGATTCATGTGTTCGTGTTTAAAAAATGGTAAGACACGAATCCCACAAATTTATATTTGCGGGATTCATGTGTTACCCTTTTTTACATTAGAACACACGAATCCCGCGAATTCAATTTCGCGGGATGGTGTGTTTGTTTTATAAATTGAACTAACACACGGCCCCTGCGAGATCGAGTTCGCATGATTCATATGTTGTTCTATTAATCGAACTAACACACTACTTTCGAGAGTTCAAGTTCGTGAGATTCGTGTGTTGTTCTATAAATTGAACTAACACACGACCCCCCGAGCTCGAGTTCGTGAAATTCATGTGTTGTTTTATTAAGCTCGCAGGCGTCTTGTGTTCGACAAAAATGTTATTTTTGTCCGAAATAAATAAAAAGAACTACTCCCTCCGTCCCGCTAAATACGACCATAAAAGATCCAGCACGAAGATTAAGAAAGTAAAGTGTTGTGTTTTAAAAAAGTAGGAGATATGTATTTTAAAGGTAAAATTATTTCCATTTTGGGAAAGTGGCCACTTTTAGTGGGACGTCCCAAAAAGAAAATGTGACCACATTTAGCGGGACGGATGAAGTATATTTTATCTTTTTTTTTTATCCAAATCACTATTATTTATATTTTATTTTATTTCTAAAAAAAGAAGGTTATTTTTACCCATTAGCCTAATTATTTTACCTTCACTTTAAAAAAGTTTGAAATTTACAAAACGAGATGCCAGTATATTTCAATTCTAAAATTTGGTAAATTATTTGACTTTTACTTCCACTTATTGATGATGCTTATTTTTGTTATAAATATCCAACTCTATGTTATCTATTCAAAGTTTCAATATGAATAGTCTATATTATATATTCAAAGTTTAAATATTAAAGTAGAAATAGAAAATGTCTGTCTGTTAATTTGTGATATGACAATGTTTTGTATCATCAAAATGTAATTTTATGGGAAGTTAGAAACACATGAAAGTTCGTATATTTGCAATACAGATTTCTTGATACACAATGGGAAAAACTCAAAATTCGTTCAAAATTCAGTACACCAAATTAACACCTTAATTTATCATTGAATAAACTAAAATTCAAAATGGTACAACAATTTTGCTATACCCTGGTCCCTTCTTAGTACTCTCCATTTCAAACCTATTATGATTTGCTACTATACCAGCAGCAGCATAGGTTGAAGCAACACTAAGCAAATCAGCAGGGTGATTTTCATCCATTCTTTCTAGTTCTCCTTTAACACGCTCTGCTAACTCGACGTTCCCGAACACTCTACACGAACCAAGCAACGTGCGCCAAGCAGTGGCATCCCTCTCGACTGGCATTCCTTTGATCAGCTTGTATGCTTCCTCCAGCAATCCGTCACGCCCCAAAAGATCAATCATGCATCCGTAGTGCTCGATCTTTGGTTTCAAGTTGTACATTTCGACCATTCTCCTGAAACAGCTCAACCCTTCTCTCACTAGACCACCATGGCTGCAAGCATTGACAACTGCCAAGAACGTCACCTCATTAGGCACGACACCCTCCTCCTCCATTCTACGAAATAGCTTGATTGCATTATCTGCTTCCCCGTTCACTCCGTAACTAGAAATCATTGCGGTCCAGCTCTTAACATCTTTGAAATCCAACTTATCGAAGACTTCAACTGCCTTCTCAAGGCGCCCGCTTTTGGCATACAAATCAATAATTGCGGTGCCAAGAACTGCATCCAACGGCAACTGCTGCTCCTCCACATAATCATGCACGTGCTCGCCTATTGCTAGAGCCCCGGAGGCAGAGCAAGCAGAGAGCAACCCTGCTAAAGTAGAAGAATTAGGGCGTATGCTATGATCCTTCATTAGTCTCAGCAGTTCCATCGCTTCTTGAAGAAGACCAGTTCTAGCATATCCATCAATCAAACAGTTCCACAACACAACATCTATTTTAACATTGATTTCATCAAAGATTCGACGAGCAGAATGCACGCTACCGTGCTTCCCGTACATGGAGATCAAAGCAGCAACCACGTTTAGATTTGATAAAAATCCAGTCTTGAAGCAAAATGTATGTATAGACTCTCCTAAAGAGAGATTACACAATTGCCCTGAAGCTGCCACAACACTCAGAATAGTAGTCACACTGATGCCAAAACTATCTCTGTGCAATAGTTTGAACAAATGCATAACCAATGCATAATCCTTCACACTTACTAAAAACCCCATTAAAGTATTCCAAGAAACCATATCTCTCCTCACACCCATTTCATCGAACACTTGGCGGGCATCTTCAATTCTACCGCAAACACAATAAAAATGGAGAAGAACATTCATCACATTCACTACCAAACTAAACCCAGATTTCAGAACGACCGTATGAACTCCAAGCCCGGCCCGAACCTCCAACGATCGGGAGCAAGATTTCAGAACCGAAATAAAAGTGAACTCATCAAAACCTATATCTTGGCTGTGATTCTCAGCCCTCATACGATTAAACAGAAGGACGGCGTTTCGGGAATCACCTGCTACGGAATGGGCTCTGAGCATGGTGTTGAACATGTAAAGATTGGGGTTTTTGATTTGTTTGAAGATGGAGTCTGCGTAGTTGATATTCTGGGTAGATATTTGGGCGAGCAGCTTGCTTAGTGGGAATGGGATTCGATCGAAACCAGTCTTGAGCATCAAACAATGAATTTGAGAAGTTTGAGAGATTTGATCGCATGATTGTATGAGGGAGATGAGATGCTGCTGTTGAAATAGAATTGAGGAATTGGGATTGTGATTGAGGAAGCAGTTATAGAACCGGCGCCAGCATTGCGAGGTAATCTCTCTTCCTTCGATCATATGAGCTGTGATTTTCACCTATCGAATTTAATTACTAACTTATGGAGAGGGAATTTTCTTGGGGCCTTCTAAATTTTGTTGATTTGCATTTTTTTTCAATTGAATTCAATCATGGCAGTAACATTGAAGATTGATCCCAACCTCATTGTTTCATACCAATTCCCGCAGGTATTGAGGCTCTCTCCACCCTTCTTACTTCTTCTTTCTCTACTCTCCATCTTCCTCCTAATTCCTTTTTTCGCCTAAACTCTATTTCCTCCCCTCTTCTTGGTGCTCAAATCACCTATAGCACGATTTGTTTTTCCTTGAGATTGGATATGACAACTCTTTGCATAATTTTGTTATTTATTGCCAAGGTCGTTAGAAAATACGCGCCGACAACGCATATTGAATATATTTTACTGATTTGATAATATCTAAGAAGATCCTATAAAATTAAAGATATATGTCAGATTCCAAATATCTTGGAGACAAACAATTGTCGTAGAGTTTCGTCTACATCCTGTAATTACAGGTCATGGGCGTCTGCTGCAATTGAACTCTCTCGAGTATAAATTCATATTCATCATACACAAGAGTTCTAGAATTTTCAATAGTGTGCGTATTGTGAGATTATTTTTGCTATTGGTTATTAGGTGAGCGTCTGCTGCATATACACGAGTCAAGATCATGATCGGATATTGAGCAAAAGTGCTTTTATTTATTGAGTGTATTTCTTATTGTCAGCATATATATTCTCTGTGTATAGAAGAGTGATCCTCCAACCATCTGCGTGAGTAATGAGAGTTAGGGAGTGTTTCTTGTATTGAGTATTTTATAAACTCAAAAGATAATAACATGGGCTTGCGGGTTTTAGGGTTTGACTAGTCTAAGGAGATACTAGTTTCGATTTACTGGAGAAAGAGCATTGGAGAGTGAAGAGGATTCTTAAGGAGATGAGTCCTTAGAGAGTAATGTCCTTTGTAACTCGAGGTTCTTTGATAGTGGATTGATCCTATTTTGGGGGTGGTCCCCCAAATGTAGGTGTGTTCACCGAACTGAGTTATCAATTATGTGTGTCATATTCTTTTTGTATTTTATTGTGTGTCACATCTCACAAGTTGTCGCTCAATAACATTATGGCTCGGGGTAGACAAATTTTTAATTGGTATCAGAGTAGGTTACATGTCATATTGGTGTTTGATTTTGGAGGAAGTCTATTTTGTGCAAGTATGAAAGAAATAAAAACAATAGCTCGAGCATCCATTCTTGACAGAACCAATACAATAAGCTTGGATTTAGGGGGAGTACTATATATGATGAGCAATTGATATAATTTTCTCTAAATGATGTTGCAAATATTATTTCAGCAAGGGGAAATTATTGAAAGATGGAGAAATTTTATTATTATTCTATGGATGCATGCAAACCTATTATTGAGGGGAGTCTTGATCATTATTCTTATGTGATCATCTCAACAAGGGGGAGTTTCATTGCTTTCCCTTATTTTCTTGAGTTATTGTTGTCTACATAAAATGTTTAAGGGGGAGATTGTGAGTACATAACGTTGTTGCCTTATTTATGTAAGACAAGAAGCAATAGTCTGATGTCGTCGCACGATTTGTTTCTCCTGGAGATATTCCATATGATAACTGTCGAATCTTACATGCTTGGTAATTACTATATTTATCGACATGGTCGTTAAGAAATACGTGGACGACACATATTGGATATATTTTACTGATTTGATTATATCCAAGAAGATCCTAAAGATATATCCAAGATCTTCTACAAGATATAAATAAAATTAAAGATATATGCAATATCTCAAATATCTTAGGAGAAAGCAACTGCCATAGAGTTTCGTCACCCTATAACTATAAGTACAGGTCATGGATGTATGTTGCAATTAAACTCTCTCGAGCATAAATTCATATTCATCATACATGAGAGTAGGGATGGGTTGGTACAGCATACCGAAATTTTTTCACCGTACCGATATCGTATTGAAAATTTTCGGTATGTTATTTTTGTATACCATACTGCACCAAATGTTTCGGTATACCGAAAATTTGGTATTGAAAAAAATCAATACTAATACCGTACCAATTTTTCGGTATACCTTACTGAACTTCAGTACAGATATACCGAAATTTGGTACGATATATCGGAAATACCGCATTTCATACCAAAAATCATACCGAAAACTTATGAATAAACTTATTTTTTTTTTAATTTTTTATCTTATACTAATAATTACTTATTGACATAAAAATAAATGCATAAATTATAAATGAATTTATTCATATTATAAATTATATTAATATTAATTGATATATAACAATTACATACAACTTGATTAAAATAATTTAAAAAAGATTAATAATGTAAACAATATTACTATATAGATTATTAATATATGTACAATATATATTAACAAATTATATTTTAATCTTATGTGGAATTATATTCAAATTTTGTTATCAAAATTTTAAATTATTATAATTTTGCCTTATTAATTAATAATTTAATCTATGTTTTTTCATAATAAGCACACTTAAACATTAATAAGTAATAATTAAATATATATACTAAACTCACATCAAATTTAAGATATATCTCACTTTGATTCTTACTGAATAATGATATTGGATGGTATTCAATTCGATTGCAATATTCAATTATATATATATAATTAAATATTTATGAATATTGAATCAAATATCATAAAATTTTATTTGTATTTAACTATTAATCAAATTATAAAAATATTTTTTTAATTCAAATTGTAAAATATCAAATATGAATACGACTATTCGAACACATATGTTGAATCAAATTAAAATTATTTGATTCGTTTGCAACTAAAATTATAAGTTATATTTATTTTATTAAGACATGATTATGATTACAAAAACATTTGACGTCGCATCAGTTTTTAAAAACTTATAATACACTTTTACCAGACATAATCACTTGAGGCCAATTAAATATTTTAAATATTTTCTTATTTTTTATGTGTCCAAATATACATATTTGAAATAATATAACATATTTATTTTCATTTGAATAAATTTATATTGTTCGAGTTGCTTCAACCATATAATGAAACTATTTGAACATATTACATGTTGATATGTGTGATATATGTTTATATATAGCTAAATTTTGAGAAAGATGATATATCATTTCAAGTTAGTAATTCAAAATTTGTATTATGTGATATGTGAGAGAGACCTTGCACCAAACATTATCACAAGGAAGCAAGTTATAAATATGATATGACTGGATCATATATTTAATGTATTGAATTTGGGTAGATAAAACCATTAATATATACTGGTAGGATGGTTCCACGTAGTGGATATAATTTAATATGCTTACGTCTGATCTAACAATGCTACATCAACATACGAGTTACAATAATTTTCCTTTTTTAATTATTTAATATTTTTATAAATAATATTAAAATATACCCTAATCAATAAACCCTAGTCAGAAAGTAAGAACTAATAAACTTCTTATTAAAAATTTAATATTTATCTACAGAGCATGTCACATTGTTTGCAGATATATTAACCACTGCCCGCTACGGACGGGTGATTGAATTTGACTAGATAAAACCATTCATATATACCGGTTAGGGCCACTCCACCGTCCCCGATGAGCATAACTTAAAATGTTCACCAGTTGATGTGACAATGTCACATCAGGATATGAGTCACTAAAATATTTATTTGTTAAAAAGTAAGGGTGACTAAATTAACCGAATTCGAAAAATCAAATCAAATTGAAATATAAAATTTAGTTCGATTATTTTGAATTTTTTGTTTGGTTTTGATTTATTTTTATAAATTAAATTTTAATTTGGTTAGGTTTGAAATTATACAAAATTAAATCAAAAAATTTGAAAAATCGAATTATTTTATTAATTAATATTATAATATAGTTATATTTTTATTAAATAAGATTATTTTATCACATATATATTTTTTCTTTTAGTTATATTTTATTTTATATTTTAAAATTTAAACATTATGTAGGAAATTAAGTGTAATTCTCTAACATTGTTTAGATTTACAAGAAATATAATTATAATATTTAATAAATTATGCAATTTTTGTTATCTTTTAAAACTTAAAAAATATTGAAAATATGTATAAAATTTTAATTATAATCTTAAATTTTTAAAATTAAAATTATACTATTTTTTGGTACATAGACTTTTTTAATATATATATATATATATTTTAGATTTTAATAACTAGCTAGTTATAAAATAAAATTCGAACAAATCAAATTAAAATAAATTTTACTCTCTCTATTTTAATTTAATTATCTCATTTGATTATAATAATATATTATATAAATATAAAATAAAACAATTAAAATAAGACTAAGACAATATTATTTTGATTCAATTAATTTAATTTGATTATTATTTAAATTTAAATTTAGTTGGGTTTGAAATAAATATCTGAATGTTGATTCCAATGAGAAAGTGCAACTTGTATGGTTGGTAAACCTTTTCGTTTCCCTCCACAAATCAAAAAGAGTACTACTGTGAAAATGTCGGTATGCAGTCATCACGCGCATTTACCTTGTGTGGCTTGTATGAATGGTGCTAAACTACTGAATATTTGATTTACTGAATTAGATAAAAGAATATTTAGTTTAGTAATTGGATATAGTCATAGGATTTGGAAAAATCGTATGCAATTGATGATTCATGCCACTGTAGTATTTTGCTGAGAAAATGTTGTAGCAGTATTGGTCTGTTCGTGAATGAAGCATAAGGAATCTAAACCCGAGTCTTTATTTTAAATATCGTTTATTGTCTGAACTTTTTGTGCTATCAATTTTCAGTTCGTAGTAATCATGAGTTTATCTAATTTAGTTGTTTCCAGTTTCTTATAGCTTAGTTATTTGTCTCTTTAAGTTCTAGTCGAAAACTCCAAAACATTGATTTAAATTTCCCGTCATTATTATTTTCTTTTTGGTTGAACGTGCATAAGACCTTATTATTTGCATTCCATGTGGAAACGATCTTGGAATACTTCCTATTATTACTTGTTGATTGCGTGCAATTGCACATTATAAATTGTGTACATCATCTCACACAACAAGTTTTTGGCGCTGTTGTCGGGGAATGAAATTTGTTTCTAGTGCATGTTTAACTATAATTTAGTTAATTTTTATTTTAATTTTTGGATCTGAATTCGTTCTATCTCCTCGTGGTTATTTCAAGTACAAAATAGTGCATGAACGAGGGAGAGAGATTGAAGTTAATACCCTTTGATCCGAAGATCGAACGAACTTTTAGAAGCTTAAGAAAACAACAAAAACAAGAGAATAAAAAAATGGAAGTAGCGGTTCCAGGGAACCAAGACTGTTTGGAGTTTGGGAATAATAAAATGAAGGAGGAGCAAACCAGGACAATGACATCACTATGGCGGATGTTAGGAAGCGAGCTATTAGAGATTATGCAGCCCTAATATTCAATGAAATGAACCCTGGGATTCTCTGACCAGAGGTGCAAGCTGCACAATTTGAGTTGAAGCCGATGATGTTCCAAATGTTACAAACAGTGGGGCAATTCAGTGGGCAAGCCACAAAAGATCCGCATCTTCACCTTCGATCATTCTTGGAAGTGAGTGATTCATTTAAACTCTCGGAAGTCACAGCAAAGGCACTTAGATTGAGGTTGTTTCCATTCTCACTGAGGGATAAAGCTCGGTCATGGCTCAACACTTTGCCATCCGACTCAATTTCAACTTGGAACGAATTGGCGGAGAAGTTCCTCTTGATGTATTTTCCTCCAACGAAAAATGACAAATTTAGAAATGAGATAATCTCCTTCTAGAAACTTGATGACGAATCAGTTAATGAAGCATGAGAGAGATTCAAGGAACTGTTGAGGAAATGCCCATATCACGGCATACCTCATTGCATTCAGATAGAGACCTTTTACAATGGTCTCAATTCCCCTACACGTATGGTGCTTGATGCGTCTGCAAATGGAGCAATTTTATCAAAATCTTATGATGAAGTTGCGAGATTTTGGAGAGAATCGCCACCAACAATTACCAATGGTCGAACTCTAGAGCTCATACAGGGAGAAAGGTGGCCGGAATACATGATGTTGATGTCTTTACTGCATTGATGGCACAGATGGCTTCTATGAACAGTACATTGAAGAACTTGAGTGCTGGAGGAAGTCATCCCGTACCTACACTAGTTGTGCACGCCGTTACATATGTTATTGTGTCTATTGTTGGGGAGGTCACTCCTTTGAGAGTTGTCCGTTTAATCCAGCCTCAGTGTGCTATGTAGGCAACCAGAATTCCAATCAAAATAATCCATACTCCAATTCTTATAACCCGGAGAGGAGGAATTATCCTAACTTCTCATGGACCAATAATGGAGGAAGTTCTAGCGGATGGCATGAGCAACCGAAACAACATTTTTAGCAAGGATATTGGTTGGGTCTTGCCTTGGGCAAGAAGTTGTAATCAAGCAGAAAGTAAAATGCTGAAATGTAAATAACTGAAAGAAAACATTAGGAGAGTTAAATAAGAAAGCAACTTGACTTGGGTTAGAATTCTTGAGTCTTGATTTATGTCTTGATCATCGGTGTAAATTTGTTCGTTTTACTAGCATGTCATTGGTTAAAGGCGAGCGTGAGAATGGGGTTTTACTCCTACCACGCAAACGCATCACTCAGGCAACCCCTTTTTAATCGTCACATAGCCTCCTAAGCCTCGCCCAGCATACCTTCTCAGCCCAAAAGGTAAGGGTTACTCACTCCTTTATCCCCTTTGCCCAAGATTACTCATGGACCAAGCTTACTCCAGCATACCCAAATAGGCATTAGCGGGACTCCGCAACCATGGGCACACCATATCAGACGCTCGTCCCATGACGTTCCCACCTAAATCACCGCGCTAATCCCTCTGGCTGGCAAGCAGGGAGTCGCTAACACTTGGAGTTGTCAGCTCGCAGTTGTAACCTGATCTTGCCCAAGACTGCAACTGGTCAAACAACACCGAAGACTTAATTAAGTTGTATAAGATTCAGATCCAGCGCTTTAGGAACGTGCCAATACAACTATTTGTGCAGTTAGACCTCTCAAGACGTTATAAGTCTTAACTCAATTCATCTTGCCCAAGCCAAGTTTAATAAACCTAGATACTGATAAGAAAAGTAAAGAACACATACGTGATAAATAAAAACATAATTATATTAAAATACGAAAATAGAGTGTTACCAAAAGATCCTCTTACCAGGACCAACCCTTGGCAAGGCCGAAAACATTAACAAAAATTAAATAGAGTGTTTGCTCGTAGGACTTGTTTCTTCCTCCCAATCACTCATTGAAATAAAGGCCTAGACTAAGGATAAGAGCAGTCGGGCGTCGTCCCTCCCCTCAATTGCATATCTTGTGTGTCTCTTTAATTCATAGCGTGGGGTATAAATAGTATCTCCGTGGGCTTGGACTTCGTGGTATTCGTGGCATGGGTTTACGGCGAACTTTCCTTCCCGGTCAGATCTTCCGCGTAGAAGGAAATACTCCAAATCCTCCAAATATTTCATGGAAGGAAATGGAGATCTTTTTCCTTTTCCGTGGAAGGATAGAAATCCGCCAAAAATCCCAGCGTCTTGCCCGTCCTCTTTTGCGCTCCTGATTACTTGACTCTGTCTCCTTATCTTGAACAATGTGCTCCTCTTGCCCCCAGTGGTTGCAGCGTGATCTCGAGCAGTACCTTACTATGAGCTTCAGACTGACCAAGATGCTCTATGTAATCTTGCCTCTTTCTTGAGATGACCTGCAACCTTGACTTGAATCCTGCCAGCCCCAAATTCGTGTCCTCCCAGACACAAAACACGACACAAATAAAGGAAACTCGATCTATACCTAAAACAAGACACAAAAAGAGCACGAAAAATGGGCTCATCACTCTCACACACTTTAAGCACGATTGTCCTCAAGCGTGTAAGTACGTCTTGCTCAAAAAGAAGAGAAAAAATAAAAGACTCAAACAACCAGCACACCAACATACATGTATCCAACACAATCAAGACAGATAAGAGTTAGAGCATAAATCAAGAAATGTTCTCAAGTGGTCAAGATAGCAGTCAAGTGAGCATAGAGATGTTCCTCACCTGCTCAGCACTCTGTGTTTAGGGGTTAAGTGTTTACGCTTGGCAACTGCTTGATCAAGATAGTCCCATAGGTTTGTCTGCCTTCTATATGTCTCCATCCAATTAGCCTAGTCAATGCATCTATCCTCAGGTCTTCATGGGTTGTACCGTGGCTTTGACAAAAGGGTAATTCCTTGACTAGAGAGCACACTTAAACTTCTCCGGGGCCATATCACACTTATTTTTGGGGTATAATTTTTTTAGAATTTTTCTAATTTTTCTACCCCATCTTTTTTCTAAACTGCCCCGTGTTTTATTTATTTTTGTATTTTTGATTTTCGGGCTGCCCGGCCGGAAGCCAGGGTAGCCATTCGGGGGTGGGGGAGGTGTCTTGCCCTTTCTCCTTGCTCCATGAGTTTTTCTTTCTGCCCTATGTTCGTCCCGACCAAGGTAGGTCTTATTGGGGTTTTAAATATGTGCGTGAGGCAAAAAGAAATAATTAGGCTCAAAATGGCTAGCAATGGAATGTGAATGATGGTAGGAAATTTTAGGCTCTGGGCTTATGAATAAAAAGTGCCTAAATCCTCTAGAGACTTGACTAGGGCTGCAGGGTCTTGACCAAGAAAGCAGGAAAGTTCTAGGACAAATCAAGCCAAGCAGTTGTATATACACACATAAACGAATCATGCTAAGCAAATATATATAGCATTTCAAGCTCAAAAATCTCACAAGGTATACATGCTCACTTGACCACATTTCCGTCATACCTAGCTATCCTAGAACATCCTAGATCTATACATCAAAACTCCTACGGCTATCATGCTCAAGACACATACATATAGTATGCTGACAAGACTCTAAATAAAAACAAACTCTAAACAAGAAAACAATAAAAATTGACTCTCTAACCTAAAAAAACGTGGAAACCCTTCCCACTCACACACTTTTCTCAAAGCAAAGTGCTAGAGCAGTCGAGGCTCCCTAGTCAAGATTCTAACTAAAACAAAACAAAACAGAAAACAAGAAAAATGAAAACAAAAACTAAAAACCTAAAAAAACAAAAGAAAATGGGAGGACTAAATCAAGGGTGAGCTGTGGGATACCTGAAATGTACGTGCTCGAAGTAGGCCAGCTAGGCTTCCTACATTTGCTTCACTGTCTTGTCGATGCAGATATGATAGGTGGCCAATTCATCCGTCGGCGGGTCGGGTGAGGAGGATCTTGTTGCTTTCATTATGCTCTTTGTGGAGTACACCAACGACTTCTCAATGGGGTCTTCATCTATGTGGGGTCTTGTCGAAGTGGTCCTCTCGCTCCGGGAATCCTTCATAGCCTGGCTTGATCAAGCCAAACTGCTTCCCAATTAATGTAGGCAGGATGGATAAAGAGAGTCTCTAATGAGGCTTGATCAAGATATTGCGGATGTGATTTGCTACGAACGATGAAAAGCTGAGGCTTTGCTTTTTCTCCATGGCCAAGAGTATGAACAACTCACTCTGGGACACTATATTACTGTTGTCCTTCTTGCCAAAGAGGTTTATGGCCAAGATGTTGTGACACATCTTGACCACTGGGTCCACCAAGACAGATGTCTTCGACTCGCTCCCCTTAAAGTTCTTCGTCCTAGCAAAACCCTCCCACATGCGGTTTCACTGCTCCTTGGGTGCGTTTGGAACTACCTTGACTGCTGTCTTGTACTCCAGATTAAATTTTTCCCTAAAATCAATCATGCCCAGAATTACATCCAGGTCTTCAACTGCCACTTTTTGCTGCTTGCCCGTGAGTGAAAACTCTATTACACTGAGGATTCCTTCCATCTCCACTTCCACCTTGACGCTCCCAAAAAACTCCCTGACCAAGTCACCATAAGTCGTGGTTTCCTTGTTAAGGAACTTTTCCCATCCTATCGCTCTGAACCTTTCCCGGACTTGTTCTTCCACGCCAAGCTGTTTCAAGACTCGAAATAAATGGTCTTCAGGACCACGATTTCTCTCCCATCCATTTTAGTTGTCTTGGCCTCAGCAGGTTTGGCCCTTGTCTTCCTCACAGGGGTAGTCTTCTCCTTCTTCACGACTGTTTTGAATCGGCGCTTCCCTGGGGTCTTCTCCTCGAATGATACTTCTCCAACCTCCTCCTCTATCGCCTTGCTCGAGCTCCTTTTTTGACTTACTTCATTCGGTTGATCAACCTCCATCTCTTCCGCTTTCTCCTGCTCCGCTGCCTCCTCCTCCTCTTTGTCTTCTTCTTCGGCTTCCACTTCTTCCTCATCTACTTCCTCAATTTCCTAGTTTCCTTGGGTGGTGGGTTGTTTTGCTCTGCCTCTACAGTGGGTGCTTGAGAGGTTTCTATGGATGGTATCTCGGGTGTCCCCATGGCGGCTTCTGTGGTGATGTTTGTGGGAGGTGGTTGGGTTTCAGTGGCCATGGATGAGGGTTGACTGCTGGTCTCTCCCTTCTTCTTGGCTGGAACGTTCTTACACACCATGGTGATTTTTGGCTTTTCGTTGATGGTTAAATCTACAAAGCCACTAGTTGCAGTTTTCCTAAACTTATTTTTCGGGTGGGTAAGTACCATGCAAGGTGAGTTGTGGAGAGAGTGGGTTAGTTGGAGAAAAATGGGTTGGAGGTGGTGAGAATGGTGTTTTTTTACGAACTGGAGAGGGTTTCTTGGTGTTGGTTGCGATGAAGGAAAGAGTGATGGAGTGAATAAGAGTACTGATGGAAGTTTTGGGATTAAAGTGTGTTGGAAGTGGTAGAGGTGAAGGTGGGGGGTTGGTTGTAACGTCTGGAATAGAGAAGAGTGGGTATAGGCGGTTATACGAGGCTAGGCATGCAGGCAGCAGACACTTGATTGCCCTGACTGACGCACTGACGTGGGGTGACAGTTACTTTTCAGCATAACAGTCTCCACCGGCACTTCATCTTCTTGCTTCTTGACGCTTCTCTGCACAAGACAAAAAAATTAGGGTTTCCTTGGGCGGGGAAATTTCTTTCCCTGAGTTGATCAAGAGGAATCTCAAGTCATACGCCTTCTTTCCCTCCACTCACACACTTTGCTTGAGGCAAAGTGCTGGAATGGGTTAAGTGGGCCCCTGGGCTAAAATGTAAATATAAAACACACCAAAAATAAAACGAAAAATAAGAAAAACAAAAAGCGTTAAAAATACCAGGTTGACTCCTGGCCAGCGCCTTGATTTAACGTCGTTGGCATCGATGTAGTGTTGCTTCTTGATTAAGCTTCTTCAGTGGGACGTTCTGGGGCAAGGTCCGTGACTTCCTTTCCAGGGCGATATCCATAATAGGCCTTTAGCCTATTTCTACTGACTTTGAAAATTGTTTTTGTCTTGAGATCCTGAATGTCTGCAGAGCCATTAGGGTAATGCTCTCAGATCATGTATGGTCATGTCCACTTGGTAGATAGCTTGCCAGAGGCAAATCTGAGGCAATTCTCATATGGAGGTACTAGCTCGCCTTTGTTGAATCTCCTTCCTGGAGCTATGTGGTCATGCTACTTCTTCAGCTTCTTCTTATACAAGGCAACATTGTCATAAGTCTCAAGTCGTATCTCCTCTAACTCTTGCAAACTTAGCTTTTTTCCTTCAACAGCTTCATCCCAATCTTGATTGGTCTTGCTCACTATCCAAAACACCTTGTGCTCCATCTCTATAGGTAAATGGCAGAGCTTGTTGTATACCATACAGTATGGAGACATTCCAAAGTTAGTTTTGTAAGCTGTCCTGTATGCCCAAAGTGCATCGTCAAGGTGGTCACTCCAGTCCTTTCTTGTCTCACCAACTGCCTTCCTCAGAATGTTTTTCACAATGCGGTTGGAGACTTCAGCTTACCCATTGTCTTGGGGATGGTATGCCGTAGACATATGATGGTGGACTCCATACTTCTTGAGCAAGCTAGTAATGGTGGAGTTATAGAAGTGTGAACCTCTGTTGCTGACTATCGCCTTGGGCATGCCATATCTGGTGAAGATGTTTACCTTGACAAATCTTTCTACCGTCCTTGCGTCTGCATTTGGTGTTGCAATTGCTTCTATCCACTTATAAACATAATCCACTGCTAGCAAGATGTACTGATTGCCTTTGTACATTGGCAAGGGGCCCATAAAATTCATGCCCCACATGTCAAAAATCTCCGCTAGCAAGACTGGTACCAAGGGCATCTCGTCCTTCTTGGAAATGTTTCATTCTCTTTGACATTGGTCACATGCCCTGCACTTTTCAAAACAATCCTTGAAGATTGTGGGCCACTAGAACCCACTATCTAGTATCTTTCTTGCCGTACGCCTTGGTCCAAAGTGTCCTCTGCATTCCCTCTTGTGCCAATGCTCAAGTATACTTCTTTCTTCTTCCTCGGTTATACACCTTTGGAATATCAAGTCAGTACACTTCTTCCATATATATATAGGTCATCCCATATGAATGACTCGCTCAGCTTCTTGATCTTCGCCTTCTGGTATGAGTCAAGCTCCATCGGGAAATTATTTGTGATGATGTAGTTCACTATGTCAGCATATCATGCTTAGTCAGTGCCTATCCCGTACAGCTCCTCGTTGGGGAATCTCTCGTTGAGTGGTGCGTCATCATCTTCTCTCAAGATACTGCTTAAATGGTCAGCCACATGGTTCTGGACTCCACTTTTGTCCTTCACTTCAATGTCGAACTCCTGGAGTAGCAAGATCCTTCTTATCAGGCGTGACTTACTATCCTTCTTGGCCATGAGATACTTCAAAGCAGCGTGATCCATGTAGACCACTGTCTTGCTCCCGAAAAGATAGGAGAGAAACTTCTCAAAGGAAAACACCATGGCAATAAGTTCTTTCTGCGTGGTGGTATAGTTGATTTGGGCTCCGGTAAGGGTCTTCGAAGCATAGTAAATCACATGGCTCTCCTTGCGAATCTTCTGGCCAAGCACAGCTCCTATGGCGTAACTGTTTGCATCACACAGTAGCTCAAATGGCATCCCCCCATTCGGGTGGTCTGATTACTGGTGCCGAGATGAAGTGATTCTTCAAGATTTGTAATGCCTTCTTGCATTCCTCGTTGAAATCCCAAGGCACATAATTCTAGAGTAGCTTGTTCATCGGTTGAGCTGTCTTGGCGAAGTTCTTGACAAAGCGGCGATAGAAACCCACGTGGCCAAGGAATCCCCGATGTTGTTTCTCATTGGTAGAGTATGACAGCTTGAAAATAACTTCCACCTTGACACGATCTACTTCAATTCCTTTCTCAGAGATCACGTGGCCAAGCAAAATGTCTTCCTTGACCATGAAGTGGAATTTCTTGTAGTTGAGCAGCAAGCCTTTCTCCACACATCTTTGTAGTGCCATCTCAAGGTGCTCAAGACACTGACCAAAGCTGCTTCCATAGACTATGAAGTCTTCCATGAATACCTCAATACAGTGCTCAAGGAGGTCAGAGAATATACTCATCATGCACCTTTGGAATGTGCCAGGGGCGTTGCACAGCCCAAAATGCATTCTTCAGTAGGTGAAAGTTCCAAAGGGACAAGTGAAAGTAGTCTTCTCTTGGTACTCGAGTGCTACCCAAATTTGCAAGTATCCTGAGTATCCGTCAAGGAAATAGAAGAACTTATTTCCTACCAGCCGCTGAAGCATCTGGTCAATGAACAGAAATGAGAAGTGGTCCTTCCTGGTCAGCATGTTCAGCTTCTCGTAGTCAATGCAGACTCTTCAGCCTGTCTCCAGTCTTGTCGCGATCAGCTCATTATTCTCGCTCTTGATCACTTGTAAGCCAGACTTCTTGGGCACAATGTGGATCGGGCTGACCCATCTGTTGTCTAAAATGGGGTAGATCATCCCCATGTCAAGGAGTTTAATAATCTCCTTCTTGGCTACCTCCATCATGACTGGATTAATCTTCCTTTGTGGATTTCGAACTGGTACCGTATCTTGCTCAAGTAAAATGTGATGTTGGCATACCATAGGTCTTATTCCCTTGATATCGGTCAAGGTCCATCCTATAGCGTCCTTGTATTTCCATAGCAGGTCTCCAATCATGTCTTCCTCTCCTTGATGTAACTCCGAGCTAATGATTACTGACAATGTCTCCCCCTTGCCCAAGTAAATATACTTGAGATGCTTGGGCAAGGTCTTCAGCTCCAACTTTGGTGGTTTGAGTATGTATGATTCCATCTGGTTCCCTCTAATTGAGAGTGATTTAGGGACTTGATTTTCCACTGCTTAGACATATTTCATAGTTGCTACGTCTTCCTCCTTGCCCTCTTCATTGCCTGGTTCGTCCTCCATTTTGTTCAGAATCTGGGGCAAGGCTTCTTCAATGTCTTTGTCAATGGATTCCACGAAATCCACTATCTCCTCGTCTGGAGCATGTTGCTCTGTTTGGTAGATGTCAAAAGTCCAACACACTTGCAAGTCAGCTTCCCAGTGTCGCAGTCGATAAAGGTCTAGGCCGTCTTGAGGAATGGCCTACCTAAAAGCATAAGAGACTTCTTGGCAACAAAACTGCCCATGTTATGTACATAAAAATTAGAAGAAAAAATTAAGTCTTGTACCTTGATCAAGACATCTTCCACCATGCCTTCTGGATAGATGCTCGACTTATCTGCTAGCTGGATCACGGCCTTGGATGGCTTTAGTGGGCCTATCTTCAGTTCCTCGTGCATAGATAGGGGCATGATATTGATTGAAGCCCCCAAGTCAAGCATGGCTTGGTCAATGCTGGTGTTTTCGATCACATAAGGGATATATAACATCCCTGGGTCCTCGCACTTGATTGGAAGATCCTTCTTGAGCACTGCGGACTCCGTCTAGAAATCTTGTATTGTCAGGGTATTGTACCTTCTTGGTACACAGCTCCTTCAAGAATTTTGCACATCTTGGCATAATAGTCAGTGCAGTCACAAGTGGAATGTTGACTTCCATCTTCTGGAACACCTTGAGTAATTCCTTCATTTCTTCGGCTTCCTTTGTCTTGGTTAACCTTCTGGGGAAGGGTGGCTTCAAGTAAATATTCTCCTCCAGAGCCTTCTTGGGCGACTTGACTTTAGGTTTGGGCTCCAGTTTCTTCTCTGGTTCATGCTTCTTGACTGGCTCCTCTAACTCTGGTGTCTTGACCTGCTCCTCCTCAACTTCTAGCTCCTCTGGTTCTACCATCTCCTTGGCAGGTTCCACTACTCGTTCAGATAAGAATTTGTTGTTCCTGAGCATCACCGCTTTGACATGTGGCTTGTGATTCACTTGGACTTGGGAGGGCAGTCCTCCTTGCTTGCTGTCCATCTTGACGATAGCCTGGGTCAAGTTGGAGATCTGGTTGGCTAGTGACTGTAGAGTTCCTTGACTTTATATCTTGAACTTCTCAAAGTCGTCGCTAAACTTGTGGTGTTCCTTGGTTAAGCTCTAAATTGTCTCGGATAGAGATGGGCCTCTTGACTGAATTTGATGCTAAGCCTCGGGCGGAGCTTGGTAGAGGTTACCTCCAAATCTTAAGTTCTCGTGGTTCCTCCATCCTAGATTGTAAGATTATGAGTGGGGGTCAAGTCTCTGCCTTGGCCCTTGATTGTGGTTTCCTCCATTGTTGGTATTCCAAAAAACATTGACTTTTTTTTATCCTAGGGTGGAACATTAATTGGTCAAGTGGGTGGTAGCATAGCACAACTGGCATGCCTTGAAATTATTCTTGATGGTTGGCTTCATCATCTCCATCTTTTGCTTCATGGTGGTACACAAGTCCGAGAGTTCTGTCTTGGACTGTGAAGCAAAAGCATCTCCCATGGTCCTGGTCAAGGAGTGTGCATCATCGCGGGATTCTTCTGTCGTGTCGTTCAACAGCCTGACAGATTCAAAAGACTGCTTGTTCAAGATAGAACCTCCACATGCGGCATTCAAAAATTACCGCTCGCCAGGCCTCATTCCGTTGACATAGTACTGGATCAAGTCCTTGTCAGAGATGTTGTGTTGCGAACACTTTGCTAACATGAGCTTGAATTTATTCCAGTAGTCATAGAGTGACTCTCCTGCTCCCATCTGGATGGTGCTCATCCTTTTTCTTGCATTCTGGATCCTCGAGACAGGATAGTATTTTTCCAGGAACTTCTACTGCATTGCTTGCCAAGTCGTGACACTACCTGCAGGTAAAGTGTAAAGCCATTCTCGAGCAGTATCTTGAAGTGAAAAAGGAAATGATATCAGACGTATATACTCCCTTTTTACTGCCTCGTTGGTCTTGATGGTTCCACAGGCCATTTCAAAGTCTTGAAGATAACTTTGTGGATCCTCTCATGGCAAGTCACTGAACTTAGGCAAGATCTGGATGAAAGAGTACTTGAGTTCCCAGTTGTCTGCTATTATGGGCAAGGTGATACCCAAGGGTTTTAGATGGTTGTTATTGGGAACATCATCTCCCTGAGTGTCTGCTCTAGGGGTGCACCATTGTTGATTTCTCCTTGTTCATCCGCCATTCTTGCTTCTTGACGGGCTTCTCGCTCAAGCTGTGCTGGTCTCCTTAGTCTGCCTCTCCTTCTCTTAGCATTTCCTCTATCTCTGGATCAAACCAAATGTTTCCGAGTTTTTCTTCAGGATTGGGTCGAAATATACGCCGTGGACAAGACCTGAGTCAAGGTGAGAGATAAATTCTAAAAGGTGCAACTCCCTAAAAACGGTGCCAATCTGATGGAGCTCAGTTGTTATCACTCCGGTTAAGATAAATTTATAAACCTACACTCTTCACTAAGTTCCGTTAGTGGCAAGTACATGGTCGATCCCTCGAGGAGTTGGTGAATTCCTCTCTCGATATCATAATTTAGGTTTTGAGTCGGGTCTTTCCTTGGGCAAGAAGTTGTGATCAAGCAGAAAGTAAAATGCTGAAATATAAATAACTGAAAAGAAAACACTAGGAGAGTTAAATAAGAAACCAACATGACTTGGGTTAGAATCCTTGAGTATTGACATATGTTTTGATCATCGGTGCAAAGTTGTTCGTTGTACTAGCATGTCATTAGTTAAAGGCGAGCGTAAGAATGGAGTTTTACTCCTATCACCCAAACACATACTCAGGCAACTCCCTTTTTAATCATCATGTAGCCACCTAAGCGTTGCCCAACACACCTTTTTAGCCCATAAGGTAAAGGTTACTCACTCCCTTATCCCCCTTGCCCAAGATTACTCCTGGACCAAACTTACTCCAGCATACCCAAATAGGTATTAGCGGGACTCCGCAACCATGGGCACACCATCTCAGACGTCCGTTCCATGGCATTCCCACATACATCACTGTGCTGATCTCAAGACTGCTACTGGCCAAACAACACCGAGGACTTAATCAAGTTGTATATGATTCAGATCCAGCGCTTGCCAATACAACTATGTGTGTAATTAGACCTCTCAAGACGTTATTAGTCTTAACTCAATTATTTTTCCCAAGCCAAGTTTAATAAACCTAGCTACTCATACGAAAAGTAAAAAATACAAACGAGATAAATAAAAACATTCTTATAATGAAATACGGAAATAGAGTGTTACCAAAAGATTCTCTTGCCAGGACCAACCCTTGACAAGGCCGAAAATATTAACAGAAATTAAATAGAGTGTTTGCTCGTATGACTTGTTTCTTACTCCCAATCACTCATTGAAATAAAGGTCTAGACTAAGGATAAAATCAGTCGGGCGTCGTCCCTCCCCTCAATTGCATATCTTGTGTGTGTCTCTGATTTATAGTGTGGGGTATAAATAACATCTCCGTGGGCTTGGGCTTCGTGGTAGTGGTGGCTAGGGTTTACGGTGAACTTTCCTTCCCGATCAGATCTTCCGCGTAGAAGGAGAAACTCCAAATCCTCCACATATTTTGTGGAAGGAAAATGAGATCTTTTTCCTTTTTCGTGGAAGGAAAGAAATCCGCCCCAAATCCCAGCATCTTGCCCGTCGTCTTCTACGCTTCCGAGTGCTTCACCCTGTCTCCTTTTCTTGGCCAATGTGCTCCTCTTACCCCAAGTGGTTGCAGCGTGATCTCGAGCAATACCTTGCCTTGAGCTTCAAACTCCCAAGATGCTTCATGTGTAATCTTGCATCTTTCTTAAGATGACCTGCAACCTTTACCTGTATCCTGCCAGCCCGAGACTCTTGTCCTTCTAGACACAAAATACGACACAAATAAAGGAAAATTGACTCGATCTAGACCTAAAATAAGACACAAAAAGAGCACGAAAAAATGGGATCGTCAGATATCAATTTCAACAACCCATTGCCCAAGCTCCTAAGGCCAATACGTTAGAGCTTATGATGAAGGAATTCATGGGAAAACAAACACTGTAATACAAAGTCAGACAACCTCGATTTGAAATTTGGAAGTTCAAGTGGGGCAGTTAGCTAACGAGTTGAAAATAGACCTTACGGAACCTTGCCTAGTGACACGGAGAATCCAAGGAAAGACAAGAAGCAGTGTAAGGCGGTGACGTTAAGGAGTAGAAAAGAGCTAAAAATTAATGATGAAAAACCACAAAAGCAATCCGAGCTCACTTCAATCCAAAGAAGTGTTAAGTTGGAAAAGGAAGAAAAAAATGAAAAATATGATCTGCTCCCAGACGTTACAGCAACCTAGCAGCAAAATGGTGCAGAACAGAAACAAGTGAAGCCGCCGCCCCCGTAACCTCAACACTTTCAGAAACAGAAACAAGATTACTCAGTTCCAGAGATTCCTTGATGTTTTAAAGCAGCTACACATTAACATACATTTGGTGGAGGCCTTGGAACAAATACCGAGCTATGTGAAAATTTTGAAGGATATCTTAACAAAGAAGAGACGTCTTGGTGAATTCAAAATAGTGGCATTAACGGAAGGAAGTAGTGCTATTTTGAAGAGAAAAATCCCACAAAAGTTGAAGGATCCAGAAGCTTTACAATTCCTTGCTCTATTGGAGGCCGAGATGTTGGGAGAGCTCTATGTGATTTGGGAGCAAGCATTAACCTTATACCTTTCTCAATCTTTAAAAAGTTGGGTATTGGAGAAGCAAGGCCCACTACAGTAACCCTCTAGTTGGAAAATCGCTCGATGGCGCATCCGGAAGGAAAGATAGAGGATGTGTTAGTTCAAGTGGATCAATTTATCTTTCCGGCAGATTTCATTATTCTTGACTATGAAACCGACATGTATGTTTCGATTGTCTTGGGCAGGTCGTTTCTTGCTACGGGCCGGACTTCAATTGATGTCCAGAAAGGAGAGATTACGATGAGAGTCAACGACCAACCTGTAACCTTCAATGTTTTTAACTCTTTAATGTTTCCAGATGAAATGGAGAAATGTTATGCTTTAGGTGAGCTTGATAATTCAAAAGCTAACAAAGCAAACTTGGAATTTTCTAAACTTGGTGAAATGAAAAATGAGGAAGAATCTCAAGTCACTTGGGTAGAACCACAACACAAGGTTGCCGAGTTTGGAACAAAATTCGAGTTACTGGAGATGTTGGAACATAGTGTCAAGTTTTCTAAACATTCCATTGAAGTGCTACCACAATTCGAGTTGAATCATTTGCTTACTAATATGGAAGACGTTTACTTGGGACTTAAAGCAAGTGCATCCATGAAGAGTTTAGTATATCCCAATGCATACTATGAACTTTTGTTGCTGGATGTCTTGAAGAAGAACAGAGAGGGAACTGGGTAGACCATTCTCGACACAAAAAGGCTTGAACTTATTGAGCCAAGATTTCCTAGTGAATAGGGAGCAAGAAGAGCACTAATGGGGTGAAGAGGTCGATCATGAGAAGACCTCTACCGTCCTGACCAAAGCTTGATCGTGGTGATGTTCGGGTTGTCCAAAAATTCAAGCATCATGTTTAGGATAACCTGAATTTAAATAAACATTTTGTGAATATTTTTCATGTTTTTCGTTTCTTTTTTTTTTTATCTTTAGTTTAATTTGTGGTTTCTTTGGTTTGATGGGTGTTGTAGCGCGATTTGCTAATGATTAAAGATTTGATGGATATGCAGTTTTGGAAGTAAGTTTGGGGGTGTTGGAAGTTGAGCTAAATTATGCAGAGGTGGAGAATTCATTCGCAAAAAGAAAAAAAGACGAGTCTGGGAGTATTTATGATTCTGTTATCTTTTGTGGAAATTTTGTTGCAGTAAATCAAATATGTACGTGGAGCAACATGACGCTGCATTACGGAAGTCACTCGAGAGTATCTTGAGCAAGCCTACAGTCTCATTTCCTCCGTTCCCAGCCATGCTCACATAGCCTTGGAACTCACCGACCACTGATGCCACGATAACTCCTACATCATCTTCTTCAGATGACTTCAAAGAATTTTAGGGGATGTTTTGACTAAAATTGTTCGAGTCGCTCACAATTTAGAACGAGGTCATCTAGCAATAGTAAGTCAACCCTAGTCATATTCTCAAGGAAGACTTAACAAGGCAATTTGAATCTTTGTTCATAAAACGAAAAGTAATAAAAAGGAATTGATTTGAAGTATTATATCTAGGCGAAGAATGTAAATAAGAAACGCAATTTAAATCTAATCTAAGAAAGCGAAGTAAATCTAATCTAAGAAAAGTACTAACTTGGAAATTGAATGCAAAAGAATTACGGAATGAAATATGGAAATTGCAAAGGGAATAAGAAATTGAAAGCATAAACAATAAAACGAATTTAAAGCAATAAACGAAACAAGAATAAGTAAAGGGAAAACGAACGAACTTGAATTAAGAACTTGAAACGGTCTTTAAATTCACAACGAAAGAAATCTAAAAATGAACTACGAACTACGAATGTTGTAATCGGCTAATCTTGAAAACGAAAAACAACGTAAAGAACTATCTAGGTCTCGACTCTCGGATTGAGGTCGAGACGAGCTAATCTATGAACGGAAAATATACGAAAAAGTGCTGGAAAAATAGTCTAAAGTGTCGTGTGAAAACTGGAGATGAGAGTCCGGTCGAAAGTCATGTCTCTCGAATGAAAATCACGCCAAGCATATATAGGCGAAGGTCAAGTCAGCGACCGCGTAAGGGTCAGCGGTCGCTGACCAGGTTGTCCCGTGCCATCCGCGGGCCGTTGGAACGGCCTCGAGTTACCCTCTAAGTCAACGGCCGCCGGGCAAGGTCAGCGACTGTTGACTTGCTCTGGTGCGCGTCCGCTGGCGCTGGCTCGCCGCTGGCACGTATGGCCTAGTCAGCGGCCACGGAGTGTCACATGACCGCTGACTAGTGCCTCGACACTTGTCTTCATTTTCTTCTCATTTTTCGATTCTTCCTCGTTCCTTTTCCAACTTCGACGCTCGTTTAGGCCAATGATCCTGAAACATAGAATGAAACATAAATCGGACCAAAAGATCACGGAACGAGGGAAAATAATATGAATAAAGCTACGAAAAACCTAAGTTTATACGAACAAAATGAGACTAAACAACCCCTCCACACACAAAACTTTGCTTGTCCTCAAGCATAACTTAGTCTAAACTATCGCTAGGGAAAAATCTAATAACGGCATGCGTTCTTGACAAGACTTCAAATCATTCCAAAATTGATCATCATATCATCACATCATGTCACATAGAGATCATAGAAGCAAATAGACCATCTAGACTAGATTATAATCAATTCGAACAACGCAAAATAATGATGCACAAGATGTTATTGAGATCACATAATCGGCTAGAGTTTTTATCCATCTTAAATAGCGTATCTTTATCTTTTCTTTTCTTTCTTTCAACATGAGGAATATTTAGGACAATATTCACAGGGTGAGTACTCCGAATGATCGGGGTTTTCCCGGTGTGGTTTTTCATACCCATCTATTTTATAAATTTGTATTTATTTGATTTAAGAGAGCGGGGTAGAATCCTTTTTGTATTCCTATATTTTAAGAACTTTAAGAAAATTACTTAGAACGATGTCAAGTTATATGGTCATTGTCGCGAGGTGTGAACAATTAGAGGTTCCCTAATGTATCCTCACGCGGTTTCCCGTGCTCATGGTTCCCATAGGAGCATAGACCTCTTGACAAAGTTCATTTAATAAAACACGGATACGCAACAAGTGGTCATAAACAACTAGCAAATTGAATCAATCAATTTATATCATCATGCATCACTATTTTAATCATTCTACTAAGATCTACAATCCGGTCATAATGTTCTACACTTTCTTAGTTCATCTACGTTTCACAATATAAATCAACTCCAATCAATCAAGGAATTCAAATCATGTCTCATCTCAACACATAAGTCATGCTTCGATTTACCCACGATATATAAAGATCAAGTAGCTCACAAACAATCAAAATTTTTGCATGCTCATAAGACACTAAAATAAAATGACGAATGTACGCATAAAAAGACACCCCTTCCCCTCCTACAAAAATAGAGCAATGCCCTCATTGCGGAAAGTAAAGATCTAAAGGGTAGGGATAGAGAAACGTCCCTGAAATGCGGCATTCGAGACAACAAACAGAAAAAAAATCTACAAACACAAACTAAGTCAGCGGCCGCTGGGCAAGGTCAGCGACCGCTGACTTGCTCTGGTGCGCTGGCGCTGGCGCTGGCTCGCCGCTGGCACGTATGGCCTAGTCAGCGGCCGCGGAGTGTCACGCGACCGCTGACTAGTGCCTCGGCACTTGTCTTCATTTTCTTCTCGTTTTTCGATTCTTTCTCGTTTCTTTTCCAACTTCGACGCTCGTTTAGGCCAATGATCCTGAAATATAGAATGAAACATAAATCGGGCCAAAGCATCACGGAACGAGGGAAAATAATACGAATAAAGCTACAGAAAACCTAAGTTTAGACGAACAAAATGAGACGAAACAGGGGAGTTTCCTATCATTTTCTCTTCTCCATGTTGTTTTTTAGTTTACTTTGTTTCTGTTTTTTTTTATCGTGTGTAGTTCGTATGTGTTGTTTGTTTTTTGTTTTTGGTGTTTTGTCGTTTGCTTGGTGTTGGTTCTAGTTGGCTTGGCGAAGTTTATTTAATGATTAGATGGAGGAGTTCAATGATGATTTCTATGGAGTATTTGTTAAAGTGGATTGCATGTTCTTGAAAATTCTTTTTCTTGGTTGATTTTAAGTTCTTTTACCGTAATTTTGCTTTAGTTTTTGAAAAGTCATTTGAAACGATGCATAGTTTTACTTAGTTATATCGAAGCTCTCTTGATTGAATATTTTGAAATTCTTGTTTTGTGATGATTTGTTATTTCTTGGATATGACATGTGCATAACACTGGATTTAGGAAATGATTTAGGCATTTTTTGGATCGTTTGAGCCTTTCAAGCCTACCCTCACATGTAAATTTCCATAGTAATCGCCTTTGAGCTCTATTAACCTTTTGTTTTGAAATACCCAATTATATCTGAGCCTTTTCATGTTAATATCATTTTGACCCCACATTTGAATGCCTTATTGGGTTTAATTCTCTTTTGTGAGTTGTTTTGAGGGAGAATGCGGGTGGTGTTATGTGAGATATCTTTTGGGAATGTTTTCAAACATTGAGGACAATGTTTATTTTTAAGTTTGGGGCTGGGGGAGATAAATATCTCCATGGTTTATTTTGATAAGCTGGTGGTTCTCGGAATAAAAAAAAGAAGAAAAAGAAAAGAAATAAAAGAGCTCATCTAAAAAAAAGGTTTCTGAAAAGCTCAAGAATACAAGTCTAAAAATTGGGATATAAAAGTGTTATATGTGTTGGAGAAATAAGGTCTTAATATGCTGAAAAAGAAAGGGTTGGGTTTGAGTGATTGTTGGAGTTATAATATGTTTCAATTATGTCAAATCGGGTTAAGGCATTCAAGATGTTTTGAGCTACTTATATTCATACTTTCCTTACCTTAGCCTAAGCCTTACATTACAAGCTTTATAAGACCTTCTGATCTTGATTCTAATGTTGTGTCACATTAGTTGATAGGGGATGCATTGAGTCTTGATTCATGATTTTTGAAAATTTTCTCTCTTGAGGTGATTTGATTTAACGTGGGAATAACTATGCATTGTTTTGAATGATTTGATTTAACTCTAGTTTAATTGCGGAGAAAGATCTTTTGCTCAAGTTTGAAACATGAAATTGAAGGTCATGCAGTCTCAAATATGTTTTGTGTTAGGTTTTTTAAGTCTTGATGTTATTTGAAGTGTTGACCTAACATTTTTGTTTTTGTGTTCTTCACATGAATGCTGACTAGGACTCCAGCTCAGCATGACGTGGAATGGTGACATAGCACCCAGCTCAACAGCCACATGGAGTGCTGACTCGGCAGCATTGAAACAACACACGTAGGCTGGAGTAGAGACCAAATCTTGAGCTATGCAGTTGAGATATTCATGTTAGTGGAATTTTGTTCCACAAATCCAGGAGTCAACAACCAACTGAAGACCAAGTCTTGTGCTATGCAGTTGAGATATTCATGCTAGTGGAATTCTGTTCCACAAATCCAGGAGTCAACAACCAACTGAAGTAGTTCCACAATTCCAGGCTGATATGCAGAGGACAACAACTGAACTGCGAGAATTGTGAAGACATGGGCCAGCAGTTGCTATATTCATGGATCCAAGCCCATGTAGTCTATCTATAAATACTAGAGTCATTCATTCAGTAGTAAGACGTTAGATAGACGTTCTTTTTGCAGATTAAATTCGTAGTTTTAATTCTGTATGCTCTTAGCTCATAAGAACATACATTTAGTATTTTAGTATTAGTGTTGATGTTATTGTGTTGCTCAACATTGTAATAGCACAACACTTGTTTTGATTATTCTTTTTGGCCGTAAGGCTGCCGTGTAGGTTATTGATTTATATAACCTACGCAAAAATTATCTCGTGTCTTCTACTTTAGCTTCCGCAAATATTCACTTAGAGTAGGTTGATACACTTTCAAGTGGTATCAGAGCAATCACTCGACACACTGAGTGTGGTCCTGACAGTATCACGACTCTAACACATCAATGGATCCAAACAATGAGGGAGTATTTCGGCCTCCTGTCTTGGATGGCTCGAATTACTCGTACTGGAAGACACATATCCGCTCATACATCAAGTCGTTAGACAGAAGAGCGTGGATCTCTGTGGAAAATGGGTGGTCACCACCAAAACAAACTGATGAAGAAGGTGATGTGGTCCCAATACCACAAAGCGCATGGTCACGTGATCAAGTTGAGGCTGCTACGATCGATGATCGGGCACTCAATGGAATTCTCTCGGCAGTTGACATTAACATGTTCAAACTGGTCAAGAACTGTACCTGTGCTAAGGATGCTTGGGACATCTTGTAAATGCACTATGAAGGTGACACTAGCGTTAAACAGTCACGTCTACGTATTCTCGCCTCGTAATTTGAGAAGATGAAGATGGAGGAAGATGAAGATATTTCCAGCTACACAAAGAAGATTCTTGACATTTCAAATGAGTGTCAAGATCTGGGAGATGCATTGAGTAACAAAGTTCTTGTCTCCAAAGTACTTCGCACTTTACCACCTAGGTTCGATATGAAGGTAACAACTATTGAAACATCACAAGCTGTGAATACAATTGAGTTCACGGACCTCATGAACTCTTTCAAGACCTATGAGATGAATCTAGAGGCAAGGGGGACATTCACGAAGAAGAAAACGGTGGCCCTCACAGCAGACACAATCTCGTCACCTTCGTGCAGTAAGTTGACTGACATAATGGAGTCCAGTGAATCCGAAGAAGTGGAAGAAATTCATGAAGGAGATGATGTTGCCATGATCACCAGGAAGTTTAATCGAATGGTGAGAGGATTCAATCGAGACAAGAACAAAGAAAGGCCCAAGGAGCGAGATGTACCACGTTTGGAGTACTATCAACCCCCAAAGAACGATAACAATCAGAGAAGACCTCTTGTTAGGAAAATTCCTCACAACGAAGTGTTCAAATTTAGCTTCTCTAAACTCGACAGCGTACAATGCCATGAATGTAGAGGTTTCGGACACTTTGCAAATCAGTGCGCCAACACACTCCGAAAAAGGGGTAAGTCCTATTGGGTGTTCTGGAATGATGATGAGCACGAGTTCTTTGAAGACGTTGATGAGAGATTGTTCTAGAACATAGCACTGCATGTGACAATGACACCTCAGGACAAATCAGGGCAAAACGCTGATGCTGAAACTTTCTCAGAAATGTATGATTCTAACTATTACTCTACATTGTTTTGTTTAAATGCCTCTGTTGATGATGCATGAAGTGTTGAGGATGACATAGACCCTACATATGGTGAAGAATGTGATGGCAATGCTTTCACTATAATATAAGGATTAAAAAGGTTGTATGATGAGCTGTTGGGAAAATGGAAACAACAAGTACGAGATATGGTGACCTCAACAGCTGAAATAACACGACTCAAGGAAGTCCAAGCAAAACATGAGGTGTTGATCACACAACGTGATATAGAGCTCACCAAAGTAAAATCCCAACTTGAAGAGGCACAGCTGACCATTCACAAGTAGAATACTGAGACTTATTTGCTTCAAGAGATCATGGACAGCGCAAACCCAAGCAAAAGGGGCCTCAGATATGCTGCACCAACTGTGTTCTGTCGTGGGTCCACATCGACAGGAGAAACATCCAATACTAAACCAGATGTTGTGCTCACAGACCCACCAACACAGACAAAGCAAAACACCCCTCAAGCAGGAAAAGCTAAGAAAGGTAAGAGAAAAGATAAGAGACGTAGAAGGAAATATATATGTCATTACTGTCTCAAACCAGGCCACATAAAACCTTTTTGTTATCAAAAGAAAAGGGATGACAAGTCATACTCTGTGCTGCCACAGCAACCCAAAATGACATGGGTAAAGAAAGCTGATCTAACATGTAACGTTGTGTACACAGCATTGAAAACTAACATTTCAGGTTCTTGGTACTTTGACAGCGGATGTTCACGTCACATGATAGGTAACAAAACATTTCTTTCCAACTATGAGACTTATGATGGAGGAAATGTTTCCTTCGGTGGAGGTTCAAAAGGTAAAATCATAGGGAGATGTACACTTAATGTTCCTGGCTTGCCTGCTTTAACAAATGTCTATCATGTGCAAGGACTTATGGAAAACTTGATTAGCATAAGTCAATTGTGTGATGGTAACATGCTTGTAAAATTCCCTAAAGATGCATGTGAAGTTTACAATAACAGAAACTTGTGTATCATGACAGGTCAAAGGTCATCAGACAATTATTACATGACTGATAACCTAAAATACAACAAGGCTCAAGTTGATGATGCTATACTCTGGCATAAACGATTAGGTCATACTAACTTCCAAAATCTTGGTAGGTTAATCAAGATGGATGCAGTTAGAGGTCTACCCAAACTTGGGAAGGCAGACCAGATTGTCTGCGGAGACTGTCAAAGAGGAAAACAATTGCATGCGTCACACCTTGCTCTACAGCACCATGAGCAACATTTTGGAACCAACTGATGCTTTGAACTTCTGCATATGGATCTTGTAGGACCCATGGAAGTTGAAAGCATTGGTGGTAAAAGGTATGTATTAGTTGTGGTTGATGATTTTTCCAGATTCACATGGACTTATTTCTTACGTGAAAAATTTGAAACATTTGAGATGTTTAGAAATATGTTTGCTCGTGTTGCTAATGTATTTGATGCTAGAATATCTCGTATAAGATCTGATCATGGCCGTGAGTTTGAGAATTCGCAATTCACAAGGTTCTGCAATGAAAAGAGAGTGTGTCAGGAGTTTGCAGCACCAAAAACTCCACAGCAGAATGGAGTGGTCGAACGTAAGAATAGGACCTTGATTGAGATGGCAAGGGTTATGCTGAGCTCAAAACAAATAGCGAAACGTTTTTGGGCTGAGGCAGTAAACACCGCATGTTACATCAACAATCGAGTCAACATTCGACCAGGCTCATTCAAAACACCGTATGAGCTACTTAAGGGAAGAAAACCTAACTTAAAACATTTTTCGCGTTTTCAGGTGTGCATGTTTTATCCTAAATGATCGTGAGTATCTAACAAAGTTTGATGACAAGAGCGACAAAGGTGTATTCGTTGGTTACTCAACAAACAGCGTAGCTTATAGGGTATTTAACCTTCGCATTAAGACAATAAGAATCTGTTAATGTTGTCTTTGATGATGCAGGTGATGTGAACAAGGAGGTGGAAGCAGAAGACGACGTATATCAAGGGGGAGATGTTTTACCTCCTGTCGAAGCCCAACTTGTTCCACCTAACACAACATCCAGCAGTGCTGAGGAAAACAATGGTACACCACATGAATCAGAAGACGAACAAGATGAGGATCAAGAGGTTACTCACCGCAGAGAACCTCCAGGAAGGGTTAGAGAAAACCATCCAGTGTTTGAAGTCATAGGAAATGTTGAGGACAGTGTTCAGACCAGACGCAAACAGCTGATTAACTATAGAGACATGACATGCTTGTACTCTGTGTGCTCTACAATTGAACGGTAGGAAAATCAAAATTAACCCAATTTTCCAATTTTAAAATTCATACCGGACCAAAATGAAATATAATATTTGGATAAGTTATTTTAATTTGGTTTAATTTTATTTTTTAAAATCAAAATTTAATTCGATTTGATTGAAATTTAGATAAGATCAAAACAAAAAACTCAATATCATAATATATTTATATTTTTATTAAATAAGATTATTTTATCACTTATATATTAATTATACTTTATTTTATATTTTTAAGGGTTGTTCTGTTGACTCGTACTGATGAGAATTTGACTCCACAAGAAATTGAATAAAAAGCGGCGGAATTGGCCTATTTCTTGCGTGTACGAAAATGAACTGGTCTGTTTCTGTCTTATTTTGACGCTCATTTTTTTGACCATCACAATATTTTTATCTCAATTATTCTATTCTTGACTATGGGAAATCATTGTACTTGTTTCATAGCTTTCAACTGAGCGACAGACCCGACGCGACTGACAGATAATCCGACGTTAATAGCAGGTCTAATTTCGCGATAAAAGAGCTCTGTTTCCAAACAGTATGTAGATAATTAAATTAATACTGTAACATTTTTTTAGATTTACAAGAAATAGAATTATAATATTTAATAAATTAAACATTTTTTGTATACCTTTAGCTGGTGTTTACTTTGAGTGATAAATTAGATTGATAAAATGTGTGATTGATTATTTGGAGGTTATGATAGTTAAATTAATTCAAAATTAAGTAATCAATCGTTTATATTTTAAAGTAAACACTAGATTAACTTAGATTATTTTTATTAATCAATCATATCATGCAAAGTAAACACACCTTAAAATTTGAAAATATTGAAGATATTTAATGTTGTTATTATTATAGTTATATTATATATATAATTAAATTTTAATAATTAATTATTATAAAAAATTGAATGTATTGATTACGATTTAAAATATTTAAAAAAATCAAATTAAAGCGAAATAAATTGAATTTGATTGAATTTGAAGTAAAATTCCCAAATTCCAAGCAGAAAGTGGAAGTTGTATGGTTGTAAACCCTTTTTCCGTTCCCTCCACAAATCAAAAAATAATAGTACTGGACAATGTTGGTATGCAGTCGTCACGCGCCCCACGCGCTGACCATCCTCTCGTCATCATTTCCTCGTCTATATCCTATCCCTTTCACGCGCCGCCTTAGTTATTTCCGCCCTCTTACTCTTAAGAGACATTTACTCCATCACCTTCCTCCCTCACCAAGAGACTTCTCCTCTAATTCCTCTTCTCCCTCAACATCTTCCGCCATGGGATCCATCTCCGCCTTAGACGGCACTCTTCAATACCCCGTTGCTCGCCGCGATGACTCCGTCGTTGACGATTATCACGGCGTTCAGGTCGCTGACCCCTACCGCTGGTAATTATTAACCGACTCTTCAGATTAAAACACAATACTAACTATTCGTAGTAATGAATTCGTCTTTTACGGATTGTTTTTTCTCTTGTTTTCGTGATTCTTTTTTCATGCTCGTTCAAACTGATTTTGGGATTTGGTGTTGTAGAAACTCTCGGGGGGTTGTTTTGATCATTGTGTTGTGGTAGATATTAAAATAATTAAAAGGATGTATTTGGATTGGGTTTAATTAGGCTTGAGGATCCTGATTCCGCCGAGACCAGGGAGTTTGTTGAAAAGCAGATGAAATTGACTGATTCTGTGCTTAAAACTTGCGAAACAAGAGAGAAGCTTCGCGAGAAGATTACTAAATTGTACGATTTCCCCAGATACAGTGCTCCATTTAGGGCTGCCGATAAGTATTTTTACTTCCACAACACTGGTTTACAGCCGCAAAGTGTCCTATATGTTCAGGTCTGATGTAAAGATTTTGGCTTTCTTGACTTTTCATAGTGTGATGGTACGTTAATTTTTACATTCAAGTCTTTTGAGATTGCAGGATAGTTTGGAAGGTGAACCTGCTGTCTTACTTGATCCAAACACGTTAAGTGATGATGGAACTGTGGCATTGAGTGCATATAATGTGAGTGAGGATGCAAAGTACTTGGCCTATGCCACTAGTTCAAGTGGAAGTGATTGGGTCACAATTAAAGTGATGCAGATCGATGATAAGAGCACTGAACCTGATGTCATTTCCTGGGTAAACTTTAGCTAGTGTTTGTGATATTTGCTATGTATTTTTCTTTTTACAATTATTCCAGAGTGGAGTTATCTTATATATATATGGTGATGTAATTGTGATGCAATGCTAATTTTGTTTACAAAACCTGATGCATGTTTGCTTATATCAGGTTAAGTTTTCAGGTATTAGTTGGACACATGATAGCAAGGGTTTTTTCTATAGCCGTTACCCAGCTCCAAAGTAAGTGATAGCTTTTGTTAAAAAAGCACTGATTTTCCTTAAATTGGATCTTATTTGTTCCTGCAGACATATTATCAATACCTCTCAATTGCGTACGTTCTGGAACTATTTCTTGTAATAATTTGGCTAAGCGGCTGTCAGGAATACAGTGAGATACACAAAGAATCATGCTACTTCTGATCTTGATGTTAGATGATTCATTTTGTAGGGATGGAGAAAATTTAGATGCAGGCACGGAGACCAATTCCAATCTATTCCAAGAAGTGTATTATCATTTTTTGGGTACTGATCAGTCTGAAGATATCTTATGTTTCAAGGATTCAGACAATCCTAAGCACTCGCATTCTGCTACAGTCACAGAAGATGGGAAGGTACTTTTTGACCAGACAGCATTTGGGAGGAATGCAAGTCAGTTATCAATTTGTAGTTGAAATAACTGATGTAATGATTTTATGTTCTTCATGCCGTGATGTGATAGGGCACATAAAAGTTTTTGTTCAAAGTACTCTTGGATAAATAATTTGTGAAGAGGAAAAAAGAAAAAAGTGATGTCTACCATAGTACACACATGAATAATCTTGTCCTAGAGCACCAAATGTTTTTAATGTATAAATATTTAAATTAATTGATTTTGTGATTTAGTAGATAAATTCATATCCGACTTTGATTCATAATTCAAGGAAAAATCTATTGGCTGGTAATACAGTGAATTGATCAAGGCATAATATGAACCGTAATGATGTTTATTCTTCTGCACTCCTTGGTTGATGTTTTCATATAGTTTCAATCTAAAACCTTTTTTTAGTGTCCCTCTTAAGTGAAACAATGTTCCTTTACTCTTTAGCACTCTGGTATCTGATGGTACTTTTTGAACTTGTTTCTGAATTTTCTTTTGGAATTTGCAGTATGTCCTTTTGTACATTGGAGAAAGTTGTGATCCAGTCAACAAGATTTATTATTGTGATCTTTCATTGCTCCCCAGTGGACTTGATGGTTGTCGGGAGACAAAATTGCTACCTTTTGTAAAGCTTGTTGATAACTTTGATGCTTCCTATAGCTATGTTGCAAATGACGAGGCAGTTTTCACATTTCTCACCAATAAAGATGCTCCAAGGTACAAACTTGTCCGAGTTGATCTGAAAGAACCTAATTGCTGGACTGACGTACTTCAAGAAGACAAAAAGGACGTGCTTGAATCTGTTTCAGCTATAAGTGGTAATCGAATAGTGGTGACTTATTTGAGTGATGTGAAACATGTTTTGCAAATAAGGGACTTGAAAACAGGTGAGCTGTTGCACAATATAAAACTTGACATTGGATCTGTATCTGAGGTATCTGCACGACGCAAAGACAGTATAATCTTTATTGGGTTCACAAACTTCCTGGTCCCCAGCATTACATATATGTGCAACTTGGAAGGTGATGTACCAGACATGACAATCTTCAGAGAAATTGTGGTTCCTGGCTTTGACAGGACTGAATTCGAAGCCAATCAGGTAAGTGCTTGTCTATTGTTAAAACATTAAGTATTGTGACGAGCGATTTGTAAATGAATTCTTATGTATTCTTGAAACCACATTCCACAATTCCTCCCAAAAAGAAAGAACTAAATAACAGTTAGGGCAAGGTTAATTTCTCAGATTTATTTATGCTTCTGAACATCGTGATCTTTTTCTTGTCACATAAAAGGGAACTTACCCCTGCATGTTCAAGGGTATAAGGCAGAATGAAACTTTAATTTTGGGTCCAGTATCCTCTTCTTGTATTTCTGTACCTTCCTTGATCGTTATATTCCTTTCAGGTTTTTGTGACCAGTAAAGATGGCACTAAAATTCCAATGTTCATAGTGGCTAGAAAGGGGCTTCGCATGGATGGGTCAAATCCTTGTTTACTTTATGGATATGGTGGATTTAATATCAGTATTACCCCATACTTTTCTGCCACCAGAATTGTGCTTGCAAAGCATTTAGATGTGGTCTTCTGCATTGCAAACATACGTGGAGGAGGAGAGTATGGAGAAGAATGGCACAAAGCTGGTTCCCTTGCAAAGAAGCAGAACGTCTTTGATGACTTCATATCAGCTGCAGAGTATCTTGTCTCTGCTGGTTACACACAACCCAAGAAGTTATGTATTGAAGGTGGAAGCAATGGAGGGCTTCTTGTTGGGGCTTGTATTAATCAAGTAACACTTCCATCACTAAGTACTTCTTAACTATTTTATTTAAAATGATCAGAAAGTAAAGAGTCTAGAAATCATCTGATTGCAGAGGCCTGATCTTTTCGGCTGTGCTCTTGCTCATGTTGGTGTTATGGACATGTTGAGGTTTCACAAGTTTACTATCGGTGAGAGAACATTTTTAGGAGGGAGTCTTTATTCTAGTAGATTATTTTGTATGTTATGAAATTTTGATCTTTTTCCTTTCAAACCAGGGCATGCATGGACATCAGATTATGGCTGTTCAGATAAGGAGGAAGAGTTTCAGTGGCAACTCAAGTGAGCTATTTTATTCCTTCAGATCATGAATCATCATGTTGTGTCTTTTAACATATAATATATAAATATATGACTATTACTGCGGCTTACTGATTTACTTGATGGGAAAGTTCTCTTTTTGACCCTTATTTAGGTTACATAATGCTTTTGATTCTCTTAAAATTATTTTTCTTTTGTCCAAAAGGATTTAAAGGAGTGATTATTACTTGAAGCTGTTACTGACTACATTTGTACTCCTGATCCAATTAATTGTGAACACACTAAACAGTTAACCTGTTATAAATAGTTCTTACCTGTTTTAAATTTGAATCAATTTTAAACACTTAAAAGTAGTGTGGAAAATATTCTTTTGAGCATGTTTGCTGCATATCTCTGTCCCGCTATTTATGTCCTGTTTTTACCAAAAAGTTCTCATAGTTTTGGTTAAAACAGGATATAAATAGCGTGACAGAGGGAGTATAATTTATCTCTAAGCATATACTTAATAACATGTTTTCATTTTCTTTTGTAAAATTACTTACTTTCTGATATATACTATACAATTTGATATAATTATTGCATTTTCAATATCATAGTAGACATAGTTTTTCTGCATACTGCATGAGGATGCACGATTTGAATCCTTCTGTTCTTTTATTCTTCTCCAGGTACTCACCGCTGCATAATGTTAAGAGACCTTGGGATAAGATATCTGATAAGGTCATTCAGTATCCATCCACTATGTTGTTGACGGCGGACCATGATGATCGTGTTGTCCCCCTGCACTCGCTAAAGTTATTGGCGGTTCGTATTTTACCAATTAAAGTTTTTAGAAATGTTGTATTTTGATTAATTCACATTTGTTTGCCTTTTGGTGGGTCGGGATTTTATGCGTGAATGCTTCATAATTTTCTTTTATGTGAAAGTCACCATGCATAGCTGCCTGATTTATGGAAATGTGATCTGATTCTATGGTCAGAACTGCCAAAAGTAACAGATTATACTTTGATAGAAGCTTGACGTAGGCAGAATTTGAGGAACTTAAGAAACCAAGGAGAACTTTGATATTAAATGATTTTCTGTTATGAACATCTCGCTATATATAAATGAGCTCATCCAGAGTAGCTACATTCATTGCAAAACAATGTTAAAAATCATAAATTGCATTCTTGAATCTTATATGTGATACAGATTTTACCTGCATTCTTGAATCTTATTTGTGATACAGATTTACCATCATTTATGGTAAAACTAATCAGTTACTGCTGTAGTGGATTCTTGAAGTAAGACAAATTTCTCGTGATACTTTTTGTTTACTTCTCTTCATGTAAAACTAAATTCATTGGTGCCTTACAGACATTGCAACATGAACTATGCACAAGCATAGAGAAGAGTCCTCAAACCAACCCAATAATCGGGCGCATAGAACAAAAAGCTGGGCATGGAGCTGGAATGCCAACTCAGAAAATAGTAAGTACAGTAACAGAGCTCATTTCCTTCTTACACTGGAGTTGACAACGTGTCTAATTAGAAAGTACGGATAATGTAGATTGATGAAGCTGCGGATAGATATGCATTCATGGCAAAGGTAGTGGATGCAACTTGGACTGATTAAACAATATCAATGTGAGGGTAGGTGCAGAATCACATTTTATGTGTTATTCTTCTGCTCGTTTCGGATGGGCAGAGGATTACCATTTGCGTGGGGCCGTGTTGACTCACTTCAACAGATGCATGATATCTTTCTTCAGTTTTCATTCCAGATAAGCTTATGGGTATTATGATTCCTGATTGAAAGATTAGATTGTTTATGTTATTAATTGTCCAAAACAAAGGGTCTTTTGCTCTATTGTTTTGATAGTGAATTTTTTAGGGCGGTGCCGATGAAAAGTTTGTTATCAGCACTGATAGGAATATTTGGGCCATCATGAACAAAACTCAGGTGATGATGACGAAGCCGTGTGGGGATTCATGTGTTCTATTTAATACCACATAATACTGTTTAAGCATAAATTAAATTGCTTTACATTTGGATCATTCTAAATGTGAATGAAATTAGCACTGTTTTATTAGCATTGTCTTTTACTAAAGTAACATTACATTCGTATAGTAGTAGCATTGGATATGATCCATAGAGATTTAATTAGCTAAAGTATCATTTATATATTATTTTATTAATACGTTTTTATTTTACGCAAAAAATAAATAATCTTAGAAAAATACTCAGTCCTACTTTAATTGTCATCTTTTTATTGTTATTATACTCTTTTATTATTACACTCCCTCTCAATCCTACTTTACGTGTACGTTTTTGGGTGATATTGCGTGGACGTGTGTTAAAATGACTCCTATTTCGACTTGATTAAATACATGAATTAGAACGAATCAACCGATTGATAGGTCTAGATTTTTTAGACTAGGGTTAATGGATACCTTTCTTTAATAATTCTATATAGACTACAATTTCATACTTTAACCTAAACTTACAAATTCTCAAAAAAATTTCTGGTTCTAGAGTTCTCAACAATAAACTCCTTCCCTCACCCCTCTATTCTAGATTGATAAAACATTTTGTATAGGAGTTTTTGCTAAATTTAGTTTGTCATCTTTTTATTATTGTTATACTCTTTTATTATAACACTTTCTTCTCGAGAAATTGTCATTCCAATCATTCTCGAGAAATTGTCATTCCAATCAATAGAAGTGGAATGCTCTGTCTGGATCTGACATGTTACTCGGTAAGGGTATCACGAAGCTCAAACTTAGGGGTGTAGTGCAATACTCCAAATCAAAAGAGAAATTTATCTATGGTCGATTTTGGAACAAATAATTTTTTTTTCTATTTGTACCTTGTAGAAAAGATTTATTTATTTTGTAAAATTAACCATTTATTTTCTTTTGGAAAGAAATTATGTTCAAGCAAACAAATATGTCATGGTTACAGTCCCCTTAAAATAAGTAGCATAAAAATTGAAAAGGTGACGAGGTTCACACATTTTAAGAAATAAGTTTTTGCTATTTTAGAAAACAAGTCGGTATTAGCGAGAGAATCCAAAAAGAAAAACAAGTTATTTTTATCGAGATAAATGAAGTAATAGAATATAAAATGGACAACTAAAATGGGACTGAGATTATATTATTTATATATTATATTATTAATACTTTTTTTATTTACCCAAAAATTAAATATTTTGAGAAAAATATAAAACTATTGCTAAATTGATCAACATGACTATAAGCAAAATGCTAATATGTACGATAAAATTTATTAAAAGTATATATACAACAATTGATAAAATAATAAACATATCAAAAGCCACATTTATTTTGCGATGCACATACTATTTTTCTTGTCGCAATATTGAATATTGAACAAGGCAACACTCATATTCATAGGAAGATGTACAAGTACAACAATAAATTAATATAAATTTAATGTAAAAAAGTACAATTAAATGCTTTCACATCATGCTTTCGTGTATCATCAAATTAAAGCTTATTCTCATGCAATTTTTTCTAATACCCAACTTTCCCCCCCCTAATATATCCAAATATTTATAATTAGTTGGTAATTATAGGAATGCTCTGCCTATCTCTAAAGAAATTACTCGGATCAGCCTGTGTCTTCACTTGAACCAACCTTTTGAAATTGTTCTTAAATTACTTAACCCCCCAAACACTAGATTGTTCATAGCTTGTGTTCCCTTCAATGTTGTTTGTTCCCAAATCCAAGTCCCTATAGTTGACATAAGCAGCTCTAGGGTTTTTGGAAACAAATGGTGTCACATATTCATAAACCCTTCTTACTCAATTCATATACTTGTCAGCCTCCTTGTTTCCCTCTTCATCCCAATACACCAAATGTTGAATTTCATATATGTTTCCTCCCCTATGAGGAAATGCAATTTCGGATTCCGAAATCTCACTCATTCTCCCACCATACGGTGCGAGAATGAGCTGAGCAGTCGCAGCCTCATCCTCGTAGAAAAATTCCCAAACCCTTTCCAAGGCGTGTTTGGGAATTGGAGTCTCCACGTAGTCCGATTTTGCCTTGTAGTACGCCCTTGGATTAGGGTTTCTCCTAGTCTGATCTTCCAAACCTGACCCGTTTGGAAGATCCGAGAAGTAGAGGACCGCTTCGATCCAACTCTTCTCCATGCAATCTTCCTTCCTCAACCCTAATTCAGGAAAACTCTTCTTCATCAACTCAACCAGCTCATCGATCTTCCCAAGAAAAATCGAGTTGAACGAAGCTTGAACCCTAGTCCCCCTTGAAATCAAGACCCTAAAGAACAAATTTCGATCGAGCTCGTGAGCTACATACTGCCAGCGGTGAACTAGGTCAATCGCATTTTGTTCAAAAACCCTATTCAAGGTGAAGATAGTCACTGTCTCCGGACCTTCAACGAGCTCGATTTTCCACGACGTCACGACACCGTAGCTGGAGGAGCCGCCACCCCTAATAGCCCAGAACACATCTTCACCCATTGATTTTCGATCATGAATGTTTCCATCAGCATTGATGATTCTTGCATCGATAATATTATCAGCTGCAAGGCCATACTTCCTTACAAGTGTGCCATAGCCTCCACCACTGAAGTGGCCGCCCACCCCCACGGTGGGACAGAGGCCGTTGGGGAACGCAAGAGTCAAACTCTTTTCCGCGATTTGATACGATAGATTGCCTAATAGGACACCTCCCTCCACCCATGCACTCCTATTCTCTACGTCAATGTCTATGGATGTTAGGTGTTTCAAGTCAATTAGCACAAATGGGAGCTCTGAGGAATAGGAAATGCCCTCGTAGTCGTGGCCCCCGCTTCGTGTTCGTATCTGCAAATCGTTGGCCTTCGAGCACAAGATTGCAGCTTGGATTTGAGGTTCGGAGAAAGGGGTTACGATGAAAGAGGGCTTATGCATGGTAGGCGGCGACGAGAAACGTTGGTTTTGTATGGAGAAAAGAAGTGTGGATGTGTAGGAGGGATTGTTTTGGGTGTAAACAATTTGAGAAACGGGAATTGATGAGTTGTATGATTTGAGGCATTTGAGAAATTTCTCATCGTTTTGAGCAAGAACTATGCAACATAATGAACAAAGTAGACTGATTTTGAGTAGGAAAAATGTTGGTGACTTCATTTTACTTTTTTTTTTCTTTTAATTCGATGAGAGAGTACTTTCTAATTGTTTGGATTATTATTTATTGTAAGTTTGGAAGAAAGTAGGTGAAATGGTTAATCATAATTTCGTATAGGTATTGTGGAAATTATACTTTTAAGCTCTAATGTCTTATACGTTACGTCAATAGGAAGATTTCTCCATATCATATGAACATGAAAACTAGTATAAATGTCGGCACATATATATTTTTTTTAATAAATGTAATTCAATGTATTGTGAGTTGATAAATAGTCCTACGTTTTATATAGTTTTATGCGTACAGAAATAAAAAAATGTATGTTCATGAAAGATAATAAAAAATAAATAAATAAAGACAATTAGGTATATTAATGGAGATATTGATTGAGTGACCATAAATAAATAATATGACGGCGGGTGTATAAATTAAAGTAGGCTAATTAAAGTTTTGTTTACATGAGCGAATTTATTTGTTGTTGAATGTTGATTATATATGTACCCACTACTTGTGTAGAAGTGGGAATTTAATTTAGTAACTGGTGGAATTGGTAAGAGTAATATATGATAACTAAACATTTTAAACATTTCATATTTGTAACTTATATAAAAAAAACAGTCATATTTATATAAATTTATGAAAAATCATACAAAACACAATTGAAACCTTTTAAATTTAGAAAATTTCGAATCTCATTCTATACTAACAATGTAAGACTCAATTCAAACATATGCCGGACCCAATCCAAGCCAACTAGAGCAGATCGATATTGTTAATGGTGGAATAAACCATTACCGGTAACGAAAAAAGAACATGGCGACGAGCATCATATATATATATATATATAAAAGTTTAATTGTCAATTAATTAAACAAATTACATGCTTTTGGATAATTTTTTGATCATTTGGAAAGTTTGTTTCAATTTGAAAAAGATTGTTTCTTTGTTCCCTAAAGCTTTCTCCTGTCAGCTTTGCTTGAGACTTTGCTAATTGGAAGGGAAGCAAGCAGGTTGTGAAAATTTTTGTCTACCCCGCGCTATGTTGAATGTGAAATAGTTTGTGCAACGGGTTACACAGAAATTCACACACACCAAGAACACAGGAGTTGATAACCCAGTTATGTGCTTACCACCTACGTCTGAGGGGCCACGCCCAATAATAGGATCAATCCACTATCAAGAACCTCGAGTTACAAATGAATATTACTCTCTAAGGACTACCCACGCCTTAAGAACCCTCTTCACTCTCCAACGCTCTTCTCAAGTGTATTGAAGCTAATCTCTCCCTAGACTAGCCAACCCTAGAACCCGCAAGCCCATAGGATTATCCATTTGTGTTTATAGAACACTCAATTACAAAGATCACACGCCCCAACTCTCAAACTCACTCAATAGTTGAAGCAAAACACAACTACACACGTATGTATGTAGGATTACAATAACAACGAGCTAAACAATAAAAAGCTCTGACTCTTCACTCAATATGTTATCACAAAATATCTCTGGAGTGGGTGAATGGTCGTGGACTAAAGAGCCATCCTTATATAGGGTATCGTCAAACCCTAGCGTCGCCGTTTGCCTTGTATGTCTCTTTCCTTGCATAGAAGATCTTGCATGGCATCTAGGATATATTTCCTTGATCTTGGAAGGGAATAAATCTTGAAATATCTTCTGCAGATGACACACACGTCTTTCCAAACGACCATAATGCTCAACAAGAAAATTACCATAAATATAAGATTCTGGTTCAACTGTCATATTCGACTTCAAGAGAGACAGATCTTGCAACAGATAACTGAAACTGTCTCACATAAATTTGCCAACTTCTCCATACACTCACAATCTCCCCCTTTGGCATTTATATAGACCAAACACCAACAAAAGCAAGATCAAAAGCATAACTGCAGCTTCCACTTGCTAAGGCACTCATATACGAGATCATCACTTCATACTCAATGCATCATACTTAACGAATATGACTGAATCTCTCAACAACATACGTCAAGGCATAACCGAAACATCACATAATCATGCTCATGCTCACCATCACACATAATATCAAAGAGCATAGCGAAATAACCAATAAACTGCATAGATGAACAGTGAATATTGGATGCAAAAGTTACCAACATTCAGACTGCCCCATAGTAACAGAGAATCTCAGATGATCTCTCGGCAGCGGAAGCGCATGTCTGAAACAGTATCTGAAACACGTCATAGAACGCTGGACAAAAATAAATTGTCACAGCTGCAGCATATTACACCTACTCCCCCTTATTTGCTGCATAAATGCCAATATCAGAAGCTTTCTTCCTCGCTGTTAGCAGCAACATCTCCCCCTTCATCAGCATCATCTTCAACAAGATCATTCTCAAAGTAGCTCTCCCTTGATGAGAATAATTAAACTTATCTTCCGTAAGGCTCCCCCTCAGTTTCATATTTCCAGAGTAGCATCTTGTAGCGGATTTCCAAGGCGCATCATGCATACGTGCGCAATAATATCCATGCAGCACAAATTCTGCTTACTGTCACACCGACAGTCTTACTTAAGCGTTCTCAAGCACTTGCTTAAGCAGCGATAATCTCAAATCCTCGAACAATCAACATGTCAGACAAACCAAAAATCAAACAAAAAAAAAGAAACTTTGTACAATCCATAGATTGAGCAATCCATGGACACAATCATGCTTAATCGGAGAGATCAAACGATGCATAGTCCTGAGGACTTCCTTAGGGACTTGACTCTAACTCCATCTAAAGCTGTGTTCAGATCACCAGTATCAGGGGGTGTCACAAAATAGTAGTTGTTTCTGTATCTTTTACCAACCATAACTTCATCTCCATCTTTTAGAATAACACATTTTCCAGATCTAACTTGACGTCTAGTCCCTCATTACACAGTTGGCTAATACTAATGAGATTGGCCGCCAGATTTTTAACTAAAAAGAAATCAGTAAAATCCGAACCAAGAATTTTTCAAGTCTAAGATTCAAAATTATCATTCCTAGTTCTTGTGGAACAAATCATTCTTGAGCAACTAGCTGATGAGACTGCTGTATAGTAGCTAGCTGACATTTTACTGTACAAACATGTTGCTAACGACCTTGTAAATGAAACAACAACAAGCTGGTCCGATCCTTCTGTTAGTGGGCTTTTTGCATGGGTCTAACATTTTTGCCTATTTTATTTTTTATTTATTGAAATTGGATATACATTCATTAACATTTCAAATCCAAAAACTTACAAGATCAAGTAGTCATGTAGGCATATGATTAATCCACATATGTGTGCTAGTACAAGTAAATGCAAATGATGCAAGCTCATGTGCTACTCTAGCTATCAGCTTCTCTTTGCATATGATTAATCGCCGTCACACATATTTGCTTTGAGTCTACTATCGCTTCAATAATCTCCCCACATAATACAAACCTAATTCCACTATTGACCTAACATGTTTTAGGTTTAAGGTTTTACTATCAAAAAATTCTTATGTATTTGATTAAAGTAGATCAACTTTATTAGAAAAGAAATAGTAGTACTAGGATGCAGTGTTCTAAAATCGGCCTAGGCAGCCGCCTAGGTGCTAGGTGGGACATTGCCGATTTGATTACATGCTTAGTGGTTTTGGCTTGGCGTACTGTGCGGGCTAGGTGGGCTACTTAGCCTAGTCGGGCAGGCAAGACAGGTTAGGCGGACGAGACTGCATAAACAAAAATAAAGCTAAAATGGGCAAACAACCCAACACAAATATGACCCAAACATTAATTTTTGACCCATTAATATATCATATAGCACACAAAATCAACCCAACATAATCATTTGTTGTGCTCCATAGCTTAGAGCCTCATCTTTTATTAAGAAAAGACAAATGAAATCAAAACTTGTACTTTGAAGATTAGATTACAAATATATTTGAACTTATTATGGAATCATTTATTCTAAATTCTAATATGTATCTCATTTTAAATTTTTATTATATTTTACTTAGCATATTATGTATTTTTAACTTTTTATTATAAATTAGAAAATAAAATTACAAATAATGTATGTTTATATAATTTGTATTATATAATATGATGCAAAAAAAATTAAAATTTGATCCATCTAGGCTCCCACTTAGCCGCTTAGGCTAGTCCCCCTTCATTGCCCGACTAGCGCCTAGCGACTTTTAATACATTGGCCGGATGTTTTATCCCGTCGTAACAAAATGACAGAACGTTTCATAATTTACCAAAATTCTATAAAACATAGCAAGATTCAAATTAACTTATCTATTGAGAATAGATATATAAGTTGTAGGTAGGAAAGTAACTGGATATTAGAGTACGACGTTTATAATGAATAAACTAATGATTTAGAATCCTCAAATGCAGTAGGTACGTACACGCAAAGAAGACTAAAATGAAATGATGTCTTAAGCTGCGAAGGAAACATTAACAACCACAAACATTAATTACAAGAGCCAACCCTAGTCTATTAACAAATTTTGAGCCAAAAACATTAGGTTGAGTGAGTCTAAATTACTCTCTAACCTTTTAAGACAAGAGCTGTAATAGTTGCGATAGATTACTTTAATCTATAAGTTTAGTTTTTAGAAAATATTGGGGCATTGACACGATATAAAATAAGAAATTTATGGCATTACCAAATACAAGTAACCTAACCCTACAAAATTTATACATTAAACAAATAACAATATAGAATGAATTGTCTTCTCCTACTTTCAATTTTATACTTATCCTATTAGGAATTTACTTGAACGATACTTTAGATTATAAAAGTAAAATATGTTTGTCCACTACATACTCAAAGGAATTCAGTAATTTTATATACTTATTTGATTTCTACTAACTAGTTTATTGATTGTCGAGGCTCCAGGTTGGGGTGTTAATTGGTAGCTGATTTTTGGTAAGAACTTGTATCGAATCGGTACCAAGAATTGGTTCTCCGGTAAAAATACTAGTTACCGATTCTTAAAATTTGAGAAATTAATAACGGTATCCGAGTCAGGAGCATAGCCAGGGGTGGGGCAGGGTGGACAATTGCTCCCCTGAAATTTAACTTTTTTTTTTTTTTTTACCTATATCTAATATTAAATTTTGTAAAAGTAATTAAATAAAGAGGATAATGGATTGAAGTTGAAGTGTTCAGAAGATTGCTGGAACCGAATTATAATCGAAGTGTAAATGATAGTTTAGGAACTGTAATCATTCTGACAATTTGATTATAAACTGTAACCGTGTAGGAGATGGTTAAATTCCGATTCCAGTGCTTTAGAACTGTGAGCCGACTTTTTTGAACTATCTGTTTCTCAACATTTATCTCTTATATTAAATAAAATAATTATTTATAATTAATAAAATTATATTTTAGCTTGTTCATTAATGTAAATAAATATATATTCGAAGGTGGTTCCAAAATAACTTATGATTTTGGAACAGAATTGATATTACGTAAACGAAATAATAAAACCATAAACCGATGGTTTGATTAATGTTCTAACATTAACTAGTTTGTGTACCCGTGCAATGCACGGTAAAAATAAAAATAATAAAAATAATTTTAATTAAATGATAGTTTAAATCATATAACCTCAAAATAATATCCCTACAATAAATTACTATAAAGTTCTTAAACTTATAAAAATTTTCTTACGCATACTGTCTATAAAAATTAATGCTATGGTGGTTATGGAAACAAACGATTAATTAGGGAGGAAAGAGATTCTTTATTATACTATTCCATAACTGCCGTTTTTAGGAGAGGTGTGAGTTTTTGTTCAGTTACAATCATTGATGTGAAGAGACGAAGTGTTGCAGTAGTAATTTCCAGTGAATCAAGGTTGTGAAGGTAAGTGGATGTATAACAATGATTGTTTTATGTTTTTGGAATGATATAATAACGTATATGCATTACGTTTTGTTAATTATTGCATCGTTTTGATCATTGTTGCATCGTTTAAACGACAATTTGCATTGAACCAGACTACAGTTTTGCATTACTTCATTTACATTGTTGCACTGTTAATATAATTTTGATGCACTGTTCTTGATTGACCGTCTACGAGTTGTTGCACTTGTATTCTTAATAGTTTGCATTGAGAAAGAATTGATGGAAGGGACGGTGAATTCATGGCAGTATGGTTTGTTTTAGTTACGTTTTTGCATTGTTTACACGATAATTTGCATTGAACCAGGCTACAGTTTTGCATTACTTCAGTTACATTGTTGCACTGTTAATATAATCATGATGCACTGTTTTTAATTAACCTTCTACGAGTTGTTGCACTCACATTCAAACGATTTTGCATCATGGTCGCTTCTGGTAAACGGTCCTCCTCGAAGTCGTCATCTTCCCCGGCGTTGTCCAGGAGACGGCGTGGAGTCTAGGACATCTTCTTCATTCACCGAAGTTGCAATCGAGAAGGAATTCTTGACAGAGAAGTGGGTGTGTTGTATGTTTGAGAAGTTATTGCAATATGGCGTGATTTTTGGAAATTTTGAAACTGGTTTCACTTTTTTATCCCTAAATTACCTTTTTGCACTGTAATTCACAATGCAACAGGAAGGTTTGATTAATTTGAAGATGAAATATGGACCATTGAATCTTATGTAATGAATGGTTTGGATGACTTTTTATTTTATATCCAAAACCCACTTTTTACCTGAATCCACCCCTATATATATATATGATCAACGCAGATAGATGAGATATTCTATAAATATAAATATATATATATATATATATATATGTATATATATGAATATATGTATATTCTCATAATATTATTATTATTATTTTTATTATTTAATCTATTATTTATATAAAATAAGTTTATATTTTTTATATATTTTTATATAAATATTCATTTATCATACGATTATTACAAAATGATATTATTGAAAATATATTTTTATTGACCGATTACATATAACCTATATACAATATTTTTGCATATTCATATATATATATATATATATATATATATATATATATATCAACTATGTAATATATATATTTTTGCATATTCATATATATATATATATATATATATCAATTTTGAATCATATAAGAAAGAATACTTATGTAAAAAATGATAAAATATCTCAACTATGTGTTGTAATAAATTAATGAAAAATGATTATTGATTTGTGTTAAATATATAGTATAAATTTTAGAACTAATATAATTATAAGAAAAATTGAATAGTTACTTTTATAACTTTCATTTACCAAGTAATTAAGAAGTTTTAAACATTAGAGCAAAATGATTTAATTTATATTTAGGTAATGAGTCATTGATTTGAATGTAATTACAAAATTGCCATCAATTTGACAATTGAAAACTCAGTTTTAATATATATATATATATATAGAGAGAGAGAGAGATTGTAGAGGTGTTTAGTGTGATTTTTTTTATTTCAATTTTCTTATTATTCATCTTCTTCTTCCATTGGGCGGTGTCGGCCATCCCTCTTCTATATCTAGCGAGCCAAAAGTTAAACTATGTACTTTGATCTTGGCCCCCTCTAAGCCAAAAGTCTGGCTACACCCTTGATCCGAGTAACTGATATCGAACCGATACCAGTTTAGAAAATAATATATTAAAATAAAATATTTTATATATTATAAAATATTTACTGAATTTCATTATAAATATATCAAATTATTATTGACTTAAATTAATATTTTTAAAATAAAAAATAATATTTAAATTAAAAAATAAAAATCTGATTTCTTAACCGGTTCTACCGATTAACTGGTACTAAACCGATCAATACCCAATAAATCGGTATAACCGACGAATCCGACACAAGTTCCTTAGAAATTTTCAACTCCGATTAACTAATTTCGAACCGATTGACACTCCCAGCAAATCAAGTTCAACATATCATATGCATTCATTTATAATAGTCAAAAAGAACGTTCCCTTTCGATCTCTCTAAGATAAGATAAGAGTGTAGGAAATTATTGATCAAACTCTATAAATTAGTCTGGGAAATTTCAATAGAATATTGTCTGATTTATAAAAAAAGCCGTTCTCTTGTTTAAAAACTTCATTTGACTATTCTTTTTTTTATATATATTTATTGTGTTTGATGGTTGTTTTAAATTAATACATATCCTAATTCGGATTGTTTTATGCGTTAAGCAAGTAAATTAAACTGTTATGGCTAAATATCTACAATTACGAAAATTTGGTATGATGATTAGCCTTCTTACATGATATTGTAATTTGTTTTCTAAAAGGGCTCCTTTCCAAAACTAAAAAAACAATAAATTAAAAAAACCTAAGGTTACATTAAGTGAAGGAAATAATATAATTAAACATAATTGCGTACATCAATGCACGATTCAATGTATTTCAGCATGAAATATACTCCCTCTGTTTTTTAATAAGTGTCATATTTTAAAATTATAGAGTATATTTATGACAATCTTTCAATTTTGCTCTTATTTAATACTTATTGGAATTTGATATTATTTGTATGAATGCATTTATTATGCTATTCAATAAAGGGTATATAAGTAAAAATTTTATTTTATTGGTATGTGTAATTTAGTAAAATTGGACACTTAGGGTGTCCACAACGGTCCCTTTTTCTAATTTCATAAAATAAAAATTGGGGAAAAATACCATTGTGAAAGAAAGAAACTAGTTCTTAAAATGAAAATAAAAACCAAGTTTGGAACTGGAAGCTAGTTTTTATTTTATAAAAGGGCGTTTGATTAATAACGCGTGCGCCACACACGCTATTTGATTGGTGCGGTGGGCGCACGCTAAAGTATGAGAAGGGAAAAAAGAATTGATGCATTTTACTTTTGTAGATGGCAGATATGTGGTGGCCCCACCATTATTACCACACACACAATGTCACTCTCTTTCTCTTTCCCTACCACAGCACACAACGTCTTCTCTTTCACTTTAATTTTTTTTCTTTTTTTTATTATTTTATGTTGTATATATAAAATTTTATTTATAGCCGTTAGAATTTCAACGGTTGTATTTTATAAATTTTCTATATATACTCTCTTAATTCTTCATTTCTACACATCTCATATTTCTTTCTTCTTTCTTCCTCTTTTTATTTTGATAATTAAAATGGCTGATTCAAGCTCTCAAGCTTCCGACTCTAGTGCTTCTGAAACCCAAAATTTTCAGTGTTCTTATCCGTTTTCTCAACCTCATCAAATGTCTCACCCTGAACAACAAATTTCAATCACACCTCAAATGTTGGAGATGATGACTCAACAATTGGCGTTCAACTCTCCTCGTGGTTCCAATTTTCCTCAACAATTTGTATTCCCCTTTCCTGGTGGATACAATTTTCCTCAAAGAGTACCATTCAACTCTCCTGGCGGATACAATTATGCTCAACAAGTGTCATTCAACACTTCCGGTGGTTCTAATTTTGCTCAGCAAGCGCCATTTAACTCTCCCAGTGGTTCAAATTTTGTTCAACAAGTGTCATTTAACACACCCGACAATTCTCATTTTTCTCAACAATTGCCATTCAACACTCCCGGCGGTTTCAATTTTGCTCAACAAGTGTCATTCAACAATCCAGGTGGTTCTAATTTTACTCAGCAAATGTCATTCAACACTCGCTCAAATGTAGGTTTTCCTCCGCATTGTTCACAAATTCCAATTGTTGATGATGATGATGATGTTGTTGTCGAGAAAGTTGGTAAATCCACTGCATCGTCAAAAGAGACAAAAGTTGCTTGGACACACGATGATGATATTCTTCTGATAAAATCTTGGTACAATACGAGCACCGACTCTATTATTGGCAATCAACAAAAGAGAAAAGATTTTTGGGAGAATATTGCTACGTACTACAATGATAATCGGGAAGAGGGCTCTGTTCATCGAAGTCACTCGCAGGTAAAAAATCATTACTATAGAATTAATCCAGATATTAATAAGTGGGCAGGTATCTATAATAATTTCTCGAGTAATCGAGCGAGCGGCCAATGTGATGATGATGTACTGGAAGCGGCAAAGAAAGCATGGAGAAATGATGATCCAAAGCGCAAGGATTTCAAGTACTTGCATGTATGGAAGATCATCCAAACTTTTTAAAAATGGGCTCCTCAACAAATGCCACAGAATCCAAGAAAAAAAAATCCAAGAATTCTGAAACAGATAGTCCATCTTCTGCTGATACCCAACCTCGTGAGCGACCGATGGGACAACAGAGAGCTAAACGACTAGCTAAACAAAAGGCTAAAATAGCATCTCCGGCAACCAACGAGAAGTGGAAGCAGTTGCAAGAGACAATCGACAGATCACTAAGCATTCAAGAGGAACAACTCAAGATGCAACATATTCAATTTTGCACTCGGGATACTAGTGGCATGTCGGAGGCAGACCTAATCACTCATAACATGATCGTAGCTGAAATCAAGGCTAAATATGGGTGGTCTTAATTAGTAATTATGTAGATGTATGTTATTTGTCTTGTATTTTTAGTTGAGTTTGTTTAATTTGAAATATAATGTATTTGTAGTTTGTTTAATTATCAATTTTAATTTGAAATATAATGTATTTGTAGTTTGTTTAATTTGAAATATAATATGGGTGGTCTTTATTAGTAATCAGTTAGCTACCATTCAAATCATCACCTACCACACCTACTAACCTCAACTAACAACTATCCTTCAAATTATCACCTACCACAACTACCATTCAACATGAAACTACCATTCAACTCATCACCTACCACAACTCAATTTTTCTATATATACAAGTTCTTGATTCAACATTCTCACTCACAACAATCTCTTTCACATCTACTCAATTCTTCTTTCCATCACTACAACAAAAAATGTCTGATATTCCTAATGATCATGACATTAATGAAATGTGGAAACATTTTATTCGTACTACACACACAAATCCGATTATACGAGAGATGGTCGAACTGCTTGATGAAGAAGAGAATTCGGCTCAACTACCACGAAGGAGAAGTGGTCCCAGAAAATACAGGGAACAAGAGCGTGAAAATGGTCATGATCGTCTGGTTCCTGATTATTTATGTGATGATCCCTTCTACGATGGAGATCTATTTCGTCGTCGGTTTCGAATGCGGAGAGAGTTATTTCTCAAGATCGTTGATGCAATGAGCAACTACTCACCCTAATTCACATTGAGGCGAGATGCTACTGGAAGGAATGGCTTATCACCACTCCAAAAGTGCACTGCAGCTATTCGACAATTAGCATATGATGCACCTGGTGATTCACTTGATGAATACATGCGGATGGGTGAGACTACTGCTTTGGGATGTCTACATGAATTTTGCAGGTGTATGATTACTGTTTATGGTGCTCAATATTTGTGGAAGCCAAATGAAGCAAACACTCAACGACTACTACAAATGCACGAAGAAAGACATGGTTTTCCTGGAATGTTAGGAAGCCTTGATTGTATGCATTGGGAGTGGAGAAATTGTCATGTCGCTTTCAAAGGGTACCATACACAAGGCGATCAAGGAGTTCCTACAATAATTCTTGAAGCGGTGGCATCATCAGATTTGTGGATATGGCATTCTTTCTTTGGTGTCGCCAGAGTAAGCAATGATATCAATGTTCTTCACGGGTCTCCATTATTTAATCAATTCCTTCAGGGCAATGCACCCTCAGTTCAATTCACGGTGAATGGTAAAACATATAACCAAAGATATTATTTGACAGATGGAATCTATCCTACTTGGGCTTCATTCGTCAAGAGTTATCCAGCACTAATTGATCCAATGAGAAAATACTTTGCGCAAAGACAAGAAGCTGCAAGAAAAGACATCGAGCGAGCATTCGGAGTGCTACAATCTCGTTGGGTAGTAGTTCGAAATCCGGCCCGATCTTATTTCAAGGACGACATTCGAAATATAATGCTTGCTTGTATTATTTTGCACAACATGATCATTGAGGATGATGGTGAATATGTGGTCAATTGGTCGGAAGAAGAAGCAACTCCTCAGCAACCAATACCAATGGGTACCAATAATTGAGAAACATTTGAAAATTATCTTAAAAATCACAACGATTTAACAAATACGCAAGCGCATCACGAACTCCAGGAAAATTTAAAACTACATTTTTGGGCACAATATAATAATGCCAATTATGTCTAGAATTACGAATTATTTTTGTTTGAATTAGTATATTTTTATGTATTGTTTAATTAATGCATTTTAATTATGATATTGTAGTATTAGTTTCAGTAATGCATTTTTTAATACAAGTTATTTGGTTGAAATTTAATTAATCTAATTTATATTAATATTTATAATTATATATTTATTTTATTATATTTAATTTTGTTAAATAATTAAAATATAATTATTTTATGTATAACCTAAATACTTAAATTATAGTAAAATAATTTGGTTTAATATATTTATATGGATATATATGGAGTATGTATAGTGAGTCCCTCTAAAAAAGTAAAAACTAGTTTATGATTGTAGGAGATGAAAGAGAAAAATGTAGATAGATTTTTAAAAGATGATATGATATGTGTAAAGTTTTAAAAGTTGGTTTATGGTTGTGGGCACCCTTATTAAAAAAACGGAGGGAGTATCAATGCATGTAATTATTGCTGTCTTTATGCATTGCATTTCATCCGTACGTGTAATTTGAAAAATGTTTTATTATTCATCATAATCTTAATCATGACATTTATAATTTCCAATTGATTCTTATTAATTAATGTCGATTAGAGTTTATTCCCAAATATTAGTACTTAATCAAACATCGGTTTCAAATTACAATTCAAAAAACAAAACATCAGTTCAAAAAATAAAATTTAGAAAAAAGGTGAATTAATTGTCCGACTTTTAATCCTGTATTGACTTAATAACTAACCTTTCAATAAGTATTATAAAACTGGCCTAACCTTTGCCCCGTATAGTCATCTCATGACACGGAAATTTTTCTTCATGTTCGAATAGTGACATGATTCGAGTAGAATCACACCTAGTGAAATTAAGCTT
>JAPKLX010000096.1:851377-875842 GCA_026898415.1 Leonotis leonurus
TCGAGTAGAATCACACCTAGTGAAATTAAGCTTATTTTTAGGTGAGACAGATTATAAGACTTGTCACACACAGTAACAAACTAAGTGAACACAAAAAGTTAGTAACCCAATTCGGTGTTCAACACCTACGTCTGGGGGCCACGCACAAGGGATTAATTCAGTATTCAAGAACCTCGAGTTACAAATGACCTTTTACTCTCTAAGGACTTCCCCACGCCTTAAGAAACCTCTAACTCTCCAACATTCTTCTCCTAGTAATTGAAGCAGCCTCTCACTAGACTAACCAACCATAGTACCCGCAAGTTTCTAGGATTACCCCTTTACAATATCACTCAACCCCTTTGAGTTTGTAAATCACTCAGTTACAAAAACACTCAATCCAATTCTCAACCTCACGTCGATCGTCGGGGAAAACGTCTATACACATAGGGAATGTGTATAGGATGAATAACAATCCTTCTTCAATCCGATTAGCTCAATATCAATATGTAGAAACGATCCTTCTTCAATCCGCTTGGACGTCCAACATACTTCTTATATAGGACTGAGAGTAAGCCCTAACAAAGTTGCCTTATGTGGATATGACATCTTGAATCTCCCATGCATGGTATCTTGAATAAATCCTTCCTTGTGATCATTTCCTTTTATGAGAACATGGAAAATCTCTCTGCAATATCGCACACGCCATGCCAAATATAATCCACAACAAATATGGAAATTTCCTTCCATGCACAGATGTTTTATATGTTTTCGGTCTCGTTTCTATTTAAACCTGCATGTGCGATTTCAGACGTGACTTTGGCTCTTCTTTTTTAGGGTTTAGACCACGAGAGAAAATACTATTAGTCTAGATTTTTATTCCGTTGTTCGATTTTCAATTTCGTTCGTTCGTGATTCAAACCCGGAGTTCTTAATGCATTATTTTTCCTTTCAATTCGTGAGTTATTTTACTGCTTTCTTTATTACTTTATGATCTTTATTCTTCCTGCTCTTTTCTTGATTAATTCACAGTCCATTAATATAAACTTCTCAATCATGTTAATTAATCAATTCAAGGCATGTTTAAATTCAGTTCCTTTAATTCTTCATTTTTAAATTTAGGATTTAATCGCTTTATTAATTTTCGCCTAGGTAATTCGTATTTCAAATTCGTTAAATTCATTCACTTAGGTAGATTAATTAGATTAGTTAAAATATCAAAACCCATTCTTTTAATTTCTTTCTGTTTTGCAATATAGATAATGTCCTGTTTAGCCTTCCTTGAGAATACGACTAGGGTCAACTTATTAATCTATAATGATCTCGTCCTATTGCGAGTAACTTAATAAAATAAGTTGAAACAACAGATTCGCCAGGCTGTCGAGTCAGAGACAGTCCGTAAGATAGTAAACACGTCTGGTTGGGGAAGCTATCTCAAATAGTTGTCTAACATAAATTAGACAACACTTCATGCACTCACAATCTCCCCCTTTGGCATTTATGTAGACCAAACACCAAAACATAACAGTAGAGCTTCAACACATAAACACAAAGCTCCCCCCCAGCTAAAGCATGTAAAAGAAGCTGAATAAATGGCACATAGCTCCCCATTGCTAAAGTAGATCAACGAGACAGTAACAACGAATAAATCCATCACACAAGGTCTCCATAGCGCATACACAAAAAATAAACATGCGCAAACTCCATAAACATCCACGATAACTGGCATAAATAAATGGCACTCCATCCATAACAGGCAAACAAAATATATAGCAGCGGAAACAAACATAATTTGTCTGAAATCATTCTAGAGAGTCAGAGCAGCGTCAGTAGAGCAACACTTGTGTTAAGTTTTACATGCCAGAATAACGAATAACAATATGTGAAACTAGTTTCATCATCAACATAAAAAATTACCACCTACTACCACCTTACTCCCCCTTGTTTGTCGCATAAATGACAAGCAACTAAAAGTGGCCACTGCCACCTGAGCCATCGTCCTCCTCATCTTCTTGCCCCAAGCACCCTCGAGGGCATCCAATAGATCAAGCCAGGAAATCCAATAAGGCGGCCATATGAGTTGGCCCTTTCAGCATGTTCACGAACAAAGTCGACCACCATTGCACCAAAGTTGATAGGAATACCATTTCCTATCCGATAAAGCAGTGTGGAGATTTCAGCACTTGTTGTAGATCGATGTGTAGAGGGAATCCAATTATGCACATCAATTTTGTGCAGAACACTATACTTCATAGATAACTTCGCTGCGAGAATGCCTTCACCAACCCATGACCGCATCACTCCTCCGGTCAGTTCCATTGCAACAACGTCAAGGCTTACAGAAGCCTCAGGATAAACATCTAGGGGTATCCCTAGGTACTCATCAACAACAATAGTTGAAAACTTTTAAAGTACTTTCCACAAGTGAAAGCCTTAAACAAATTAGGGGAAAATGTATCAAACATAGCCTTATCCAAATTAGTATAGAACTCCAAAACTATATTCTTCACATAACGACGCACGGGTAGCACAGATTGTCTCATGTTCACCTTGTCAAGGATTTTTAGTAAACCAATACGAGTAATACTACCTATATTCACAGGCCTATCCTCCACAAATTTCTTTTGCCTATGAATCTCCCAAAACTGCTTGTGATGGTCATCTCTAATAATAGGAGAATAAACAACATACGCACCTTTACCCCTCTTGGGTTGAGCAATACTTCCTTCTCGGCTGCTTTGCTCCACAGAAGAAGCAGCAGATGGTGGAGCAGAAGGGGATCTCTGAGCCTTCCTCTTCCTTCCTTTGGTCTTCTTCTTCTTTGCAGCCTCGGCATCCTTCGCCTTAGGCAGTTGGCCGCGGGTCACACGAACATTGGGTTGCACTCCCCCTCGCTTGGGATAGTGTTTCCTATGGGGATCAGTGCGCACAACCCCTTGAATTTCCACAGATGGAGATGATTCAGAATCAGGTACTTCCTCTGAGATATCTTCATCGTCATCTTCAGCAACTGCCTCTAAAACCGGTTCCTCAAAAACTTTGGCAGGCGGGGGAAGTTTCTCCTAGGAATATGATGGTCGGGAGGGTTCTTCATCGAAAGCAAGCTTCCTATTTGGTTGAGCCTTCGGTTTTGCAGCCCTTACGGTCTCCTGAATGCATGCAAGCTTAAAAGCAAGCGTCGTCCCTTCAGTATTTGCAGTGGTGTGGGACATCTCCTTCTCCGGTGACGGTGGGGGCAATTTCTCAGAGGAGGAGGAAGAATATATCACCAATTTTCTCTTCCAGCGAGAGATAAAAATCAGACAACAGAGATCTGGACTGTGGTGAATCAGAGAACGAAGCTTGAGAGTAGCACGTTGATGATCAATCAAACTCCATGTGATACAAACTTCAGGAACTGTGTTGTAGAGAGAAGAAAGAAAGTGTGCGAACAATGAGATAATGAGAATGGTAAAGAGAGTTTCCCACTATGAATCAATAGTTTGAAATTCAAACTCCACTAATCGAGTAACATCTGCAACTTCAACTTTTTTAAATTTGAATAATGATAACTGCCGACTACCGATGAAGTGACGTAGGTTGTCAGTGGCAGAAACCCCAGGCGCATCATGCACACGCGCGTGAGTATCTCATGAATACCAATGCAGAACTCTTCATCTCACCAGTCTTGTAAACAGATATACGTCACCGTAATAAAAAAATCAAGAAAAACCAGCATCTGAAATAAGAGACCCATAAACAAATCAACAAAAATAATAAAACTATATACAGTCCATTGAACATATCACCAATGGACACCGGATGGGGTGAGGGAAATCAGGTGATGCAAATCCCTAAGGATTTCCTTATGAACTCAAACCTCTCACCATCGAGACATATCCGCAAGTTGATTTGTAGTATACACATGTTCAATCTCAAGAATACTCTCTTCCACGAGCTCACGTATGAAGTGATAACGAATATCAATGTGTTTTGTCCGTGAGTGATTAACTCGGTTCTTGGATAGATCAATAGCACCTTTGTTGTCCACCAATAACTTGAATATTGTTGATACCCATAATCATTCATCATGCGCGTCATCCAAATTAACTACGTGCATTTGGTTTCTGCGGCAATGTAATCCACTTCGGTGGAGGATAATGATATGCTATGCTTCTTCTTGCTATGCCACGAAATCAGATTGTCACCAAGGTAGAAACATCCACCTGATGTACTCTTACGATCATCAAGATTTCCAGCTCAATCGACATCGCTATAACCAAGCAGATTCATGGAACTTCCATTAGCAAACCATCAACCAAGTTTTGTAGTACATTTGACATATTTGATGATGCCTTTGACTGCCTTCAAGTGACTCTCCTTGGGATTTGCTTGAAATCTGGAACAGATTTCAACACTGTAGCTTAGATCTAGTCTGATTTTCGTGAGATACAGTAGGCTACCAATCATGTTTCGGTACAAGCTTTGATCAATTGGAACACCTTCTTCATCAGAGGTCAGTTTCAAGGTAGTTCCCAGTGGTGTTCGCTTAGCTTTAGAAGTATGAAGGACAAACTTCTTGAGAAGATTCTCGGCATATTTGTGTTGAGACACGAATATACCTCCTTTCATTTGAGTGACTTGAAGCCCAAGGAAGTAAATTAGCTTCCCAAACATGCTCATCGAGAACTGTTCTGACATATGAGCAACAAATTCGGAGACCAGTGCTTTGGACTTGGATTCGAATACTATATCGTCTACATAGATTTGGACCAGAAGTATGTCTTTCTTCTCCCTTTTGATGAAGAGCGTCTTGTCAGCATTGCCTCTAGAATATCCCTTGGATAGAAGGAATTATGATAGAGTATTGTACCACGCTCTCGGTATTTGTTTGAGTTCATACAAAGCTTTCCTTAATCTATACACATGATTAGGAAACTTTGGATCCTCAAATCCCTTTGGTTGCCTGACGTAGACTTCCTCCATAAGGTCTCCATTAAGAGAAGCGCTTTGAACATCCATTTGATACAATACAAAGCCCATAGATCACGCCATTCCAATAAGGACCTTGACTGCTTCCAAGCGGGTTATTGGAGCGAATGTTTCTCCGTAGTCTATCCATTCTTCTTGCGTATATCCATGAGCCACTAAGCGAGCTTTATTTCTACTGATGTTTCCATGCTCTTCAATCTTGTTCTTGAAAATCCACTTGGTTCCAATGACGTTGGCGTGCTCGGGTAGAGGAGTCAGGTACCACACGTTGCACCTTTCAAACTGCAACAGTTCTTGTTGCATAGCAGCTATCCAATTCTCATCATTGAATGCCTCTAAAACATTCTTGGGTTCCACCTTGGAGACGTAGCATATTTTGGGAATATAGGATGTCAGCTTCTTGAAGTCAAGCTGCACTCCTCTGGTCTTCATCTCTTCATGCAGATTTCCAATGATTTCAAATTGAGTGTGATTCTTGGAAACTCTTCTCTCCCGTGAATGGTTGCTCTCTTGAACATATTCATTCCCCAAGTCTTCTACTTTATCCTCCATCTTCACTGGTCAGGTTCTGCAGGATTAGTGATAGTATCAACAACTGGATCCTCGTTCTCTTCTTCATTGGTTCTGCATTCCTCTTCGTCAAACTTGACATTGATAGACTTCAAGATCGTCTTAGAGTTATTGCAGTAGATGCGAAACGCTCTTCTGTTCTTGGAGTATCCCAGAAAGATCACTTCCATTCCTTTATCATCAAACTTCTTCTTCTGCTCCATGTCATTCAGAATGTAGCACCTGGATCCAAATATATGCAGATGCTTGATGGATGGCTTTCTTTTTTTTTTCAGATCTCGTAGGGCGTGGTTTTCGTTTTGGTTCAGAGATATACCCTGTTGCAGACGTAGCAGGCAATGCTAAGTGCCTCCGCCCAAAACATTATTTCAATATTCTTGGTCTTCATCATCGTATGGGCCATCTCTTGCAACGTCCTATTCTTTCTTTCAATAACTCCATTTTGCTGTGGAGTTTTGGGGGCTGAAAACTCATGTGAGATGCCTTTGTCAGCGCAGAACTGCTGAAAGTCAGCGTTCTCAAATTCCTTGCCATGATCAGTCCTGATCCGCTTGACTTTGCCCTCTTTCTCAACTTCCAATCTCAGACACAATGTCTTAAAGACTCCAAACATTTCCGATTTCTCTCTAATGAACTCAACTCATGTGTACCGAAAGAAATCATCAACACATACAAAAGCATACCTCTTTCTTCCCAAACTTTCAGTTTGCATTAGGACCTATGAGATCCATATGAAGAAGATCCAACATCTTGGTCGTAGTGATTTTCTACACCCTTTTGTGTGGTTCATGTGTTTGCTTTCCAAGCTGGCAGGGTCCACAATGTCTGGCTTCATCTCTAGAAATCTCCGGCAATCCTTTGATGGCTTCACTAGTGAACAATTTGTGCAGATTCTGGTAATTGGTGTGACCCAGACGTTGATACCACAGTTATGACACCGAGGTACTGACCAGGTGATAGGTCTCAGAAGGAGTCACAATATAACAGTTGTTCCTAGACCGTTTTCCAACCATAAACTCCTTTCCGTCTTTCAGAATAACACATTTTCCTTGATCAAACTTGACATCCAATCCTTCGTTGCACAATTGGCTTATACTGATAAGATTGGCCGCCAAGTTTTCAACTAGCAACACATTAGTAAGAACTGGCATACCAGGTGTGTTTAGAGTACCTGATCCAAGAACTTTTGACTGGACTCCATTGCCATAAATTACACGATAATTAGATCCGAGAGACAGGTTCTTCAGAAAGTTTCTATTCCCGGTCATATGCCTAGAGCAGCCATTTTCGATATACCAGATGTTGTCCATCTTCAACCCATTGCACGAGTGAACAACATAACATTTTTGGTTCCTTCTAGAGTTACTATTCTGTAGCTATTGTTGCCATGTCGGCGCCGGTCCCTAATGTAGAAGTGACAGTGGGGACGAATGTGTCCGGGCGTGCCGCAATAGTGACATATTGGTATGAATTTATTAGTTCTAATTTATTAGTTCTGCTTCATCTTTGAGTAGATTGAACAGGACGCCAATGGTTGTGTCTTCTCCTTTGTCTGGGACAACCAGAACTGTCTTGGTGTATTCAGCTTGTGAGACAGGACGCCAGCACTATTCTTTAGGTCGATTACGCTTTTCTCCTCATGGATAACTGGTAGTTTTTCTTTGGGGACCCATTGTACTCCATTGAATCCAACGTCTGCCTTATTGTAATACCCCGTATTTTAATTCACAAGAATTAACGAGTTTTATTTTTAAATAGGGTATCATATCCGTAGGAAATTTAAACTCTGTTATTGAATTTTTTTTATTTCTTTATATGCTTGATTAAAAAAAATTGACGAGTTCGAATTTAATTCGATATTTGATTTCAACCCGAAATCTATTTTTATTCAGGTCATTTTGAACCTTGTTATTTATATAACAAAACTTGTAAAATAATACAAGTGGAACATTGTATGGAAACATAATTTAATAAAACACAATTGTATTAAAAGTTTAGTATACATTTAATTGAACCCAATTTCAATCTTTAAATAATACCATATAAAATTATATACTACATGTGTATTGCAAAAAACAATATCCAGATATTTCCTAACACTAGAAATGCAGAAATTCGACAACTATATTTCCCATCACCGCACAATATCAATTTAATCCTCATTTGTCAAAAATTTGCTGCCAAACCCATGCTTTCCCACCAACTCTATTAGTTCCATCAGTCATCTTTCCACCGACATCATCACTCTTTTACCATCTATAATATTACCACAACTCAACCATTTTATGTTACTTGCAACCAAAAGGAGAAAAGAACAGAGCAATCAAATACCATTCACCCTACACTACCCACTTTCATCTTCAAGTAGGTTCTTAACACTTAACTTCACCATTTTCTTCAAGCATTTCTTTCAGTAATTCAATTCAGTTTCTTTTAGTTGAAACTCAACTTAGAATGTCTAAATCTTGAACAAGAGAGCATGCTCACTTTGTTGTTTATCTCTAAATATTTCTAGACTAGCATGCTCATTTCCTTCTAAAAACACAGAATTGTTTCCTTAATTTAGACATAGCATAAGGATTTAATCTTAAAGCTACTGAACCAAAACATAATCATAATTTTTTTTTATCAAATTTGGAATCATAAAAATATTGAATCTTTAAGGTTATTAAAACAAAAGAACAAAAAAAAAGGAAGAGAAATATATACATGTTTCTGTTTGGGCAGCCCGACTGCAAGACCTCGATGCATCTGCACTCAGGGCAAGCCAACTGCACGACAACAGTTCTTGCTGCACCGATGGCGGCACATTCAGCGGCGTTGTTGCAAACGTCCGGGACGACCGACGAGCCGAAGTAAATTTGAGGCTTTTGCACAAAATCTCTTCCTTCACCAAATTGGAATAAAATAGAGTTAATGTGTGTAGATTTGGAGTAAATTTGAAACTTGGTCAAAAAAAATCAAGGTTTTAGAGATGAAACAAAATTTGGAAAATTTTGAAGATTTAAAACCACAAATGAAGGAAGTAAGAGAAGAAGAATTAATTGTAGAGGAAGTAGAAGGTGGTGAGTTTGCCGGCGGCGCCGTGCCAGAGAGCTGCCATTGATGTGTGCATGTGTGTGTGCAAGTGTCGGCAAATTTAGAGAAGGTGGGCCTTATTAATTTTAGTTTGGCCGACGAATTGGGCTTCCTATTAATGGGCCATGCTAATAAATTATTAGGTTGGGCCGGACTACTTAATTATTCTATTGGGCTAAGTCTTACCAATTTTATTTAGACTACATATATTTAGTTCATGTGAATTTATTACTTGGGCCAAGCCTTTACAAACTAATTAGTTTGGGCTAAACTCTATTGATTAATTATGTCTTTGGGTTAATTAAATTTAGACTTTGACTAATTTAAATTGATTGGATTAATGAAATTGTTGAACTTCATTAATTAATAACTAATAGAAGATTAATTATTTAATACTAACATTTTAAAATGATGATTAATAATTAATTAAGAGTACTTAATTATTAAATGTGTAATATTTATTAATAATAATTATTGGAATTAAGTATTATTTGAATTATTTTAAATTTTATTTATTAATTAAATTATTAATAAATAATTGCATTACTTAATTAATTTAGTGAATCTTAATTAATTCGAACCAAGACATGAACCTTTTCTAAGGGTCTCTAATTACGCGAACTTTACTAAAAATTTTCGATTATTACGTTGCATTTAATTGTCTCAATTATATTAATTGCAAGTAAGCAATTAATTATTTATTGAATTAGTAAACGTTTATTTCTTTTAAACAAAGTTAAGGTTTTCGAAAAAAACTTTAAGCTTCGTTGCGATTTAGTAGAACGGATATGAAACCCTAGACCCTATTTAATCGTTATGTCTCAAGTCAATAGAGATATTCCAAAATCTCAAATAAATCTAAAAACAACTTGTACCTGAAGGTCCATCGAGGGAGTAATGACTAAGGAACAAGAAGGAGAACCAGACTTGTCAACTGATACTGATATCTCAGGTGGGTTTACTACAAACTATACTCTTGCTATAATGAAGCATGTTCAGATAAAATGTCAATTGATTGACATGCATAAAATCTTTTGTGTTTATGTGTGATTCCTATCTGTGTTGAACCATGTTTGCGAACTGCTCAACTTGTGAATAACGATCGGTCCACATAAGACTTCATGTCAGTATTGACCGATCCGGTGGAACTCAATATTAATGTCTGGGAAAATGGTAACATTGCTCACTAGCGTTATTGCTAATGTTTATATCTGGGGGAGCGAAAATATTGTTCACCAGCATCGGTTACAGATATGGATGAGACACATGGAAAAGAGAGTGATCACCCCAACTTTTGATAAAATCAAATGAATGTTTAGTATTCATAGGTTATTTCAAGATACTTGTGTTATACTGTGTAAATGCATGATCAATAACTTTTTGTTTTCGGCATAACCCCCAGAGTACATCAAGTACTCAAGCCTGCTTGTATTTTAAAAAAACTTGCAGGTTGAGCGAGGGCGATGGTTGAAGTGCTGAGTAGACGTTGCATTTTGTCAAGTAGTAAGAGATTAGTACATATCTGCATATGTGTATTAATGGCTTTTACCTTTCCACTGCAAACTTTTTTATTATTTTCCCTAAGTGGTCTAGGTTGTAACCTAGAACCTTTCTGACGTATTTTGGTACTTGAATTTTGTATTTCATACTTTGAATCTTTTGAGAACTTCTATCAGTATGATGTTCTGTTTGAGCCTTTAGGCTATTGACTCTTATTCGTAGCTATTTTCGGACTCTTGTGATCGACTATATTCCTATTTATAGTGTTGTTCGTAAATTTATCCTTCTTAATCATCTTTTTATTTCATCACCAAGTCACGCTCCATGGATCTGTCTTTTGAGGAAATGGGGTCGTGACACTTATTGTTACTAGATGTTTCCTGGTCCAATACTTCCTCGAGTTTTGAGGTAACTTGCATCATCTTGATAAGCTTTTGTTGATGATCATATTTGCCTTGAAGTATCTTGTGATCATCTTCCTTCTTGCCAAGCTCACGTTGCAGAGAGTGAACTTGATTTATCAGATCTTCCTTCTCCTTGACAAGCAGTTGAATCTTGTTGGTGAGCTCTTTATTGATCCCAACAATCTCAGTGCAATTATAGTACCCTTCAAATAGATCGAGTTCCGCATCATCTAGGAGATCACCTTGACCTGATTCTCCTATGAAAAATGGGTCATCATCTTCTTTCTTCTTGCTTGCTTCGTTGGTGTTGGCCGTTTGTGCAAGAAAGTCATCGTTCTCGTCAGCTTCACTTTCCTCCATGTCATCATCACTTTGAGTCACCATGTTGATTCGTCAAGAATTCTTAAGGTTTGCACAATCAGCTTGAATATGGCCAATACCTCCACATTCATAGCAACGTGGTCTTCTTCTGGTTCCACCGATCTTAGAAGGATTATTGCCTTTAGAGCTAGATGTATTACCGTCAATCTTCTTCACCTTTCTAGGATCAACTTTTTGGGCAAACTTGTTGAATTTGCTAACAACCAAAGCCAGTGACTCCATCATCTCCTGGTATTCTTCTGAGACAAATTCTGAGTCAGGTTTCTCAGAGTGCGCTTTGAAGGCGATGGACTTCTTGCCTTCTGCCTTCTGCCTTGTTGCTCCTCATTCCCATCTCGTAAGTTCTGAGAGAACCTATGAGTTAAGTAGTCATCATCTGCTCCAGATACGGTGCTTCGTCAATGGCGGTGACCTTCGTGTCAAATCTTTCAGGCAGAGATCGTAAAATCTTCTTGACCAGCCTCGTTTCAGAGATTTTTTCTCCAAGAGCAAAACATTCATTAGACAAGGCAAGCAATTTTGAATGAAACTTACCAATGGTTTCATCTTCTTTCATCTTCAGTAGTTCGAACTGTGTCGCAAGTTGTTGCAGCCTTTAATTCTTGACTCTCACGTTTCCTTCATAGGTATTCTCAAGAATATTTCATGCTTCCTTGGCAGATTCGCAGGTAGATATGATGGCGAAAACCTCCATGTTGACTGCTCCTTGGATAGCGTTCAGTGCCTTTTGATTCATTCCAGAGGCCATCATATCTTCGGTCGTCCACTTGTCATGAGCCTTGGTGATTCCTTTCTCATCAGCAGGTGGAGTCCATCTCATGACAACTGAACTCCATGCAGCTTCATCCAATGAACATATGAATGAAATCATACGCACTTTCCAATATCTATAGTTATTTCCATCAAGAACTGGAGCTCGCGTAGTAGCAATAGCCTCCTTCATGATTCACAGAGAGAGTATAGCAACACGAACGTGGAATAAGACTCATTCAGGATCAAACACCTGTAAAGTAGGTGACCTGCTCTGGTACCAATTGAAATTGCTTATCCCAATACGCTTATTTTTACATGAGACAAATTATAAGACTTGTCACACACACATTAACAAAATAAGCGAACACAAATAGTTGGTAACCCAGTTCGGTGCTCAACACCTACGTCTGGTGGGCCACGCCCAAGGGATCAATTCACTATTCAAGAACCTCGAGTTATAAATGACCTTTTACTCTCTAAGGACTCCCCTACACCTTAAGAAACCTCTAACTCTCCAACGTTCTTCTCCTAGTAATTGAAGCTAGCCTCTCACTAGACTAACCAACCCTAGTACCCGCAAGTCCCTAGGATTACCCTTTTACAATATCACTCAACCCCTTTGAGTTTGTAAATCACTTAGTTACAAAAACACTCAACCCAATTCTCAACCTCACGTCAATCGTCGGGGAAAACGTCTATACACATAGGGAATTTGTATAGGATGAATAATGATCCTTCTTCCATCCGGTCATCTCAATATCGATATGTAGAAGATATCTTCTCTCGTTTGTGTTGTCCGCTGGGGTGTCCAACATACTTCTTATATAGGACTGAGAGTAAGCCCTAACAAAGTTGTCTTGTGTGGATATGGCATCTTGAATCTCCCATGGATGGTATCTTGAATAAATCCTTCCTTGTGATCATTTCCTTGTATGAGAACACGAAAAATCTCTCTGCAGTATCGCACACGTCATGCCAAATATAATCCACAACAAATATGAAAATTTCCTTCCATGCACAGATTCATCAAACTGTCGGGTCAGAGACAGTCCGTAAGACAGTAAACACATCTGGTCGAGGAAGCTCTCTCAAATAGTTGTCTAACATAAATTAGCCAACACGCCATGCACTCACACTTACAAACAAGGGTAAAGTAGCAAATTCGTCTTTATGGCAGACAACCCTATATAGGATCATCCCATATGCGGTTTTACGCAAATGAGCCCTTGAAGTTGTAGTAACTAAACCCTTCCATCTAATGACCATCTAACGCCGTTAAAATAAATTAGTTTTTTTTTATTGGATAGTGGTTTAAGTGGGGATCGAGGATCAAGGATTGTTTTGAACATTTCAATCGTAAATCCTAAAAAATATCTTCAGAATTGTTCGTCATTCTCATCCATATCATCCATAATCCATGCAATGTCTGAACAGCCGAATGGACGAAAGGTTTGTAATTTTTTTGTCCCTTTTTTCATAGTTCAACATGAATAGAATTCTATATAACAAAAAATTCTTCTTTTATTTTGGGAAAAAAAATTCTCTTATTGTGTTTGCTCCAATTACATTGTGTTCCAATTTTGGTGATAATTGGAAGAAGAATGATAAAAAAAAAATGCATGATTTTTCTATGGAATTGATACAGAATTCGTGGAAGAAGTATTTGAAAAAAATGACATTTGAGATAATTTGAATTTGTCCTCATTTCAGATGTCTTCAACCTCATTCCATTTTAGATGCCTTCAAAACCTCATTACATTAATTTGACAATTGCAAAATTTTGAATCCCAAAATATTTTCATCTCATGTCGTCTACTCTAAAAAGTTGACTCACATGAAGAATATTTCAAATTCATTTCGCCTCTCACGAAGAACAACAAAAATCCTCAATTATACAACATAAATATGGTATTTCAATCTCTCAATTTTGAATCTAAAATATTAGTTTCTTCTGTATATATTGTAAAATTACATTATATACACATATATATGACTACTGTATAGATATTGAGAATCACAAATAATAAAATAATTTATTTCAACGAATAGTCGTTAGATGGGAGTTTAGATACTGCAACTTACAGGGAGGGATGTCTACTTCGAGAGGCCCAAATAAAAAAAATCGGACCATAAGATATGTCAATCTACTCCAACGAACGGATTTACTTTATCCTAAAAATACAAATAATCATATTATTATTATTATTGTTGGGAAATTTTCGAGACCAACAAATAATAATAACAACGTATTAAGTGGAAATCCACTCCCAACTCAGCATAAAAAAGTAAAATAAAAACACGTATTTTCTGATAAGACTTTAATTATGATTATTTATTTTTAGTTTTAGCTACTTAGACATTAATCGATTACAATAATGAATCCCTTCAGAAATTAATCTATATATATATATATATATATATAAAGCAAAATTAAGCAAAATTATTTTGCCACATTCTTCCCATTTTGTCCTTCAATTTTTATTCTATTTATCTTCTTATGTTTTCACTTCTTATTTATTTTTTCTTTTCTTCATATTATCAATAATTAATTTTTATTTTTTTTATTCTATTTATTTTATTGTCTTTTTACTTCTTATTTTAATTTTCTTATTTTATTTGTATTAGCAATACTTAATTTTCTCTAATTTTATTTAGAAAATTATATTTATTATTTTATTACTATAATTATAAAGAATACAAATTAATTAACTAAAGAAAGGATGAGGAAATGGAGGAGGAAAAATAAATATTCTCATATTAATTTATATATATTCATAAAATATATAATTAATAAAATAATAAATAAAATTTTATAATTTTAATTTAAAAAATAATTATTAAGAATATGAAAAAGAGAAAAAAATAAAAAATAAATATAAATATAACTAACTTTGTATTTTAAGTAAATAAGAAAATACAAATTAATTAATTTATTAATATGGAGGTGGACAAATGAATAAATATATATAAATTAACTAATTAATTCACAACCGATATGTATATATATAAAAGTGAGTAATTTTACCTATTACCCCTATAGGGGTAAATGCTAAAATACCCATTTTGATAAGTAAAAAATAAAAAATACCCACTTAAAATAAAAGATAAAAATACCCACTTTTTACAATAGCATGATGAAATTGATCATGTGTTCATGTTATTCAAATTTAAAATAACTTGAATAACATGATCACATGATGAAATTCATCATGTTATTGTAAAAATAACATGATCAAATGATGAAATTCATCATGTTATTGTAAAAAATGGGTATTTTTTATCTTTTATTTTTAAGTGGGCATTTTTTTTTTTTTATAAAAGTGGGTAATTTTACCTATTACCCCTATATATATGTATGTATAATTTATTATAAATAATGTAAATAAATGTAAATTATTATTATAATTAATTAGAAATAATACAAATTAATAAAATTCATTAAAAAATAATAATTAGGTAGTGGAGGAGTGTGGAAATGAATAGTCTCAATTCTCAAATTAATTTAGTTATATAAATGTCATTACTTTGTCTCTTACGTTTGTAGCAACATCATTAGTAGTGCAGAGGTATGTGCTAAAGATCTTGCCTTGCATTCTAACCAGGACCGAGATGAAGCAATGGTATTGGATGAGACTTTCTGTACTGCACTTGAATATGGGTTAGCTCCAAACGGTGGTTGGGGTTTGGGGACTGATCGACTCACAATGTTATTAACTGATTCGCAGAATATAAACGTCAGCCATGAACTTAAAAGTTTTTGATAGTGCTTATTAATTCATTTTATTTGAAATTTTGGAACTCTTAAATTTTGTGTGTGTGGAGTAAGTCATGTTATTCCCTGCGATGAAACCGCAAGACAACCCTTTAAACAAAGACTTGTACAAATTTATTAACTCAATCAATTTAGCAAGTATGCTGCTTAATACCAACTCACATACGTAAATCTATGTTTAGCTCGTTTTTGGCGTGTTTTTAGTTGATGTTTCGTCGTGTCTAGGTTTTAGTTTATTTTGTTTTCGTATTTTTTTATTTTGTATTACGTTGGTTTTCGTTGTTTTCATGTTTGTTGTAGGATGGTGAATTGAAGGACGGATAGAAGCTGAATTGGTGCCGATTATGTCGTATGTGCTAAGCCGATAAAACCGGACGGGATCTTGCTAGGAGTTACGGGCAAAAGACGAGAAGAGAAAGAACGCGAGAGCATGGCCATACGCAAAATTGTTGCGTTTTGCGCAACAATTTTGTTTTGGCTCGTTCTCCTTCGTTACAACTTCGAATTTGGATCCGTCTGCGTCCACGGATTTCTATCGAGACGAGCTTCAATTCTATGATTTCAAAATTTTTGTATTTTGCACAGGCCAACGATCGCTGGGCCTGTGCTGCTGCAGCGCGTCAGAGAGGCAAAGCAAGCGACCGCTGGCTTCCCAACGACCACTGGCTGACAGTTACTTGTGGGTTTTTAAGCCTTTTCTAGGCCATTTTGAAGGCTAACATCCATCTCTCTCATTCCTTTAGATAGAACTCGAAACATTTCTCTCAAAACACTAGTTTTACTTGCTTTCTTAGGGTAGATCAGTAGTTTACTTGGGATGAAGGATTGAGGGTGAGTTTGGCTCTCAATCCGAGACTCAATCTTTATAAGCATGTTGAATTCTTATTTGGATTGTTCTATGGATTGATTTTCTTCCTCTTCCTAGGTTTAGAATCTCTTTTAATTCTTTATTGATTGCTCTTCGATTCGTGCTTCTTGATTTAACTTGTGCTTGTTTAATTGAAACGTTTGATCACCGTTTTGATTTATCGTTATTGGTTGAGATCGAGAGATGATTCCAATATAGACCTGGGGTTAAATCAAACAATGATTCCAATCGAAAACGTAGGAATCGTATTCGTAGTTGTTATTGATTTTTCTATTGTGTAATTCGAATACGTAGTTTAGAATTACAGCTTAATTGTCTAATACGAAAGTTAGTGATTAAGCAACTTTAGGAAGTCATTAATTAGTTTCGGATCATTGTTTGTAGTTGAGGAACTCCTATTAGGGTAATCTAATACAAGAGTTTTGATTGTTATCTAATTGAGAACACGTAAGTGATTTGTTAGACTAACTTTTAGGAAGTCTTTGATGAACGAACAATAGCATGAGTAGAGAAGCATGATTTAATTAATTGTAGGTTTTTTGAATTCTAGGCCCTTCAATCCCGAATCAACCTTTTTATTTTTGTTTATTGTTTTCGTTTTATTTCTTGCTCCTCCGTTTATCTTTTTTTTAGAGTGTTTATGATTTCCCTTTTCTCGTTTTAATAACACTTAGGATTAGAGCCGCCCTGTTAAGTTTTCCATCGAGATCCGACCGGAATTAGCTTGCCACGTGCAATCGACCTCGTAATAATTTGCGAGAACTTAGAATACACACCCTAGGCTTAACAATCTACTTAATCAAAATCTGGTAATAATTGTTGGTGACGAATTGAGAATGTACCTAGGTTTTGCCAGCATCAAGAAAACTCAGGACGAGCCTCTCTCTCATGGTAGCCTCTCTCTCGTGGTAGCAAAGCGAATATTTTTTGAATACTCTTGCTTATGTATTTATTTAATTTTTAAAACTATTTAGTTATTACCCATGTTGGATGGTTTGTGATTCATTTTGTTGTACAAGTTTCATGTGCAGAGTTTGAAAAAGAAACCATCAGTGACATAAAGATTTCTACAGTCCATTGTCAATGAAGGAAAACATTTTTTAGCATTGGGTTTTAACTCTTCAAGTTTCGTAATTATTTTATGTATTTTTATGAAAGGCCTCTCTCCTAAAGGATGATAGTAATCGAGGTCTAATTTGGAATTATTGATATGTGGTACTCCCTGATTACTCAAATTTGTATTAAATTATAAATCAAATTATGAACTTAATAAAATATAAATAATAAACATATTTGACCGTATAGCATGTATTTAAATTGAATAGTCTCAAATTAATTTTTATATATTTATAAAATATATAATTAATATAATTTATAAGTGGAATTAAAGAAAATTAATTATTGATAATATGAAAAGAGAAAAAATTAAAAAATATAAATATAACTAAATTTGTATTTTTAGTATATAAAGAAATACAAAGTAATTAATTAATTAATTAATTTATTAATAAATTAAAGATAAATTAAAAAAAGACTAATTAGGAAGTGGGACTGTGGGAGAATAGGGAGTATAGGGGTGAATAAATAGATATAATTAACTAATTAATTACTAAAAGAAATTATAATTATAAAGTGAGGGGCGTGGAAACCAAGCAAATTGGTAATATCTAACAAATTAGAAAATATGCACTCTATTAATTAAGTAATCTTCAAAATAATTATAGGCTTGACACTTATCACTTATATCTGTTTTTGTTTGAATGGTTTGATTTCCTTAAATACTATCACTTTATCTATAAATTACATTAATAAAATATATAATTCAAAATATAAATTCCCGGGTAAAAAGTAAAAACACTAGTTAAGCACAATGATGAATCCATTCAATAAAGATTGTACAGTAATAAAATAATTTTACATTAATTCGAAATTTGATGATTCGAATTTAAATATAAATATTTTTAATTTATTTAAAATATAAATATAAATTAAATATTATGATATTTAATTTTCATATTTATAAATATTTAATTAAATATATGAAAATACATTTATATATTAATATCAATGCATATATATATACATATATATATATTAATAATATATAGAATGATAATAGGTAAAAATGTCCCTTTTCAAAAAGTGGATGTAGAAAATACCCATTTTTTAAAAGTCATGTATAAAATGTCCATAAAATTAAAAAATATATATATAAAAATTTGTGGAACCAAATCCCGGTTCTCGTATAAATGGTCTGACTCACTTTGTCATGTGTTCAACCTAAATTGTGTAAGCCTAGGTTCTCGCAAATATACGAGGTCAATTATACGTGACAAGTTAACCCGAATCTCGATGGAAATCTTAACTCTAGGCCCTTAAATCTGGAATACTACCTTTTTATTATATTGTTTATTTGTTTTATTTCATGTTTTCTCCCGCGTATTATTGATTAGTGTGTTTAAGATTTCCCTTTATTTATTGTTAAACCATAAGTCAAATTCTAGAATTATTTCTCAGTCTCATCTAGAATAAAAGGAAATTAAATGGTGATCAAACATTCAACTCAATTACGCACAAGTTTAATCAATAAAGCATGGATTAAAAAACAATCAATAATCAATCAAGAAATTCTAAACTCTAGATAGAGAATGACAATCAATCCATAAACAATCAAGAATGGTTATATATATAATAGCTAAAAAAGATTGTAAAAGACAAATAATAGCCACCAACACAATAATATTTAAATTCTAGCCATTTATAAATTTCTTGTACTAAAATACTCTTATAATTATATTTTACATTTTTGAGTATGAATAGTATGAATTGTATCAAATCGTACCATTCATACGTGATACTTAATTTTATTAAACTGTACGTGCATATGAATGAATATTATTCATACCTTTCATACCATTTGTACCATTTACACAATTTGAGTATAAGGGTATTTATGGTAATTCACATTCAAAATGTGTAGAATTTAAATAGCTTTATGTTTGTGATTATTATTTGTCTTTTACAATCTTTTTTGGCTAATTTGTATAATTAACACAACAAACAATAATAAAAATTAAACATACTTACTAAGATATAATCTTGGATTGAGCGTCAAACTCGCTCTCAATCCTTCGTCCCGAGGCGAAATTATAATAGAAAACTAGTCTAAAGTGTCTTCTAGGATTATAATATAAAAAAAAGGGAGAAGAGTATGAAAGTCGCATCAAAATAAGGTGTTTAAATAGCAAATTTCGCGATCTAAAATCGCGCCTAGCAGGCGCTGGACCCCCTTTTTGTAAAATAAAAAATTTTTAAAAATACAGTCTTGAAGCTCATCTCAATAGGAATTGTAACGAAGGAGAACGGGACAAAACAAAATTATTGAGCATGACGTAACAATTTCGCATATGGCCAATCTCTCGCGTTCTTTCTCCTCTCGTCTTCTGCCCGTTACCCATAGCAAGCTCCCATCCCATTACCTCGGCTTCATTTCTTCGCATCATCGGCTCGTCTCGGCTCGTCCTTTATGCTTCCTTGCGCCAAATTTCATCTCTACGACTCCATTTCGCGCCATTTTTCCACATCAAGCAACCTACACAAAAAATCGACACCCGACGTAATAACGAACGAAATATAAATAAAATTAACTAAAATACTACGAAACGAGACTCGAAAACACGTGTAAAAATACAACAAAAATATACCAAACATCATGCAAGGCCTGATTTGCAATAGCACTCGGATTACACCCGATAAAGTGGACAAATGGCCTACTAATGAATCTATTTAGTAAATTCTGACCCGCGACTTCGATCAATGTACTTCTAATGTCCTCTAATAACGTTAATCTATAGTACGTGTTCGGATGTGATAAACGATTAATCGAAGCAGGTCTATGGTACCATCGACGTTCCATTACATACAAATCGTTAATTTCTTTGAATTATATTCTAATTATAACGTAAAATATTTAAATACAAATAAAAAATAATTAAAATTTATATTCTAACGAAAAATAAATAATACATCAACATTATGTGGGATTGTTCGAAAATTTTGCTGGACTGCTCTTGCACTGCTCGAGTAGTTCGTGGAGATAATCGAGTGGTCCCGATATGTCACGACCGCCCTTCGCTAAGGATAGCGAAGTCGGGGAAAACGTGACTAAAGGAGGGATTAAAGAAGCGGGATGAGAATTTGGGGTTGATGGAATATCGGTAGAACTGAAAGGTACTTCAATTAAATAGATAATTCATAACATAAGGTTTGGTTTTTAAAACAACCGATAAATGGAACCGAGTTTAATAGTGGTCTGGTACAAATTCATAACATGAAATCTCAACAATTTGCAGCGGAATAGGATCAAAATAAAGTCTACATGTATGAGGACATGTAAACCCCCAAGAGTTCGTAATAGCAAAGAGTTCGACAAAGCATTTCAGAGCACTTCCTCCCATCATTGCTCAACCTGCACATTTAGAAATATATGCAGGGCTGAGTACAAAAGTACTCAGTAGACACATGCCAAAAGCGCATACTTACAATATATATGTCATGCCATGATGAGTGAAACATAGGGATTTTGTCTTTAAAGCACCTACGTTCACTAAATTCTTTTTGTGAAACCTAAAGTTCGACAGCTGTCTAAGTTCTTTAGTAATCTACCATATCCGTATCTAATGTGTACCGGGAAGGTGGCCACCCTCCACGGACACTTGACCGGTCAACACCTTCGTCGACTCACAGTCACATTGTGTACACTACTCCGAGCGGGGTTGCTTACCCACTGGAACCCGAATTCGATAAATCATTACAGATAGGTATCATACAAGACATAAAACATTTTATGGCAGACAATACTTGAAATATAACTTTCAATTCAAAGCTTTTGAAAAGAAATAACATAAATACTGATAAGCACACTCATTTTGATTTTGTATAAGAAAGCCTACCTCGATGAGTTTCGCTTCTTCTACTAAGATAAATCTCTTCCCGTCTTCGGACTCCCACGCCCGTAGTAACCTTTAATCAATTTCGTAGTAAGATACTCGATTTGAGTATAGGTTCTTTTCTTAACCTCTTTTAAGTGAAAATGAAATAATATTTCATTAATTCGGGACTAATCTCGTATCTTAGTTCTACTCGTCCTTGAATACTAAATATGCTTAATGAATTCCATTGGAATCGAATCATAATTTCTTAATTATTAATCGTTCTTTTAATTAATTTGATATAGTTAATCTATTTAATTAATAATATTCTCTAATTTAGAATATCTTTCCTCCAAGACTTTTAAATTGATTAATTTATCAATTTCGAGGAAAATATAATTTATGTGGATTATTTTAAGTCCTTTAAATTTTTATTCTATTAATCTTATAGTTTAATATAATTGAAATTAAGGTTGGGCTTGTATCAATTAATCCTCTCTTAGCATAGTCCATAAATAATTATCTTAAGCCTAAATTTTCAATTAAGCTAGCCCAACATAACTTAGTTAATTGTGGCCCATTACCTTTTAAATTTTCGGCCCAGGTGGATTAAAATGTCCAGCCCAATTCTTAATTAAATTTGAGCCCAGTAAATTGCACTCTTGGCCCGTTCCAGAATATATTAATCGGCCCAACATAAATCTTATGTCTCAGCCCACCCTAATTTAACTTGTAGCCCATCAAAATAAATTCTTACACCCATCTCTTAATTTCTCAACCCAATTACCCCATATACATTAACCCACAACTTTTACTTTGTATAAACATAATCCTTACTTAGACTTAACCTAGACTTAAGCATAAGCTTAATCTTAGAATCAATTTAACCTAACATTAGTCTCCTCTCCCTTTTCTCGCTTCAGCCGACACACCCCTCCCATTCAACATTTCCTCCCCAATTCTCTCTCTCTGGCGAAAGAAAACGGCGACCTGAACAGCAGCCGCAGCGTCTCCATCTCGCCGCTTCTTCCTCTCCAACCGTGGCTCGGTGCTCTGGTGGTCATGAAGTCGTCGCGCTCCTCACGGTAAGTTTCCTACTCTCTCTATTTCCATATTCTTCTTCTCCTTTCCTTGCATGTTAAATTTCTTTTCGATTCTCCTTTCTTTTGATTCAAATTGTTAATTTCAGTTCTTAATTCTTATTACTTACTTGAAAGCAGAACTTTTCAATTGGTTTCCTCCCAAGGCGCGTCAGCTCGCCATTGTCCCTGTATCCCCTCTCCCTCGGTACAACCCTTCTCTTTCTCCCTCATCTCTTTGTAAATTTTATTTTAATTGCATGCTTCAATTCAGATTGTATCCTATTTCTTAATGAGGGAATGGTTTGAGTTTGGTTGCGGGTGGGGTGTTTTGGGGTAGTTCGGGGTTTTGATTTTGGTTTGGTGGGTACTCTGTAGGTTTTGTCTTGGTTAAGGTAGATATACGCAGTAATAACATCTGTTGTTCTTTCTCTTTTTTTTTTTTTTAAAAACTCCAAATCTTAAGAAGTGTATTCTGGCTTCAGATTTCAGTCCTGTTGTATTAATAATATGTCGTGTAGATTGGGTTCCTAATCCCTTGCTAAGTTCAATCTGACTTCAGAGCCTAAAAGCCTCAAAATAGAGCTTGGTTCGATATCATGCTATGTTCTGAACTAAGCTTTCCTTCTCCCTCTCTTTTTAAAGAAGAAACACGAAATTTAAAATTTGAAAGTCTGTGTTTCTGTTTACTGAGGGGTTTGATAGTTGTTCGTACATATAAATTGTTTTTAAGGTTTCTTAATTGGAGATTCTAAATTCTTGTTAGGTTCTAGATAACAAAATTCTCTATGCTTTAATTACACTCTGCTTTCTAAATTTGATTAGCAGGCTGTTTGTTTTGATGAGGACCTTTGTTATGTTTCTCCTAAGGTATTAAGGTGCAGTTCTAAAAATGTAAGTCTTAGAATCTCTTAACCTATGTTGTGTAATCTGACTGGTGAGATAGAAGCAAAGCATAGTAAGGTTCTTGATTTTGAATACAAGCTCTTAAGTTCAAGTCTAAGCCTCTAGTGTTCTTCTTTTATTAGTATAACTTCTGATTCTCTTATTAAAAGTATGAAGTGGCGACAAGGAGGAAATTATGAACTAAATTCAGAAAGTAAAACATAAGTATTGAATGCTAAAGCTTTAATTCTTTACCTCAAGCTTCAACTACTTCTCCTTGATCTTAACTCTTCTATCTTCTCCAGCGTTTAGAAATGTATGTGAGTGGTTGTGGGGTAGTAATTGCTTAAGGAGGTGGTCTATTATATAATGCTAATGTGTGAAGTAGTAGTTTCTCTATAGCTGTCTAATTGCTTTATATTTCTGCAGAGTTTGAAGCGTGGAGTAGGGTATGGAGCAGCCTTGGGACTCCTTCCCTTCCTACCAGCCGACTGCTCTCCTTTCTTGAGCCTTGTGCTCAGTTGCTGCTACCACTTTCCCATATAAAATCTGTACTATTCTTAAGTGTTTGTACAAGTGAATCCGGTTAGATTTCTAATTTTAAGGGATAGGAGAGGTGTGGTATTGGCAAACCTCACTTTCATAGCTGCAAAGTGTGCATGTAATGACAGGTTGTTTGTACTATTAAATCTTTGCTTAGATTATGCATTCATAGGTTAGAAGGGAGTGTGGCAGTTGCAGCTTTATCCCTTGCTGCAAAATGGCCTCTAAAACATGTACTTTTAATAGTTTATTACATTCTTGTACTAAATATTGCTTCAGTTGTATGTAAGGTTTGGAAAAACATTATCCCACCTCTCTTCTTCCTTGTTGCCGTGTAGTGGTAATGTAGGATTTCTATTTTATTTCATTCTTTGTTTAATTGATCCATCTTAATATATACATATATATATAAATGCATTCATTTATACAATGTTCCATCTTATGCTTTCATTGTACTTAATTAAAGATTTTAAGATGGTAATAATGCAAATCTCATCTAAAATAATTAAAGATGGTGCTTTAATACTACTTGATAAATATCAGTTTATCCCAACATTCATTGGGCTCTAAATTAAAGCTAGTTCAATTAAATTAGTGTAGAGATGATCATTTCAAATTCGCCAATTGATTTACTATTTAACAAACGAATTCAATTTCTCATAAGTGTACGATGCGAGAATACTACTACGAGGGAACGGGGTATTTGTAATGGCCCGTAAAATTTCGTCTGTTAATTCGTGCATCAGGAATC
>JAPKLX010000096.1:893744-955883 GCA_026898415.1 Leonotis leonurus
TTGGTTCGGTGTGGGCAAGATAGCAGCTTAGTAACGCGCTTTCTCCATGCATGCGTCTTGTTTTGACTCTATCCGTAGGGTTCCCAACAATGAGATCGGATGGATGGCTATCTCAGCACTTCCCTTGTTCATGATTTTGATAGGTCCATCAGTAATGACCTTCCACATTTTGATATGTTGTGCTCGTAAACACATCTCAATTCTGAAACTCCAGTCTTCATATCTGGCAATGGAGAAATCCTCACAAGCACGTATCATCTGTCCTTCCATAACTTCAAGGTAGATGATTAAATAAATGCAAGTGCAATATGCTGTGAAAACGATTTCAGGATCTATTCAAGAAGACCACACAGAGATAATCTCTTGTGAATTAGAAACAATGGTCAAAATGAACCACTGCTCTGATACCACTTGTTGGTCCCGAAAGAGCTAGATTGGTGTATGGGGGGGGGGGGGGAATACACCAATTCAAACTTTTTAGGTTTTCTTGTTCAAAGTTTAAGTATAAGGGTTAAGCACACTTAATAACTTAAGATAGCTTGAAGTAGTAAGGTCAATCTTCTTATTAGGAAGATTAAGTCTTACTCAAATAATACCTTATAAGTGAATAACAATAATCAAGAGACACAAACACAGATTTACTTGATTAAAGTTGTGTGCGGAAGTTGGTGGTTAATGCTCTTTTTAAGATGAAAACGTTTTCTTTCTTGAAATAGTTAACAACCCAGATTTTTATATGAATGAGTATGAAGAAGATGATGGAGAAGAAAAACAGAAAGTAAAGAACACAAGAGTTAACGTGGTTCGGGATAAACTTCCCTACGTCCACGGCTCGATCAAAACTAGATCGAAATCAACTAAAGTCTCCTTTCTTTTTACTCGTTGAGTACGAGCCACCAGCTTTATCAAAACTAGATAAATAATTGTGATTACACTTCTTCTTCCTAAGATTGAAAACTACAATCTAGGAATATAACTGGATCAAAACTAGATCCTAACTTTGGATTTTGAAACAAACAACTTTCCAGAAAATAATAACTTCAAGAACTGTAGACACTCAAGAGAATTCTTGATTTTGAAGGAGTGCTTTGAACGTTGATAGCTTGAAGTATTTTGAGCAGAGTAATGGCAGTTTTCGCTTGAATTCTCGTACACATTCCTGGAAGTGAAGATGGTATTTATAGCCTCTTTGAAGAAACTATCCGTTGGAGAAGAAGATGTCCTTCTTCATCGCATTAATGGCTGCATTAAATGCATGGCAGGGTTGTTGAGTCACGCGCTGCCAAATGCGAGTTGTTACCATCTTTCAAGGGATTTCCCAATGTATTGCCATACTGGGAAAGATATGCAGTACAAGAATTTTGATATCCTTGTACTTTATTCCTTAAAGTATGCTTTTGATGTGACAATACACTGTGTGGTTGACTTGTGACACATTTAGGTATGTCGGCAGTCCACCGTAGTTATTGTGAGGAGCAGCTTGACTTTGATATCATAGCAGCTCGCTGATTTTTTGTGTTGATGCTTTATCTCATTCTTCTTCAACTGGAAGCATCCAGATCGTTTTTAGTATCAACGATCTGTTATATGATTGTTGAGATGATAAGATCGTTTTTGGACATAAAACGATCTGTTGCAGAATAGACCAGTTGGTTTTGCTTCCTTTGAAACGCGCTGCTTCATCTCCTTGTAATGTCTTGATAACGATCTTGTTGTGGAAATATAGCAGCGGGCTGTTCCTCTAGAAATGTCTTGAGAACGATCTTGGTGAGGAAATATAGCAGCGGGCTGTTCCTTCTTTAACAACGAGCTGCCAAATGACTTGTAGAATATAACAAGTATATTTTGAACCAATTGAAAATTCAAACTCTAAACTAGAGAATCAGATCGTTATAAGTAGACTTGAAACTTCAAGCTACTTTTACAATTGTGATCTGCTTAAAACATAATCTAGAAAAGAAACCAAAGCAAGCAAGTTGGTATGACAGCTCGCTGTAATTTATGAGAAGCAGATCGTTAATTCCTTTGAAAACGATCTGCTCTCTGTTTAACGAGCTGTCTTACATGAGGGAGTAAACACTTGCAATAATAACTATCATTGTGTCCAGGATATCAAACACAAGAATAAGACAGATCGTTATTTACTTTTAACAAAACGATCTGCTTCTTTTACACTTAGATAATCCTTAATAGATGACAATGACAATTAGGTTTCCAAAACACCAAAGTGTAGTTTCGAATAGCATCATCAAAACCAATGTAAATTTCTGGGGTTCCCAACATATATAATCAATTACTGATATAATTTTTTAATGATTTATCAAATTGTATTATATCATATTGTTATCGGGTCGAGTCATTATTGTGTGAGATCAACCTAAAAAATAGTGTGTTAATTTGAATTCAGGTAGGGTTCGGGTTTGAATTACTATATCCTTAACAAATCGCTTTCGAGTTTGACCTTAACAGTTTGGATCGTTATCATGTTGACCCAATAACATAACCCGACTCAATTGCTACCCTTACGAGTGTCGATCTGTCTGGTACCGATTAACGCATTAACCACAATCAGAAAAGTCAAATTTTTAAGAACCGGTATCGGACCCGCCTATTTTACTGGGTACCGACCAATTTGGTATCGGTTTACTGGATACAAAACGATTCGGTACCGGTTAAACGGTACAACCGATTATAGTACCAGTGTTTTTTAAATATTTTTTTATTTCTAAAATAATTTAAACCAATAATAATTTGATATAAATATAAATTAGTTTAATTTGGTAAATATTTATAGTATATAAAATATTATTTTAATAAATATAAAATATTTTTTAATATATAATTTTATAAACCGGTACCGGTTCGGTACCGGTTATTCAAGTACCGTTATTTTTTAAAATTCGAGAATCGATAACCAGTACTTTTACCAAAAGATCGATATTCGGTAACCGATTTTCGATCTGTTACCAATTCGGTACCAATTCTTCCCAAAAACTAATTATTGATTGAAATCCCTAACTACCCCTACCAAGTAGACACAACCTGTTTACATTCTATTTGGTCCTTAAACTTCATCCTAACTTCTCATTCCATACCCATAAGATTAAAATTTGGTGCAAACTGATTTGCGTTATTTTTCTTCTTTTTGATTACCCTTTTGTTTAGTGTATTTTTGTCATATTTTTAGCTCGTTGTGTAGTGACTATGTTTTTATTTATTATGTTATTCGTATTGTTTTAGTTCGTCTTTATGTCGTTTCTTGTTTTGTCGTGTATTACGCAGGAAGAAATGGAAGATGATGATTTGAGCGAGGATTAGTGCCGAAAAGGTGATTGATGCAAAGCCGGGCAAAAAAGAGGCGTACGAGCATGAAACGGGAAGGAGAAAAGCACAAGGAACTGAAGAGTGCAGCCAGCGATCGCTAGGTATCCCAGCGATCGCTGGGCTGCAGAATCAAGCGAAGGCAGAACCACACAGCCAGCGATCGCTGGGAAGCTACTCGCTGATGGTCAGAAGGCTGTAGGCAGCGACCGCTGGCTTCCCAGCGGCCACTGGCTAGCAGTTAGGTGCGTGAGTTTTAAGTGTTCTAGGCGTAGTTTCAGAAAGGGCAAACACCTGTAACTCAGAAAATACAGTTCCCAAACAGTTGTTTATTGTTTTCTTAGTTTAATTCCTTGGGGTATCCAAGGATTGAAGGAATTTAGCAATCGAACGGTGAATTCTTAGTAAGTTATCTTCAATGAACTTTTCTATGGATTTGCTTTTCATCATGGTTGGCTAGATTTTTATCCAAGGTTGATTATTTCTATTCTATGGTTTGATGCTTGAATCAATCTTATTTTATGGTTGTTTGATCCGTGCTTAAAGGTTTTGCATGCTTGATCACCATGTACGACTCGAAGATATAGAATGGATTGAAATGAATTATTCTATGTCGCATTCATAATCAAACTTCCTAACCTAATAATCGGAAATGTAAAATAGGTAATCATATCTTGATTAGTATTACTCTAGGTGTGTTCTATACACGAAAGTGCTAGACACGGATTAGTTTCAAGAATACGAGAGTTATTGGCTAATCAACTTAGGGGAAGCCTATTAGAAATTTGGTTTGATTGAATAAGCATCGATCTAGATTAGAGATGATCTTTACCCTAGACTTCAATCACTTGTGTACCCCCGTTTATTGCTTTCCATTTTAGTTTAGAGGTTCTTCTATCTAATCTTGATTAGAGTGTTTAGGATTTACATTCCTTTTACACACTTAATACTAATAGTTGATAGCCCGGCATAGCCTTCCTTGGAGATACGACATTCGGGTCGACTAACATGTATTGCACTTCATTTAGGATACGTTTATAGTCGAACATAATTGAATATAATAACTGGAAGTATATAGGCTGGAAACATTCCTCGTGCCCGATACTGATTCCCTTTATAGGACAGTGGGTCTGGACATAACAACGCCACGTACTACAGTTATAAAATTATGATTAAACACCTTTCTTTATCATGAAATCCACTATCAAGGTCAATATCATCACTATTATAACCAGAGCTATGTGTATCATACATTTCAATAACCATCCACGTCGACACTCAATAAGTTCTTGAGAATAAGTCCCAATATATACATAACCTTAAATATTGAATTATTATGAGTTTAATTTTTTAAAACCCTTCTCTCTCTCTTTTTTTCATGTCTTTCTTATCTCTTTTTGTTTTTGTTTTTTATTCATCCTTTTTTTTCCAAAAAATTTAAACATGAATCCAAACTCAAGACAACATAATATTATTATTTTTAAATAATATTTTTACAAAAATTTTAAAATGTAATTTTATAATTAGCATGAGAACTCAATTTAATTTTAATTAAGACAAGTCTATAACCATCATCTGGATAATATGATAAAATAATATCAAATACTTCAACACCATCTAACCCTTTAGTATTGAAATCAAAATCAGTTTCATTTTGTCCATCAATATTTATCTATTCACCAACATCACAGATTCACATATATAATTTCGAATTCCCCTTATTATTCACGTACAATATTTTCTCCCTTGGTCACACAACTATCACCTTGAGCATGCCTCTCGTTACATGTTTTTTCATTTGCATATACTCCTTCAATATATAAGTGAAATTCCATTTTCTTAAGATCTTTAGTATTCACTATAATTGATACAGCTGTTGATCTATCGTTTTAACATAAATTTGAAAATTTTACGGCTTGATACCATTATCCCACTCTTTATTGGATAAAACCATATTTAATTATGTAATCTAAATTTTATCTATATTGATCTAATGTATTTATTAATTTAAATCCATGAAGAAATGAATGATCAATTAATGTACAAAGGATTATCAGTGTCTCAAGTAATATGCCAAACTACGTCAACACGTGGCGCTGACGTGACAATAGTTCGACCGTGTCTCTTAGTCGAAACCATGTGATAGCTCGGCATGAACTATTGCACCGTTCAATCGCACCTTTGAATGGACACACTCTCTCTTTCCTATCACTTACCCCCTCTATTATGAATAGGGTCCTCCACAATGAAATTATAACATCAATTCGAAATTACATTCCTTATCATATTAGTATAATATTTATAATTATTACTTAGTCTGAGTATTGAATTCGTTCGACCAGATAACAATTTTTCAATGCTAGGGAATCACCTATCAACCATATATCCTTGTATATTCGGGAAAATTACTATTGATTGGTACTGCATATTTCCACATTGTAGCTTCATTTTCTACACACCCAAATAACAATCGTAAGACAAATTTAGTGTGGAAGATGGAGCCCACACACTGTTAATACAAGGAGACTTTAAATTATGCGAAAAATACTTCCTACGTTGGAGAGGAAATGTCGTTTCCTCACAATGCTTGATATGACGCGATTCCTGAAGGAATACCCACCCCCTGCCCAACCCGAACTGGAAGATTATGACAATCTCAACCTTGCCAAAATGCACGTTGATTTTAACGGTGATTTTAAATGTTGTAATGAAGTTCCCTATCACCTTAGTTTTTTTTTTATCTACGTCATGTTTACAGATTGCAAGACATCGTAGGAACTCTAGGGTGCATTGAATGAAGGACAGATTCGACATAGAAGGTATTGACCACTCCCACCAAGCCAAGAAGATGAATGTACATGGGCCAAACTTTAAAGAAACGGAAGATGATCAAAGAACACCTGTTATGGTGGGAAGCAATCCGCAACAAGAAAAATCTCCTCACGGACAACATGGAGGGGATCATTAAGAAAATTTACATTGGACCTACTTAAAAACGTTCCGACCACAACCCTGCTAAGCTACAAATGATGTACGTCTATGCAAGAAGTGGATTGACGATGTAATATATGGTCTTCAAGTACAAAGCGACTCCGCAAGAGTCACACTTCAAGCTCATAAAAAAAGTCTTCTGTGACTTGTCCAAAACTTGTACAGTAGGAAAAGTCGTATAAGACTTTATCTAAGGCTTGTAAATATATGAGAAAGAAATTATGTGTGATAAATGATAATACACTACAAAAAAACCTTAATCGTTAGGTTTATTATTATTATTTTTTATTTTTAATGCGGACGACGGATTGGTCCGTTGTCCAGTCCGTCGTCCAGCCCTTTAAATCAGTCGTCCCCTTCCTTTCGCGAAAACAGCCGCTTCTACCCTAATTCCCTCCCCCACCGGCGATTTCACGACGATCTGGACTTCCCACCGCCGTAATACCCCATTGTAAGTCGAATCCTTCCATTTTGGTTCCCCTCTTTCTATTTCTATATATATTTTTTAATTATTCGCATGTTGAAGCTTCTGCCGCCGTCCCTGCGCCGCTGCCGCCGTCCTTGCGCCGCTGCCGCCCATCTCCCGCAGTGCTCCGGCCGACGCCAGCCCGACGCTGCCCTGCTAGCTTCAGGTAAGTAAATTTCATTTTTTTTTAATTAATATTGTTAATTTGTTAATATACTTTTGATTATGTTTTTATAATTATTGTTAATTATTTCTTGTAATTGCTTTTGTTAATTGTATGTTAATGTATGTTAATTGTATGTTATTTTTGTTAATTGTATGTTAACTAACTTAGTTATAATTAATGTTATTTTGTTTACTTATTTATAATTAGGTTATGTGATAATTAGACATAATTAGCTAATTAAGTTGATATAAATTAGGGTATTTTATTAATTATAGTTGGTTGAGTTTTGTTAATTAGGATATTGTTAGGGTATTTTATTTATGCTATTTCCTTAAGGTTTAATTATTTAATTTGTTAATATATATATCTAATTAATTTGTTAATTTGATGTAAATTGATTTAATTAGTTGAATTATATTTAACTGTTGATTTTGTTGATTTATTGCTTGTTAGTAGAACTTATTGGGATAGTTGATTAATTTGTTAAACCTAATTTTTGGTTAATTAATTTTAATTTGTTTAAATGAACAAATTAGTTTATAGTTTAGTTAATTGAATAATTGAATAAAATATTTTCTAAATTACTTAGGGTTAAGGATAATTAATTAATTAATCTTCAACAAATTAGTGTTAATTACTTTAGTTAATTCACTAATTTGAATTTTGGGTATATAATTATTGTAATTAATCCATAATAAATAAATTAGTTTAGTTAGTGTTAGTGTTTAAGATAATTGACGGATTTCTCTACTTGATGTAAATTATTATATCTTAGTTTAAATAATTATTGATTAATTAGTTTAAATTGTTAATTAATATTAATACTTTGTTAATTGAGCGTTAGTTTAATTATATGTTTAAATTATTTAATTAGGGATTATTTTATTACGCCTGTCGCTGCCTGACTCTTCTCTCAGCCGTTCCGAGCCGCCTTCTGCCGCTCCGGCGTTCCGTACTTCGGTGAAAGGTAATTAAATTATAATAATGTACTTATTTAATTACTTAGGTTAATTATTTAAATTTATTAGGTAATTTTTAGATTATTTAGCATTTATAATGAATTAGTTAATTTTTGTATTTAATTTGATTAATCATGTTAGTTAATTGTGTAGGTTGATTATACTAATTTACACCCAGGATATTTAGACTAATTTAGACTAAGCTTTGTTAATATTTTCTCTAAGTCTGTTTAATTTCATAATGAGTGAATTCATTTTTTAATTTAAATTATTGTTTTAATTGACACAAACATATAATGTACGCAGGTTAATTAGTTTATAGTTGATTTTTTCTAATTTCTTAATTTTGGTAATATTGTATAACGAAATGGGGGATTTATGACATTGGGATAGACGTAATTAATTTCTTAAGGATCTTCTCCCTTCGGGATAGATTTTGATTACATCTTAAGGATCTTCTCCCAATATGTGTAATATTATGTTGTGGTGGTTTGATGAGATGCATGCATGTGTTGTGATATGTTAATTATTATGTACGAATGTTTTGATCATGAAGTGTATGTTGGGATATTTTCATGATTGTGTCAGCTGGCTGTTTTGATTAGATTTAGTGATGTGGGATATTAATTTGGATGCAATCAACTGCAAATCTCCGAAAATGACCAAATTAAATAACCAAAAATAACCAAATGCAATCAATTGCAAATGAACTTATAATATTCGCCGGCAAACCATAATTATCAACCTTGGATCATAATTTTCATAATTCTCGTCCTCTAATGTCGTCCACTATTCTACTCCAGATCAACTTATAATGTTCTTCCTCTATTTAAGTTCAAATAATTCAACTGAATCATAACACTTTCCTAAGTGAGTCTATGTTTACACATTTGCAATCTTCATTCAAATTAATGTCTCATTTAATCGACCACTAATATATTCTTGCCCTCTCCGTAACTAATTCAACTTCATTTTACTATGTAAATACTTATTAATATTAATCAGGGTTATAAAAATGAGTCGAGATTGGATGTATCTGCGTTTACTTCCGAACGGGGGATTTAATCCGCACTTCCTTGCTGGGCTTGACGAGTTCTTAAGATTTGCAAGTAGTCAGCCTCGGTTAATGGATGGAGAAAAAATCAAGTGTCTGTGTGTGAAGTGTAAGAATATATACTTTAGAAGTACAGATGTTGTACAGCTTCATCTGGCTAAAAAGGGTTTCACACGGGGTTACGAGATCTGGAGGTTTCATGGTGAAAATGAAATACCTTCATATGCTCAAGAAACACGTGTCGACGTCGATGTAGAACCCGAGGAAGAGTACGGGACATACCACGCGATGGTTCATGATCTCGGGGGTCCCTCTTTCAACAACCCAGACACAGAGGAAGATCCAAACGCTACAACAAAGTTGTTGTACGAGTTGTTGGACGCTGCCGATCAAGAGTTATACCCTGGGTGTAAAAACCACACTCAGTTGTCTTTTGTGGCTCGTCTGATGACTTTGAAGGCCCGTTCTGGGATGCCACAAAAATATTTCAACGAGTTGTGTGTGTTATTGAATGAGGCATTCCCAGACCACCACAAAGTGCCCATGAATTACTACAGCACACAGAAATTGCTACGGGCAATGGGTTTACCTGTAACAAAAAATAGATTCGTGTAGGAATCATTGCATGATCTATTGGGAGGGGGATTCTCATCTTGTGAATTGCAAATTTTGCAATGAAAGTCGATACAAAGATAGGAGTCGGGGACGTAAACAAGTGTCCCTTAAGAAGATGTACTACTTCCCTTTAACACCTCGTTTACAAAGGTTGTATGCATCTAAATCTACGGCCGGCGACATGATCTGGCATTCAACCTCAGCTGATGATGGTGTTATGCGCCATCCTGCAGATTCGCCGGCGTGGAAGCACTTTAATGTGACTTACCCGGGTTTTGCAGCGGAGCCACGGAATATACGATTAGGACTGTCAACAGATGGGTTTCAACCATTCGGGCAATCGGGACAACAGTACTCATCCTGGCCTGTTATCCTTACTCCTTACAACTTACCTCCGTGGTTGTGCATGAAAGAACAACACATGTTTCTCACAGTGCTTGTTCTTGGTCCCCGAAATCCAAAAGATAAGATAGATATTTACCTACAGCCACTTATATCTGAACTCAATCAATTGTGGACATTCGGTGCCCATACTTATGACGTTTCAAGAAGACAAAACTTTCAGATGCACGCAGCATTGATGTGGACCATTAGTGATTTTTCGGCATACTCGATGTTGTCTGGTTGGAGTACAGCCGGAAGATTAGCTTGTCCTCGATGCATGGAACAAACAGAAGCATTCTCCTTAACACATAGCCGGAAGCAGTCATGGTTTGATACACATCGCAAGTTCCTACCTTACGATCACCAATTCAGGAGGAATAGGAGGGCCTTTAGAAAGAATAAGATTGTTGCAGATGATCCTCCGGAGAGGAGATCAGGGGAAGAGATACTTTATCAGATTGAAGATTTGGGACTAGTAAAGGTAACCGAAGATTATGATGATAATAACAAGCGCATCTTAAGACAAGTTACCACTGGATGGCGGAAAAAGAGCATCTTTTGGGACCTTCCGTATTGGAGTTCTCTGCTCATTCGACACAATTTAGATGTTATGCATATTGAGAAGAATGTGTTAGACAACATTTTCAATACTGTTATGAATGTCCAAGGCAAGACAAAAGACACGGCAAAGTCGAGGGAGGAACTGAACCTCTATTGTCATAGACCCCAGCTGATGCGTGACCAGTACACTAATAAATATCCTAAGGCATGCTATACACTTGACAAAAAGGAGAGAAAAGTCTTGTGTGAGTGGGTGAAAACCCTTAAGTTTCCTGACGGTTACGTCTCAAATATGGGTAGATGTGTAGACATGAGTAAACTTAAGATGTTTGGGATGAAGAGCCACGACTGTCATGTTTTCATGCAGCGCATACTACCCATTGCATTTCGAGAACTACTCCCACAAGCTGTTTGGAAGTCCATAACTGAGTTGTGTCTATTCTTTCGTGATTTGACATCACGAAATATAAAGAGTGACGACATGGAGACACTTAACAATAACATTCCACTGATTTTGTGTAAGCTTGAACGAATATTTCCACCAAGCTTCTTCGAGTCAATGGAACATTTGCCTATCCATCTAGCCGACGAGGCAAGAGATGGAGGACCAGTCCAATATCGATGGATGTACCCATTTGAGAGGTACTTTATCAAACTGAATCAATTGTGTTTAATGTTTCCTGAATTTTAACTATTGTTTCATGCTTTCTAAATGAATCCTTTCAATACAGATATTTAAGAAAGCTGAAAAATAATGTGAAGAACAAATCAAGCGTTGAGGGATCGATATGTAATGCATACTTAGTGGAGGAAGCCACTGCTTTCTGTTCTTATTATTTTGAGGATCATGTCAGTACGAAACATAGAGAGGTGCCTCGCAACTACGTTGAAGGATGTTCTACTAGTGGGGTAGAAGATCAATCAGACTTGCCTTCTGTATTCAAATTTGCCGGAACTGGTTTTGGAAAAACAACGAAAAGATCGTTGGATCCAAGGGAATATAGAGCTGCGCATCTATATGTACTCCATAATTGCGTGGAGATCGATCCATATATCAAGTAATCTTTTACAAATCATATTATACGACTATTTAATGCAATGTGTGGTTTTTATCAACTAATATGTTCTTTTCTATGAAGGGAATACGAATCACATCTCAGACACTCAAATCCATGGATAACTGACATGGACATTGACAAGAAAATGTCTACAGAATTCCCTGAATGGTTTTGCTCCTATGTGAGTCAAATTTTCACTAAGATACTTGAAATTATTTAATTAAGTACTATATAAAGGACATACAACTCCATAATAGATGATAAGTATAAACTTTTGTGTGATGTAGGTACAAAATTGTGTAACTGATCCTGTTATGTGGGACATTGCACGTGGACCTTCACCAATGATTACATCATATCATGGTTATTTGGTGAATGGTTACAAATTTCACACGATATCACATGGAACTCACAAAGCAACTATGAGTAGTGGTGTGTGCATAAAAGCGGGTAACTATGGGGACTCGAGTCAGACGGATTTTTATGGTCAATTAGTCGAAGTGTGCGAGCTCACATACCCAGGATTACACAATAAGAAGGTCGTTCTCTTCAAGTGTGACTAGTTCGACACCTCTCCGGCCGGTACAAGGGTTGATACACAGTTCAAATTAGTGTCTGTAAATCATACGCGCAGACTTAGAAAATATGAACCGTTTGTATTAGCCATTCAAGCTACACAAGTGTATTACTGTTCATATCCGAGTATGAACCAACAGTGTAGAGAATGGTGGGAAGCTTGTTCTATAAAGGCAAGGGCCACTATCGATGAGTCTCGAGCAGATGTGTCTACGTTGGAGTCACCGTTTCAGGAGGATGATGATGCTCATGTGGTCACTACTGTAGATGTAGATGATATTACATCAGTTGCCCGAGACGGTGAACATGTAGAAATTGAAGATGATGATGACCACGTGGACTCTGATAATGTCCTCGAAACAGAAGAAGAAGATGACGAGGATGATGAATATCAAGAGGATGAAGCATCAGATGACGAAGAAGAAGATGAAGATGAGGAGGATGACTATGAAGATGAGAATGAGGAAGATGAAAATGATAACGATGAAGAGGACGAAGATTAACACTTGGTGTAGAAAACTTAACACATTCAAATATTACATTATTAATTATAAATGTAACTTGTAATTATATGTTCAATATAAACATTCTACGTATACGTGATATGTCTATCATGAATCTTATTTATCTATTTATTTTCAATATAATAGATGTCTTACAGTCGGCGAGAGGATGTGGGGACTCCTCGTGGTAGGGGTTCACGCCGATCACAGCTATCCCTTGGACGGGGTAGTTCCCTGGGCTCATCATCTGGATATGAGTCCGGGACCGGCGGTCTGAGCCACCATATTGGTGGCATACAGATAGGCGGTCCGTCTTCTGGCTCTGACACTGATGGTCAGAGAGAGCGTAGACCCACAGGAGACTGTGTTCTCTCTGTGAGTGAGCTGGGGTACGTAAATGCAATCACATCTTCAATTTTGACAATTATTTAATTAGTTATTCAAAAATCTAACATAAATCAATATAAAATTACTTATGCAGGGGATTTTACCCGCATGCCGACCTGGCAGATTACATTTGGGAACTATTTAAGATAGTTCCCAACCCAACTGGCTACAGTTGGAAGCTCACGCCTGAGGACGTGAGACAGCGATATTGGGAGGAGTTTAAGGTTCGAAAATTTACTAAAACTTTCAAATTCATTCTTAATTATAACTTATAACTACAATTTCTAACATACATTTTCAATGCTAGAAAAAATTTACTTGGGAACCGGCACTCGATGCCAAGATTCGGGAGTTATGGTATGATAAGATCCGGGAGAGATATAAGGATTATATCTGCGGGATCAAGAGGAGGAGGAATGATCCGCCACCCAGAGGTGGGAAGCCTGGGTGGTGGACTGATGATGTCTGGAGGGGTTGGCTCGCTTACTGGTCCCGGGATGATGTTGTGGCCAAATCCCAAGTAGCGAGGCGCAACCGGTTGTCTGAGCCCCAGGGACCGGGTACTGGTCCTATCAAGCATAGGGGAGGGTCCAAGTCGGTCATGCAACGAGCTGAGGAAAAGGTAATAATATACTTCAAATAATAATTATAATTATGTGGTACAGTTTTAATTCATATACACATGTTTCAATGACACAACTCCATTGTAATCTGATGCATAGGGTCGTGAGCGGGGAGTAGCTCCGATTTCGTGCATGTTCGACTCCTTTCTGGACGAGCATCGATACGCGGACGGGACATACACCGATCTGAAATCTGAGGCGATAGCGGTAAGTTTTAATTTAAATCTAATATATATATATATGTATTAGATTTTCAATATTTATAATATGTATACTAAAAAATGTTCATTTCTCGTTTACATGCATGCAGACTGAGGTGTTTCGCCGTGCTGACGAGGAGCGGGCCCAGCTACCCGAGGGGGACCACGATGCAGTCGACATCAACGAGCTGTATCTGGAGGTTCTTGGCGGCCCGGATAAGAAGAAGAGGATGTTCGGCACGGGAGGCGCGGCGAAGGCCTTGAGAGCATCCAGATTCGGGAGATCCTCGTCCACATCACGCCCATCCAGAGACGAGGTTGAGGAGCTGCGGCGCCGAGTCGAGGAGCAGGATCGCGAGCGCCGTGAGTACCTTGCTGAGCAGCAGAGATTGGCTGAGCAGATGGCGATCATGCAGTCTCAGCATGCTGAGATGATGCGCTGGATGCAGTCTCAGCAGGGAGGTGCACCCTTCTTTCCCTCTTATCAGCCTCCCCCGTCTGATGCCCCTCCCCAGTTTCTTCCTGATGATGACTACGATTCGTAGATGCTACTGATACACTTTACTATTGTTTTATTTTATGGTTTGTCGTGGGATGTTATTGATACAATTATTTATTTTGTTCATTATATGAAATCCGCGTTCATTTTGAATTTCATTTGATTGGTTCAATTTTAAATTATTGTTCAATGTTGGAATATGTTTGTATTGTTTGTTATGACACGTTTTAGATAATGAATATTAAAAAAACAAAATTATTTATTAAAATAAAAAAAAAATTACCTGGCGACGGACTGCAGTCCGTCGCTAGGTCAACGGTCAACGGAGGCTGGCGACGGACTTAATCCGTCGTTAGCTTTCCGGCGCCGTCAACGGCTTCCGGTAGACTCTGACGACGGATTTTATCCGTCGTTAGTCCGTCGTTAGCTAACGACGGACTGTATTTTCCGTCGTCCGAGGGGCTAACGACGAACGAAATACAGACGGAAAAAATCCGTCGCCAGTCCGTCGCTAGCCCCCCGAGACGACGGATTTCTTCTCCTAACGACGGATTTTTCCGTCGCTAGAAGAGGTTTTTTTTGTAGTGATAGATCTAAGCCGTCAATTTATCTAGAATCATTGATTGAGATTGATTAAATAAAATTTTAATATTTTCCATTATTTTATAAATGAGGAAGTTAATTTTTAAATGGAAGTTAATTTGTAGAGAAAATCACAATCATTGATTTATTGAAATGGATGTTTGAGATCATTTCTCATTTACGTAACGATTCATTCTTATATGATCCAAAACATATAATATATGTATTGTGTTATATAAAAAAAATCAAATATTTGATATTTGATGCATGTTTATTTTATTTGCTATAATTAAATGAATGAAATAATTTCATCTACATTCAAGTAGAGAATCATTTGATATGTTTAATTCGTTGGAATTAAATGAAAATGATAATCTTGATTGATCTACAATAAAGTAGATAATCAAAAGATGCAAAAGATGAATAAAATTAATGTTCATTTAATTGTGAAAATTAAATGAAAACATTAATTATTTTAGTAATTAGAATATAAGTAGTTTATTAATCTACATTAAAGTAGATAACCAAAGGTGGGGAAGGACGAGATTCATTTAAGAATTTAAATGATTAAAGTTTGATTATTCTACATTAAAGTTGATAAGCAAGAAAATACTCATTTAAATACAAAACTTAACCCGTCGAAAAATCGTCGAAAATTATTTTACATTATAACTTATAAATATAAATTTTAAAATATAATTTTTTGAAATTAATACATTTTGATGAATTATATAATTTTCTTATTAAAAATGTGATAATCTATTTAAAAGTGATATAAATTTATAAATTATTAGAAGTAAATATTATTTATAATAATTTTTCTTATATATAATATGTTGGTAAAAAATCATGTAATTTTATAATTTATTGACATAATTGCAAATTCGTGTTACTTGAAAAATTATATGGTTGCAAAATATAAATATTCATCAAGAGTCATCTCGTGTAAAATTTATTGGTACATGATCACTGTATCTCGTAATTTAAAAATATGATTAAAAAAATTGACTATATATTTGTTCAAAAAAATAATTATTTAACAATTCAAATAATTAATATGTATAAAGAATTATTTCGTTGGTGGGCAAAAGAGATGACAATCATAAATGACAAACATGAGCAATGGTTATCCTTATCCATAACTGCAAGGATACAATTTACATGTGTGTACCCGATTAAGGTGTCACTAAGAGATTTGAGATCAATGGATAACTTTGTAGGTATAATTTAATATTATATTAATTTGTGAATATGAATATTAATAATTACTTTTCAAATCCATATCCACAAAAATTATATGCGATATATGCGTGAAATATTCACCAAAATATTTATTAAATATCCATCCACAACTAATTAATCAAGTCAAACAAAAAAAAAGAAAAAACAATTATAAAACTAATAAGTATAATAATAAAAACTACAAATAAACACATAAATAATAATATCATAATAAAATTTAACCAAATTATTTAAGATATATGATAAAATAAAGTAAGCAAGAGAGTTAAAGACAATAAAAACTATAAAAAGAAATAATTATACCACGACATTAGATGATGTAGGAGGATGAATGACACAAAATATTATAAAAATAGAACTCTAATTAATTACTGGAATTAGCCCATTAAAGAGACTGTGAGTCTGTGATAAATCTTCAAACTAACAACTTTATAAGTGTTGAGGAAATAAAAATAAAAGAGCTGTAATTAAAATTAAGATTCAGTAAATCTTATATTTTATCAATCTATCTAGAATGTAAACACTATCATAAAGTATAAAATGTATTTTTAAAATTACACATTTATATTAATACATAGGACATATTATGATAATACGTGTAATGAATTATTTTTAATTCATATAAAATTATGTCCTTGCACGTTGATTTAATTTTTAACGCATTTGAAATTAGGGATGATTATATTAATATCAATTACTTGTTGACTAATTGTTTTCCCAAAATCATACCATATCAATTAGTTTCCTCTCGACGGAGAGGCTAGGTTTGTGTTTGGAGACAACACCTCTCTCATTGGCTCGAAGTAGTGGAATGGATTCAAAAGAGATAGCAAAGCTGATGGAGAATTTGCGCTTATCTACTGAAGCCCAAACAGAAGGGGTTGTTATTTCAACTATGGAGGCCAATTGAAGTCAGAAACGTGCTGCGATGATGGTAGTGGGAAAGATTTTTGCTGATAGAGGGGTTAATAGAGACACTTTAGAATTACAAATCCCGATAATCATTCAAGCAAGAGGACACGTGGAAGTGGAGATTGTGGGCCACAATCGCTTTGTCGTGAAATTTTCTCTTGATTCTGATAAGCAGAGAGTACTACATGGTGGATTATGGCACTTTTTTCAGGACCTTATGGTTTTCCAGACATTGGAGGCATCACAAAATCCAACGCCAGTCCAATTTTTGGAAATAACAATGTGGATTCAATGTCATAACCTGCCTTTGGCGTGCATGGAGGCAGGTATTATATAGATGATTGGAGAGAAGATTGGAAGGGTTGAGGAGGTCGATATGGGACAAGGGGATTGCGGAGTTGCGAGATATGCACGCATTCGAGTGACTCAAGAGATTAATGTTTGACCTAAATGTATACTGTCTAGATTCTCGCAAATATACGAGGTCAATTGTACATGACAAGTTAACCCCGATTGAATCTCAACGGAAATCAATTAAATCATGTTCCTAAATTCATGCTATTGTTCGTTCATTAAGGGTTTCTTAATAGTTAGTCTAATTAATTACTTACGTATTCTTAATTAGACGGCAACCATGACTTTCGTATTAGATTACCCTAAGAAGAATTCCCCAATTAAGAACAATGATTTGTAATTAATAAATGATTTCCTAAAGTTGCTTAATTACTAACTTTCGTATTCGATAATTAAGCCACAATTCTAACTTACGTATTCGAATTACACAATAGGAAAATCACAAATCAATAACGAATATAATTCCCACATCTCCGATTTGGAATTATTAATGATTTAACCAAGTTCTATGTTAGCTCGATCTCAACCAACAAACAATTAATCAAAAACGGTGGTCAATCGTCTCAATTAAATAAGCACAAGTTAAATCATGAAGCATGAATCAAGAACAATCAATAAATAATTAAAGAAATTCTAAACCCTAGGTAGAGAATGACAATTCAATCCATAAAACAATCAAAGATAAGAATTAAATAAAACTTACTAAGAAAGAATCTTGGATTGAGCGTCAAACTCGCCCTCAATCCTTTGTCCTGAGGCAAAATTACAATGGAAATAAATAATCTAAGTGTTCTAGGGTTTAAAAGAGAGAAAATATGAGTTGGGGTTTAAAAATACGCACAAAAACGGGCTTTAAATAGCATAAAACGCATCCAAAAATCACGCCCAGCGCCCGCGGAGGGTCCAGCGGGCGCTGAGCTCGCGTTTCTGTCAATTTCCACACCGAACAACCTACATGCAATTACGATAACCGGGCGTAAATACGAACTTAAAAATATATCAAAATGAACCTAAAGCTATGAAATGAGACTCGAAAGGTCGTGTAAAAACACAACAAAAATACACCAAACAATTAATAAGCCTCTACTCTGATGTGTACCGATTCAAGTAGAGAATACTGAACAAATTGAACTTGTACTAATCTCTTACGAGAAGCTTCGAGTGGGGATTTATTGTTGTTATGGAAGACACCAATTGATGTGAGTATTTTGTCGTACTCGATGGGGCATATTGATTGTTGGATTGAGTCGAATGAGAGGCCATGGAGATTTACAGGTTTCTACGGGTACCTTGTGCAGAGTGAGAGACATTTTTCATGGGAACTATTGAGGAGGTTAGGAAAAGTACATGAAACAAAAACTTTACCTTGGTTAGTAGGTAGCGATTTCAATGAAGTATTAAAGAGGGAAGAGAAGATGAGAGGTAGAAGTAAAGAGTTCTGGAGAATGGAGGAATTCCGACAAGCACTTGATGATTGTCATGTAGAGGATGTGTTCGCATTTGAGGGAACTTTTACATGGACTAATAAACAGGTTGACACGACAGAGATTTTGGAAAGATTGAACCGATTTGTTATGTCAACTTGTTGGATGGACATATATGGAAGCACGAGGATGGAGACGATAGATGAGTATGGCTCAAATCATAGGGCGACTATCCTTAAATCTATGGCCACGCCGAAGCAAGTAAAAAGGGGAGGACACAAAAGATTTCATTTTGAACAAAATTGGTTTCTTGACGAGAGTTTTGTTGAGAACTTGGTGGTACACTGGAGGAAATCATGTGCCAACCCACTTCTGGATAAACTATTGAGGTGCCGAACATTTCTCTTAACATGGGCAGGTACAAAATTTGATGATCTTGAAAAAACAAATTAATTAAAGAATTGAGAAATGAGAGAACTAAATTGCTAAACCAACAGAGGAGGGAAGGACATTCACAACAGGTTGACTCACATTAATAGGATGATTGGGGAGATGACTATTAAAGAGGAGATACATTGGCGCCAACGATCGAGGGTAAATTGGTTGGCGCACGGTGATCGAAATACTCAGTAATTCCATCAACACGCTTCAGAGAGAAAGAAGAGAAACCATATACATTCCCTACTCAATAAAGACAGCATCCTGGTTTCTAAGGATGAGGAGATGGCGTTTGTTGTCCAGGATTATTTTAAGGAATTGTTCACTTCTGAAAACCCGGATGGGGAAGTGATGGAAATGGTGGCGGGTTGTGTGAGGAAGATTGACTCGGATAATACAACCGTTGATCTGGATGAACCATTTACTAGAGAAGGGGGTACAAAGAGCACTTTTTTAGATGCACTCCACAAAGGCACCAGGGCCGGATGGATTTCAACCTGTGTTTTATCAAAATTATGGGGGGCAATCAAAGAGGTGACGACGGAGTGCCTGAATGTTCTTAACAAAGGAGGGGATATCTCAAGATGGAATGACACCTATATAACTCTGATCTCGAAAGTGAGACACCTGCATGAGGTAAAGTAATTTCGCCCTATTAGTTTGTGCACACTACATACAAAATTGTCACTAAAGTAGTGGCGAACTGGTTAAGGCAATGGCTGCCCGTTGTGGTGGATGACACACAAAGTGCCTTTGTTCCAGGAAGACTGATTTCAGATGGCATGCTCGTCGGATTTGAGTGTTTGAATTGGATCCGACAACAAAAAAAATCCGAGGAGTGTGTATGTGGCAAGCCACATGAGTAAGGCATATGATAGAGTTGAATGACCTTTCTTGGAGCTAATGATGAGGACGATGGGGATGAACATGAAGATGATTAACCTGATCATGAGGTGTGTGACTACACCGAGCTTCTCCTTTATTATTAATGGGAGAATTTATGGTCATTTGAAGCCATCGAGAGGTATTCGTCAGGGGGACCCTCTATCACCCTTTTTGTTTGTTATTTGTGCACAAGGCCTCTCATCTTTAATGAAGTCTTATGTAGATAATCAACTGTTTGCGGGAATTCGGGTGGTTTTTGAGTTTTATATCAGAAGGATGAATAAAAAAGAAGAGATTTAAATGAAAATTATACTTTTAACCCACATTTTCAAAGGATAAATTTATCCCTCAAAGAGAACACAACCTTATTATACACACAAATTCAAACTAAAAAACAATAGTATTCTTTTTTACGAATTTAAAGAAGCATGATTGTTAAAATTAAATATAAACAATTTATTATAAACCAAGTATAAGCACTACATAAAAAAAGATAAATGGTTTTTGAGTTTCATGTTAATTAATTAATAGCATATTGTCATGGGAATGGAATTGGGTGATAGAGATGTGAAGATTGACGGAGATGATGTTGTGTTGGGCAAGTCTGTGGAGGGAGAAAGTGTGTTAGAAATTGGGAAAGAGGCTGGAATTGCAGATGGTGGAATGAGTTGAAGTGTTGAAGTGGTGAAGGCATGGCATGTTACACACGTGTTGTGCAGTGGAGATATGATGATATAATCTATTGTTGGATAGATTGTTTGTTTTTTTGTTGGGTTATTTACTGTATTGGCCTTATTTAATGTTATATTGTCTTGTTGGGCTAGTTACTTTGATATCTAGCTTGGTTGTTTTGAGCCCATATGGTTGTTTTGAGCCCATATTGTGCAGAAGGACATTAATGAATTATCTTATGTTTTATCTTCTTCCCCAAGTATCTCTCTTCTCACTTAAGTTCTCTACTTTTTATATTGTTCCATTGGCATTTATTGCAAATATTATTTACAAATTAGTGGGTCCATTACAATTGGTAAATCAGAGCCAGAAATGGCAGAAGCTACACGGTTTAAGGATGTTCGATGCCCAATAAAAAGGTGGATCAAGCGCTGCAAGTAGAATCCATGAAAGGGGAAGCATACGAGTTGAATCTGCAAGAACAAATTGAGGGTATGAGCTCTAAAATGCATGAAAAGTTTGAGCATCTTACAAATACAGATTCTATTTTGGGTCCTAAAACTTTTGGGAATTCATCGGGTTATCAAAGGGGATCACATGGGAGATTTGATGTTCCTCAACAAGCATTTCATACTCCATCTCCAAAACTTGAGTTTCCCAGATTTGATGGCTTTAATCCTAGAGCTTGGATTATCAAATGCTCTAGCTATTTTAGAATTATCACCCATCTAAACGACTGTCAGAAAATTAATTTGGCGTCAATGCACTTTGAAGGAAGGGCACTACAATGGTTTCAAAACTTGGGTACTGTGCATCTGGACATTACATGGGAACAATTTGTTGACATTATTTCTACAAGGTTTGATGGTATACGGGAATCCAAGGTTATTGTGGAGTTTAACAAGCTTAAGCAAACTGGATCCTACACTGATTATGTTGATCAATTTGAAGACCTGAAATCATGTATGTTATTGAGCAGTCAAAACAAGCTCTCAGAAGAGTACTTCATCGCTAGTTTCATTAGTGGACTTAGTGATGAATTACAATCTTTTATGGAGATGTTCAAGCCAACTACACTTGAACAAGCAATAGAGTTGGGGGCACAACAGCTAAACATATTGGATATTATTGCAAAAAAAGATGAGGACAGGGGTTAAATCTTTCTCAAGTGCTAATACGTTCAAGAGGCCTGATCCACATCCTCCACCCAAAGCTGTCACTCTACCCATATTAAAACCTCCAACCCAATTGCTGACTAAAACTGAAATGGCTGCTATGAGGCAAAAGGGATTGTGTTACAATTGTGATGAACCTTTCAGTGCGGGGCGTAGATGCAAGAATCGCATCAGCTATGTTATGATGACAGAGGAGGAGGAGTTTAATCACTTACAAAGTCAGCAACAAGAATTTGTTGACGATATAATCGAGGACATTTCTATGGAAGAAATCCAATTATCTATTCAAGCGGTAGGGGATGGTAATGGAACTACTCTAAAGCTGATTGGAGAGTGTAAGGAACATAAGTTACATATACTCGTTGACACAGGCAGCACACTTAGTTTCTTACAAGACAAAACAACCAAGAAACTCCAATGTGTCCTGGAGGAAATCAAACCAATTCTAGTCAAGGTAGCTAATGGTCAAAAGATGGTCAGTACGCAAATAACTACCCAATTTAATTGGGCAGTACAGGGTCATTCATTTTCATACTCACCCAGAATACTTGATAATATTGGGTATGATTTGATTTTGGGAGGTGATTGGCTAAAACATTGCACCCCTATTGAGTTGGATTATAAAAAGATGACTATCTCAGTGTATCTAAATGGGAAAAAGGTCAGGATGCTAGTTACTAATTCATCGGCAGAGTGTCACATGATCTCGGGAGTATCCCTATTTAGTCTCCTACACAAAAATCTGGAATCAGTGGATGAGCTATTTCTGTTATCAGCACAGGTGAATGAATATCAACAGGAGGCAGACCTAAAGGAATTACTTGAAGAATTCCAGGATGTCTTTGAGGAACTTACTGGTCTCCCTCCAACACGGGGAGTGGAACATCATATTACACTTAAACCAAACAGTTTCCCAAAACATAAATTCTCATATAGGACGTCACATAACCACAAGGATGAAGTAGAGAAAATTGTCAGAGAGATGTAGGCTTCGGGAATAATACGACACAGTAGAAGTCCCTTTGCTTCTCCGGTTATCCTTGTCAAAAAGAAGGACAACTCGTGGAGAATGTGTGTGGATTATCGTTATCTGAATTCACTCACTGTCAAACACGAGTATCCTATACCCATTATTGATGAATTGTTGGATAAGCTATGGAGTGCAAAATATTTTTCTAAAATTGACTTAAGGTCGGGTTACTTTCAAATACTGGTGAGGCCTGAAGACAGATATCTCACGGCCTTTAGCACACAACACGGGCACTTCGAGTTTCTTGTAATGCCCTTTGGTTTGTGCAACGCACCAGCTTCATTCCAATCTTTGATGAACATGATTTTTGAAAATCAATTAAGAAGAAGTGTATTGGTATTCTTTGATGACATCCTAATCTACAGTAAAGATTGAAATGAACATCTACATCATTTACGGGTTGTTTTGGAACTGCTAAGGTACCATATTCTTTACGCAAAAAAGAGCAAATGTCAATTTGGACAGACCAAGATTGAATATCTCAGTCATGTCATTACATAGGATGGTGTGTCAACAGACCCGTAGAAGATTGCTAGCATGGTTAATTGGCTTATTCCAAAAACTATCAAGCAATTGAGGGGATTTCTTGGCCTAACGAGATATTACAGAAAATTCATACGGAACTATGGCCTTATTAGCAGGCCTCTTACTGACATGCTCAAGCTAGACAATTTTAAATGGACAGAAACAGCCACATCAGCTTTCAATAGATTGAAGGAACTTATGACAGCAACACCTATTTTGGCACTACCAGATTTTAGCAAGCCTTTCATATTGGAGACTGATGCTAGTGGAAAAGGGGTTGGTGATGTACTAATGCAATCTAACAAATCAATTACATTTATGAGCAAAACATTGAGTTTAAAGAATCAAGCTCTTTCTATTTATGAAAGAGAGTTCTTCGCTGTGTTAATGGCGGTGCAAAAGTGGAGGACCTATCTACAGGGGAATAAGTTTATCATACATACTGACCAACATGCTTTGAAATACTTGCTAGATCAAAAGACACTTACTCCAGTCCAATAGAGGTGGCTAACCAAACTTCTGGGGTTGAATTATGAGATTGAGTATAGAAAGGGCATAGAAAACAAGGCTGCTGACGCACTATCAAGATGTGAGGAACAAATAATGACATGTACAACCATCACTCCTTCCTGGGTAACAAAGGTCAGTAGTAGCTATGTTGGTGATGAAGAATTACTTCCTAATCTCACAGCTAAGGCATTACAGGGGTCATATTTTCCTAATTACACACTTAATTCTGATGTCCTAAGATACAAGGGCAGGATTGTGATAGGGTCATCTACCAACTTACGGACTGACATACTGACAGAGATGCATAACTCACCATTGGGAGGTCATTCAGGAATGCATGGCACATATATGAGGGTGAAGAGCTTATTCTACTGGCCTAAGATGAAAGAATCTATCAAAGTCATGATCCAAGGATGTGATGTGTGTCAAAGGATCAAGTCTGATACACAAGCTTACCCAGGGCTTTTACAACCATTACCCATTCCTCACACTCCATGGACACACATTTCTATGAATTTTGTTGTAGGCCTTCCAAAATTAGGAGGAAAAGGATGTTATTTTGGTCATTGTGGACCGTTTCACTAAATATGCTCATTTCTTAGCCCTATCTCATCCATATACTGCACAGGCAGTGGCTAAACTATTTTTGGATGTGGTGTATAAATTATACGGAGCGCCTATGAGTATTGTCTCCAACAGAGACAAGATATTTACCAGCAATTTCTGGAAGGAGTTGTTTAGTCTTTTGGGAACAAAACTGGAAATGTCTTCCGCCTACCACCCCCAGACGGATGGTCAAACGGGAAAGGTTGAACCAATGTTTGGAGAACTATCTTAGAGGCATGGTCATTTTTAATCTTAAGCAGTGGCTGAAATGGTTACCCTTAGCCGAATATTGGTACAATACCAATTATCACTCTACTTTAAAGTGTTCTCCATATCAAGCCCTATATGGTGTACCTACTAGATATTTGGGTATTCAAAACCTCCAGACATGATGGAGCAGAGAAAAGAATTTACTTTAATGCTTAGAGATAATCTTAAACAAGCTCAAGCTCGAATGAAATGGTTTGCTGATAAACATAGGAGTGATAGAGAGTTTCAGGTGGGTGAAAGAGTATACCTCAAGTTGCAGCCTTTTCGCCAAAATTCTTTGTCTCTTCGACGCAACCTTAAACTGGCTTCTAAGTACTACGCACCGGACCTTTCCTCATCCTAGAGAAAATTGGTGCAGTGGCTTATAAGTTACAGTTGCATGAATCCTCAAAAATCCACCATGTGTTTCATGTGTCACTCCTAAAGAAATGCATAAGTGACAAGAACTTACCAATATCAGATTTGCCAGATCTGAATTCTACCTGAAAAGATGAAAAATTTATGCTTCGCCGGTTTCCTTCGTTCAATCCTTGTGGGCAAGGATGTTTGTCGCGCGGGGCCCCCCCCCCGGGGTATTGTCATGAGAATGGAATTGGGTGATAGAGATGTGAAGATTGATGAAGATGATGTTGTGTTGGGCAAGTCTGTGGGGGGAGAAAGTGTGTTAGAAATTGGGAAAGAAGCTGGAATTGCAGATGGTGGAATGAGTTGCAGATGTGATAGATAAACTTGATAAAATATTTTCTTTCAAAATTACTTATTTTCTATTTACAATTCATCATTACTTATCAGTCTTGAACAATTTTACCATTTCTTTTTTACTATTTAAATGAGTGATAAATTTAAAAGTATCTATATATAAAGGTAAAAGAGAGTGAGCTGACGTGTAAACTATTTTACAATCACAACAAACAATTCAAATTTTTGAAATTAAAAGATCAAGATTAACAACGATTGCACAATCCAACATTCAACACATTTTTTTCTTAAAACAATTCATGTATATTTGGTCTTGAAAATAAAGAAATAAATTAAATTAAATTACGAAATATAATACAATCATATACACAACATTATTCAATATTTAGTGAATATGCATTTAATACATAAATTTGGTAAGAAAAATATTATTGACGTGTCTCGCTAAAAGTGGTCATATTTTCTTATTGAGTTGTCTCATTAAAAGTTGTCACTTTTTCTGAAAAAATAAAATATCTTTAAAATAATAACTCTCAATTTTTAAACACAAAACTTTATTTTAACAATCTTCTCTTCATGCTCAATCTATTGTGATAACTTTTAGATGGACATAATATAAACATTTTGAAAGAATATATTACTTTAAAAAATTAAAATACTATTAATGAAAACATAAAACTATACATGTATCATGAGCCATTCTTTTATTTTTACATTACATAATTAATAATGTGTAACGCCTCAGAATCATGGGGTGAGAGTCCGTTACGCTACGGTGGTCCAATGGATCCACTAGTTAGGAATGTTAATAGGTGGGTAAAATCCGGACCGAAACCATTAAAATAATTACGGTTTTGAAATCGGAATCGGATCGTTAAATATTGGATCCGGACCGTTAATTAAAAAAAATAATTCTGAATTGGAAAAATAACCATGAATTTTGACCGGTTATGGATCCAATCAGGATCATTCCATAAATTAAATTATGCATGTATATACCAATAAATCTCCTTCTCTCTATCTCTCTCATGATTTATTATATTATATAGTTAAGCTCACTAATTAATTTATAATCCAACTAGCACAAAAAGATTCAAAATATTATTTTTAATTTCTATTAATATTTTATTATTGTTTGCAATATTTTAGATGTTCAACAACAAAATATATTCGTAAATCAATGATAAATTTATAGCAAATGTGCAGTAACAGACAAGGAAAAGAATATTGATTAGTATCCTAATAGACGAAGCGATAAATATTTTAAAAGAGTATAAATCATTCATCGGGAAATCGATCCACGATTAGGGGTCTAATCGAATCGAATTGAACTGAATACTGTTAGGTTTGAGTTTTGCTCGAGCTTGAGCTCGAGTTCGATTTATTTATTATTCAATTTAATATAATTCAAATTCGAGTTTGAATTCGCCTCGAGTTTGTTAAATATTTAATTTTGAACTCGTTAAAAAGCCCGTTTATTAAATTATTATGTGTGTGTGTGTATATAGGCCCAAATTTTTTCGGACGGACTTTAAAATTCCAAAAAATCCGACAAACAAATTTGAAATAAAAAAATCTGAAAATAAAAAAATAAAAAAATGAACTGGCCGGGCCGGGCCACAAACAGAACCGTATCTGACGGGTCGGGTCGGGTTTGGATGACCATGATCGGGTTTGGATAGGTCTAGAACCAGATCCGAAACCAAAACCATAACTTTGAAATGAACGAGTTTGAGTTTACCCACCCATTGACATCCCTACCAATAGTAAACTTGGTGTTCGTCCTCGGTTTACCAAAAATGGTTAACCATGTTGATAGAGAATCCATTGATGCCATTATGTATACTGTATTGACATCCCTTACTTATTCGATGGAGGATGTAACAATTTATCCTTGTTAAATACGTGATATTTTCGTTGCTAATGGATTCATTGGGCCGCCGTAGTGTAACGGCTCTCACACTGTGGGCTTAGGGCATTACAAATGGTATCAGAGGCGCGTATAATTAACTAAATATAAAGTGACCCGAAATATGTATAGAAATGAATGCGAGCAAATTCAAGTGAACATAATTGAACGCAAATAAATGAGAGCAAATTCAAATGAATAACTGAACATCGGTCATTCTCGTCATATAATGCTAGCATGTTACATAATATTAAAGAGCAAACATTCAAGTCAATGCATAAAGTTCTCTGATGCGTGTAGAGGGTCAAATCATGCATCAAGTTATCATTGATTTTAAATTTTTGCATTTATTTTGAAAGACATAGTTTCAATATTTTAAGATTTTTAGTTTGGTTTATGATTGCGAAATGATTGGAGTTTACTTGGAAGTTTTGTTTCCTAGCGAATTGATTTAGTAAAATATTTTCTTTCTCGGGATTTTAAATTTTATCTAACATTTATGGTTTTTATTAGAAGTTTATTATCTCAAGTCTTTAAAAGATATTTACTTGGTATTTCTGCATCAATTTTTTATGAAATTTTTTGTTATTCAACACTTTATAAATAAGGGTATTACAACATGGTATCAAAGCACGTCTACTTTCCTGTAGACTTGCAAAGAATGTTTTAGCATGAAAATTTATAAAAGTCATTGTAATATTCATAGTTATTCGACCACTACTTGTTCCGAGTATAAGGTAAAAGATTTTTAAATATATTTACTTTTGGGATGAGATTTTAAGTGTGTGAATTCCTATACTTGTTGCAACTATTGTAGTGTGAAATTATTTGCAATAATTTGAATTAGTTGGGACTTTATATTTGTCGTTTTTATATGGTTGGTCACAAAGAAAATTATTTTTAAACTTAGTCCTTGAACTTTATGAATTTATCTTGAATTCTCATAGATTGTTTTTCTCTATTATCTCTCTCACTTTCTGTAAGATATACTTCCTTCGTCTACCAATATTCTTCCAATTTTGACCCGGCACGGGTTTTAATAAAATGAGTTGACTTTGGTTAGTAAAGGGTAAAGTGTAGTGAGTGGAGAATGAGACCCACAAAAAGTTAGATGATGTGTAATGTATTGTGAATGGATAATGAGACCCACATTAAAGTGTAGTGAGTGGAGAAGTGGTTTCCAAAATTAGAAAGAAATGGGAAGAAACTTGGTGGACGGAGGGAGTAATAGTTTGTAATCCTTGCAGAATTTGATTATAGAATCAAACTCAACGGAAGTTGAAAATGAAATTTCTAAAAATGCTAGCTAGAATTTTATGGGAATTTCTTAATACGATATGAGGATTCGTGCAACAAACTGAAACACACTTGAATGTGGAACAACATCTGAATCATGCACCATCATCGAATTCTATGAATCACGTGGTGGAGAAATTTCGATGTTATAATCCACAACGATTTAATGGAAGAGATGGACTTGAAGTGGTAGATGAATGACTAAGTGAATTGGATCGCATTTTCACTCGCATTGACTTTAATGATAAACAGAAGGTGAATCGTGATATTTTCCAATTTACTAATGACGCAAAGCGTTGGTGGAAGCATTTCTACCGTAGTTTAAGTGACGATGACATCTCCTTACTAACTTGGGAGACATTTCAGAAAATATTCGTGGATAAATACTATTATAGCTCATTTCTCAAGAATAAGAAAATGAAATTTTATGAACTTAAGCAAGGAACCTCGTTTGTCGAGGAGTATGAGATGAAATTCAATTAGTTGTTCAGATATGTACCTCACCTCGTGAGTACTGATGATAAGATAATCTCTAAATTCAAGAAAGGCTTAAGAACGGATATCAAAGAGATATTGGTGACTCAAGTGATAAATAATTTTGGGGAAGTAGTGAAGCGCGCCGAGAAAGTGGAGTTGGCTCTTGGAGTTCGGGTTCCACCGAAACATATTGAAAATTTCGCAAAAAAAATTGGGATAATCGTAATCAAGGCAATGGTAATTTCCAACAGAAGACAGAGATGTTCGGGGGCGTGAAAAACACATGAGTTGGGCCTAGTACAAGATTTGGTGCAAACATGGGAACACAAGGAGTCAAACCACAATTTTCAAAATGTTGGAAGAATCACAACGGAGAATGCCTTGCAGGCATGGGAGTATGTTATTACAGTCGTGGGAAAGGGCATAACTACTACACTTGTCATAGAGGGAAAACAATGAGCCAAACAACGTAGGAAGTTAGGAGAATGAGAATAGAAAATGCTCGTTTCTTTGCTATGACGCAACAAGATGATACAGAGGATAGTGGCACTATGACTGATATGTTTTCTATACTTGGAACACCTTTGTTGTTTTGTTTGATGCTGGAGCATTGCATTCATATATATCTACAAAACTATGTCGTATGAAGAATATTGCTTATAACATAGAGAACTTAGCATTGGACATAAGTATCCCTTCAGGAGATAATGTAAGAACTTATAGAGTTGCCCGAAATGTTATGTTAGATGTTGGGAGTAGAGAATTAGCGTTTGACTTGTATTGCATAGATATGCAAGATTTCGATGTGATATTGGGTATGAATTGGCTTAGTCAGAATTACGCGACTACCAAATGTCGGGAAAGAGAGGCTATCTTTAAGAAACCTAATAAAGAAAATTCACTTTTTATGGAGCAAAGATCGGACGAGCACCTATTGTAAAATCTGCTATGAACGCTACGAAATTGTTGAAGAAAGACAAATGTCAAGCTTATTTGGTCAAAATAGTTGCAGTACAGGAAGAATGACTAATCATCGAAAGTGTACCAATTGTATGTGAGTATCCAGACGTATTTGTAGATGAGTTTTCGGGAATACCTCCAAATAGACAGGTGGAGTTGCAAGAAATGACGATGCAAATGCAAGAGCTTCTAGATCAGTGACTAGGGCCGTCAATTTTTGACACGACACGATAACCCGACACGAACATGCACGAAATTAATGGGTTAGTGTCAAGCCTTATCGGGTTCGGGTCGTTATCAGGTTGACCTGATAAGAACACGAAATTAACAGGTCAGGTTCGGGTCGGGTTCAGGTTACCTGATAAGAAAATTTTATAATATATTAATTATTTATATTTTGAAGTAAATGTAATTTGTGATACATTTTTTCTAAAATATCTTGTATTTTTTTAAAATCTAAAAATGAATATATTCTATAAATTTTAAAAATTATGCATTTATTATTTTTTATTATAAATTTATAATTTTTATATTTTTTATCATATAAATTTAATTTTTTATCGTGTCGATAACATGTCTTGTCATTATCGTGTCGTTATCGTGTCGTGTCAACACGAAAGTTATCGTGTTCGTGTCGGGTTCGTGTCATGTTTGGGTTTGAGCTTAGCAGGTCGGGTTCGGGTTCAGCAAAACCTTAACAGGTCGGGTTCAGATTTGACCTTAACAGGTCGGGTTCAGATTTGACCTTAACAGGTCGGGTTGTTATCAGGTCGACCCGATAACGACCCAACCCGCACGATTTGACACCCCTATCAGTGACATATTCGGTCAAGCGTATCACCTTGGTGAGCACCAGTCATGTTCGTGAAGAAGAAAAACGGATCCATGCGATTGTGCATTGATTATCGTGAGTTGAATTGACTTACAATAAAAAAACAAGTATCATTTACAAAGAGTTGAAGATTTATTTAATTAGTTGAAATGTACATGAGTTTTCCCGAAAATTGATTTGAGATCGGGATATCATCAACTAAGAGTGAAAAATTCTGATATATACCAAAGATGACTTTCATGACGAGATATGACAGCTATGAATTTATAGTTATGCCATTTGGATTGACTAATGCTCCAGTAGTATTTATGGATTTGATTAACCGATTTTTCCACCCATATTTGGATAAGTTCATTATTGTCTTCATTGGTGACATCTTAATTTAGTCTACGGATTATGAGTAACATAAAGAACATATCAGACTCATATTCGAGACCTTGAGAAAGGAAAAGTTGTTCGCAAAATTTAAGAAGTGCGAATTTTGGATCAATCGAATAATTTTTCTTGGATACGTAATCACGACTAAAGGGATTGAAATAAATCCTACCAAGATTGAGGCAGTGAGTAATTGGAAGGCACCCAGAAATGCAGGCGAAGTCAGAAGTTTTCTTGGACTTACTAGATACTATAGAAGATTTATTGAAGGATTCTCAAAAATACTAAGTCCAATGACTTAGTTAATGAAGAATTGAGTGGAATTTAAATGGAGTAACAAGTCTGAGCAAAGCTTTCAAGAATTGAAAAATATATTGACTATCGCGTCAATGTTAACTATTCTCGAGGTTATGAATAATTTTGTTGTCTACACTGATGCATCGAAACAAGGGTTATGAAGTGTTCTAATGCAAAAGGGAATGGTCATCGACTATGACTCAAGGCAATTGAAGATACACTAGCATAATTACCCAACACATGATTTGGGGTTAGCAGTAGTACACACACTTAAGATTTGGATGTATTATTTACATGGAAGTAAGTGCTAGATATTCACGAATCACAAAGAGCTTAAAGTATTTCTTCACTCATAAGGAGCTTAACATGAGACAAAGCCGATGGTTGGAGCTTGTAAAATATTATTAATGTATCATTCTATATCACCCAGAAAAAGCTAATGTGGTGGCTGACGTTTTTAGTAAAAAAAAAGACAATTGATTGTAATGATTATTGAACATGATTTGATAATTAAATTTAGAATTCCATAATCATGTGTCATGATCTTATTAATGAAATACAAAATTTTACTTGTTCTTATCTAATTAAAATAGAAACTTCACTACCAATAATTAGAGCTGTCAAAATTGGCCCGAAATGGCCCGGCCCGATGGGCTTACCCGGCCCACCTGTAATTAGGGCCGGGTTGGGCTCAAAATTTAAGAGCCCAAAAAGTTTTGGGCCGAACTAGCCCGGCCAATTGGCCCGGCGGGCCAATGGGCTTTGGGCCAAAAATACCCGGTGGGCTTCGGGCCAATTTGGCCCACACATACTTTTAACATTATTTTATTTTTATTTTTTACAATATTTAGTAGAAATTGCTCTCATAATATTATATTTTCAATTGCTTTTATAATATTATATTTTCAATATCTTATAATTTAATTTAAAAATATTTATGATAATATTTTTACACCATTTTGAAATATTACGTTTTATTTAATTTTATTACAAACTTATTTTTGAAATATAATAAATACTAAAATAAATTAAAAAACTTACATTAAATATAATATATATTACTAAACTTATATCTTAATGCAATATTTTATTTATTTTAGAATTTTTAAAAAATAAATATATTAGCATTATATTTTAAATTTATAAAAATGATTTTTATTTTTTTTTAATTTATGGGCCGATTTGGCCCGTTGGCCTGGTGACCCGTGATGGGCGGGTATGAGCTTGAATTTCAGTAGCCCACTATAATTTCGGGCCAGCCCGGCCCGGCCCGTTATTTGGTTCTAGCCCGGTGGGCTGGGCCGGGCCGGCCCAGACACTTTGACAGCTCTACCAATAATCAAACATAAATCCCAATATTTTTGTTTTTGATAAGCAGCTCCAATTAGAAAAAAAGCAAGTAGAGTTTAATTTAACTATATTTATTTATTCTCCAAAAGTAATTAGTCTAATATATTTAGTTATAACTTGTACTCTAATTTTGGATTTATTGAATTCAATTAACATCAACTTCTCTATTTTTGCAGCACATGTCTGCGCAATTTAGGAATGGTTAAATAAGGAGATTTCAAGTTTTTCTTTTCTTTATTTTTGGTCCACTACCTACAGCGGAGGTTATAGTATTATTATGTAAATAAATAAGTAGTAAATTATTAATAAATTTTTTTATTAATTACAATTTACTATATTAGTTATAGTATAATTTATTATATTTAATACAAATTAATAAATAAAATGAAAATGAAAATAATTCTATGTTCGCGTAGCAGCATAACTGCATAAGCAGTGAATCAAACACAGAAAATATTGACGCTTTTATATAGTCTTTTTAGTATAAACAAAAGTCGCTTTGATAATTTGATACGAAGAAAGTCGACATTCCTAACTTCACATAAACCCTAAACTATTCATTCAGTTCCGTCTCTTGTCTCAGCTCCCACCGCCACTCAAGGTTGTCTTCTCACACAATGATTTTCCCATTCTCTCTCGTTCCCTATGTTTATTCCGTTGCCTACTGTTCTATTTCACCGATTGTTCAATTCGAAAATAATTCCAAATTCCAATTCATTGCTAAATTACTTGTTCCGAGTTTCATTGTTTTTTTTTTTCAATCTCAAACACTGATGTTAATTCTTACATAACCAATATTAATTCACATGCTCAATATTGAGTTTCAAGTTATCCTAGTTGTAGTTAAGTATCGTGGTATATCAATCATACTTATATTACTTAGGGGCTTATCATTCTGTGTTCTGGGTACTGATTTTTCTGTTTTTTATTGTTTTTTGTTGAGTAGTGGGTTTTTTAGAAGAAGGCAGAGATGAGGTTGGAGAAGTGCTGGTTTTGTTCTTCTACTATATATCCGGGTCATGGGATTCAGTATGTTCGTAATGATGCAAAGGTAAGAGCTTTAATGTTATTTAGGGGTTTTCTGATTTCCCTTGATATTACTGCTTGTTGCTTCAATTTGTAAACGTGTACTTTCAGTTTGATGCTAGTTACATAAAGAAGCTCATCTTTGGTTTTAACTTTTAAGCAAGTGGCCCGTTTTTTGTTGGTTTTGTATAAACTGAATAGAAAAGGTTGGATGATATGTGGATATATTCTCAGTTGCTTATTCTGTTAAAACAGTTTAAGGAGCCTGCAAGAAAGAAATTGGGTTAAACTAAAGGGGGATTGTGTACTCCTTAATGCGTGCACATGATTGCTAAGGTTTACTCAAGAAGAAGAAGAGTGATACGCTGCATTACACTTGATAGTTTGATGCTATGCATTTGTTTAGCTGAATTACCATTCCCTAATGTTCTTTCTTAGTGGGGAAAAAAGACATGTGGATGCATTTCAATACTCAAACTTTGGTATACTCTAAATCTGTTTTTGTGATCATTGTGCTCACTAAATTTTCTGAATTGCTCTGAATCTGTTATTGTGGTGATCAAACATTAACTTTTCTGAATTGCCTTTTCACATTAAAGACCAGGAGTTAACATGTCTAGTTTATTTCTTGCACCATCAGGGTCCCTCTTCAATTATTGGCCGTGTGCATTGATCGTAATGTGGCTTAATATATTATCTCACTGCAAAATTACGTATAGCTGGTGCATACATGATAAATTCTTATTATTTCATTTGCAGATCTTTAGATTTTGTCGATCAAAATGCCATAAAAACTTCAAGATGAAGAGAAACCCTCGCAAAGTAAAATGGACTAAGGCTTATAGACGGTTGCATGGAAAGGACATGACTAAGGTAAATTTTGTATTAACGGGTCTTCTAATATTCTGTACACTCCTAACGAGTAATTATTTCCATTACTGACCCTATGATGTCCATTAAAAGGATTCTACATTTGAGTTTGAGAGGAAGCGGAATAGACCTGAGAGATACGACAGGAATGTGACGGAGGATACTCTCAAAGCCATCAAGACAATCGATAAAGTCAGGATTCAGAGAGAAGCCAGACACCATAAGAAGAGGTTAGCATTTTTTTTCTCTTTAGTCTTGGAATATAGTGACCCTATATCAATTCAATAGTTACTAGCTACTTACAAGCACTTGTTAAATTGGACAGAATGGAGCCGAAGAAGGCTCAGTTGCTGAGGGAGGCTACGAAAGAACTGGGACAGAGCATTTCACTAATTAAAGCTCCTGGAGCTCTTCTGCAGGACCCGTCACTCACCTTACCTGTTAAGGTCAAGGTGGCCAAACCGGAAAAACAGGATAATCAAATGGAGGAATAGGGTTGAATAATGAAATTCAGTGAGAAAGTACCACCTGCAGTTTCCACCAAGCTTACTTTTGTTCACATTTTAATGAGGTCCATTGTACTCAAAAGAGGTATGTATTAATGGTTTGTATCAGTAGAGAAATAGGAGGATTCTTGTTAGCTTCTTTGGTAATGTCTTGCTTTTTGTATCTCATCAAATTGAGTGCGAAATTTTGTCATATGCATTACCTAATATGAATATTGGTAACGGAATTTTTCTGAACATCATGGTCCGCATACTACTGCCAATTAACTGCTGTTTACGTAAGGGAAATCAGGATTTTTGAGATATTGGGATAGGGTTATTGTGAGAGTTATACTTGTGGATTTACGTGATATATTGTTTACTATAAAATCTGAGACACAAACTACACTTGTGCCAGTGAAAGCCTAGCAGTTAGCATGTTAATCCATATGAATTAATTGAAATTTTTGGTTCGGCTACTAATACTTTACTGATGACCAACCATACGCCAAAAATTCAGATATTTTAATTGTCTCAATTCGCGGGGATTGCCCAATAATGCGAGTAACTTTTGGATTTCCTTTTGGATCAATCAGAATTGTAGTGTTGTCATTATATCGTATTATCATACCGCTGTCACAGTTGCCCTATCATCCGGTAAACTCTCATGGACCAATAGCGTTGGATCAAGAATGTGGTCATTTCACTATAGTCCATTGATATTGATCAACAACAGATAAAGACTCATCGACTAAGACATTGACTTTTGATTTCATTTGTTTGTTCACATTTCACTGACCATGTTTTTGAAACTCGTTTCCTAATGAAGGAAGACTTTTATTGTAATAAGGTTGATGTTGGTTTTTCCAAGAAGAAACAAAAGCATGGACATTGGTTCGTCGTTTCGTTTGACTTCATTACATAGCCGAAATCGCATATATGCCAGCCCCTCTAGGATTCCCCAAGCTACTATTGAAAATAAAAGAAAAAAGCCCTGCAAATAAATAACATAATATAGAGGCTTAAAAGCACATTTCTAAGCTTTCTGTCTCAATTGAATTTTATGTTTTATGACATTGGAAATATATATTGCAGTGGAAGGGGGCTTATAACAATACACAACAAAATTAGGGCTGCATCAATCTATATTGAAAATTTTATCCATTTTTCGCCATCTTGTGAATGACCTTTCAATTTAGTTTGTCCCTGCAATGTATGAACTTTTTTCACACAATTTTTTGACCAATACAAAAATTATTAGTGAGGTGGGCCCCGAAATTATCAACATAGAAAACTTGAGTAATACAGTTAAACAATATAGTTTTAGGACCTCTTAAAACGACGCCATTTCTTTGGAAATTTGTTAATCATAGGGAAATTGTAACAATTTGAAAGTTTATGTACATGGCCGGTCTTCTGCCCTAAGCGAAAGTTGAAATATAGGTCCTTAAATAAATGTGACAAGATGTTCGATTGTTTCTTCACGTTAGTATTTGTAGCTGCTAAACCTTAAATGATTATTAGTTTCTTAGAAAACTTAAATGTGTGCCGTCAATGGTGATAATAGTAAAGCAGCTATCGGACGAACATATAATGGGTAGAGACGTTAATTCAAATTTCGGGTATTTTAGGTATTACCTGAAATCCGATCGGGTTCGGATACCGAAAACCCGAAATTCAGGAATTCGGGTTGGGTTCGGGTATACCCTAAAACTCGATTTTTTTAATTAATTAATTAATATTATATTATATTATATTTAATTAATTATATTATTATAATTTTTCGATCCCAAATTTAATTAATATTTCATTTTATTTAATTAATTACATAATTAATTAATACCAAAAATTCGAAAACCCGAAATACCCGAATACCCGAAAATAAAAAAAAAATTACCTGAAAATCCAAAAAAAATACCCGAAAAGTCAAAATTTTAAAATTATCTCAATTAGCTCGGGTATTTTGGGTACCCGAATACTCGACCCGAAATAACTGAATCGGGTTCGGGCACCCGAATTTGGAAATCGGGTTTGGGTGTTTAAATTTTAGGGTTTTTGGGATTGACTACCTGAAAATTTCGGGTGTAGTACCCGACCCGACCCGAATAGACAGCCCTAATAATAGGTTGTATAACGGTAAATCTCGATACATACAACGTCGTCATAATAACGTTAGAGAGTTGATCATTAGTGGTGTTATCTCAGTTGATTATGTAAGATCAATAGATAACATAGTGGATTCGTTAATGAAAGTTTTGAATCGTGATCAAATAGTTAAATTGCTAGAGAGAAAGTGATTAAAATCCACATCTAAAGGATAAATATAATGGTAACCCAACCATGATGACTGAAGATCCCAATAGCTTAGTTCAATGGGAAAACTAAGTTATATGAGTCTGTGTGTTGTAACACACGGTCCTTTCCTAAAAAGCAAATGAGTATTGAAGACTTGCAATGTGGTGATGATAAGTTGTTTAACTTTTAATGATTCATGGTAAATAAGTATGACAAGATACTCGATAAGAGTCACCTATATAAGTGAGAAGTGGGGTCGCTTCATGTGATCAGTCACTTATGAATCCAAAAAGGGTGTACATGGTCGAAACGAACCCAAACGTGAGAACTGATGAGGTCGAGATGATATTGTGTTAATACTATTGATTGAGTATACACTAAGGAGGAATAGTTCAAGGCATCGCGTTCACTAGTCCGTCGGTATGCCCGATGTTGTTAACTATGAAAGGTTCAAAACGATAATTTACCTTTCCTAAAGCGATATTGTCTCACGAGAACTGAGTTTGTGTCTGCTTTAATGCATTTGCATTTCCACTCATGTGGAGATTGTTTGAAAAAATTGATTTTGAACTTGTAGGGTTCTTAATTAATTTGACGGATATAGATTTAATTCTTTGAGAATTAAATAGTCAAGGCATGTTTCAAAATCGATTTTCTCGATGAGTGAGAAATGTATTACGTTATTTGAAGTATTTTTGGGCTTTTATATAACTTTTGGGCCATATTTAGAGAATGATTTAATTGAGAATTTGTTATTTTATTATCTAAGCCCAATTAAAACACACATGGAAAGTCCAAATTGTGCATGACCTTGCATGACTTTTCATATATAGTCATGTGACTCTTGAAGAGCCAACCTTTTGGCTCCAAACCACCATGAGAGGCTTTTGATTGTCATTCTATTAATGGCAATTAGAGAGATTATGATGGTGTGTCATATGAGTTCCCTCATGAGTGATATAAAAGGGAGATTTCACAGCTTGTTTCCACACACCAAAACATTGGCTCTCTCTGTAAAATCCCGAAAAATCGATATGTTTGTTTGAAAATTAATTATTATTATTATTATTATTATTAAGAAAAGTTCGTTGGAATATATTCGATTTTTTAAGCATAGTTACAAACTTTAATTATTTTAGATTAAAGTTTGATTAAAAATTATATTTATACAACGGTAATACTTGCGCATGAGTAATTTGAAAAAATAATTTTTCTTATCACGTGTTTATATGTCACGCCCCGTTCCCCGTCCTCCTCGGTAGAGTCCGGTTGCGCGACTAATAGATAATTAAATAAAGGATAACGTGGAATACTGAATACTTTGACTGAACCGAAAGGTAATTCAATAACTGAGTTTTGTTCACACAAGGATTTAATTTACATAATTGGCAACTTTGCCAAACAAAAACTGATAGAACTCGCACAGCGGAATAAGGATCGACTAAAGTCTACGTGTATGAAGACACGTAGACACCCAAAATTTATTTAAAGACCGACAAGCCTACCACAACATCTCCCATCATCATGTCTCAACCTGCACATTTATAAATACATGCAGGGCTGAGTACAAACGTACTCAGTAGGCACATGCCAAATCGCATACATACATATATAATTGGCAATGCCGTAAGAGTGAGACATAGGGATTTTGTCTTTAAAAGCACCTACGTTCACTAAATTCCTTTGTGAAAGATCATAAGTTCGACAGCTGTCTAATTTCTTTAGTATAATGGCATATCTGTAATTTGATGATTTATGGTACCGAGAAGGTGGCCACCTTCTACGGACACCGAACCGGCCAACCCGATCGATGACTCACGGTCCACTTAACCGGCCAACCCGATCGATGACTCCTGGTTACTTGTGCACATTTAGTTCGAGTAGGTTACACCACCCACTGGAACCTGAATTCGATTTAAATTCTTCGGATCCTTAAACCAGGAATCCAGGATCCTTACACCAGGAATCCAGGATCCTTACACCAGGTACCCTTAATCAGATAGGCATTTATACAAAACATAAATCATTTCGGCAAGACAATACTTTGAAACATATTTTCTCAATTTGAAATCATTTCGAATGCAACATAAATAGTATATGTGCACACATAATTTTATTTGTAATAGAAAGCCTACTTGGATAACTTCGATTTGTATTTGCTTTGGTCACGAAACGCGAGGTAGATCTCTCGTAAGAACCTTTAGAAAAGCTCGTATAAGTTAAAATGTCCTTAGTGCATTTAAAATATTAATTGTAAGAATATATTATTCTCGGTTCTTGTTTCGATCCGTTTAATTAAGATATTGATACTTTCGATCAATATTATTTATAAGGTGTTGAATCCTCAATTCAATTACCCAGGTAATTGCCCTTAATTGTAATAAGTGCATTAACACTTAATGGAATAATTAATTCTCAATAATTAATTTATTCAATTAATATTATAAATTATAATTATTTAACTCTTTACATAACCTTATGATATTAATTCTTTGAATTAATTCTAAATAAATTTAGAGACATTAATTCTCTTATTTTAGAACCCAATTATTAAATAAATTGGATTTTCTTAATTTCATACTTAGTCTTTAATTATTATAAGCTCTAAATATTAATACTTAAGGGTATATATATCTTACTATCCCTTCTTTAATATTTAATATTTCTAATTGATGTAACTCCATCTTAATTAAATCTTATCTTATTAAAATGTTTAAACTAGTCCATTTGAATTAATTAAGTGAGCTTAATAATTAATTTAATTAGTTTAAGTATTAATTATCTTAAGATTAATATACTGGGCCCATTAAAGTAATTATTCTCGGCCCAATAGCTCTATGGATTCAGGCCCAACACCTAATTAAATTCCAGCCCACAATTTGTTCAACCCGGCCCAGAACCCATCCCATGACCCGGCCCGTTTCCTAGAAAAACCCTACTCCATTCCTAACCTTAGTTCACTCTCCTCATTCTTCCCAGACACACAACATACACACTCCTCCTTCTTCTCCCTCGCTCTCGCCTCTCCTCTACTCTTCTCTCTCTGTTTCTCCTTTCGTCTTTCTTTTCTCTCGCTTATCTCCCCCTGTCATTACGCTCTTCCCTTCTCCCTCTCATTCTCCGACTTCTCTCGGCTGGACTGCGAAGAACTCGACAGGATGTTACTGTCGAGTGGCACATCCCCTCCTAAGGTAAATCTCTTCCTTTCACTCTGATTTTCCTTAACTCCCGGTTTCTCTCCTTCTGTCCATATCTCTCTCTCGTTGATATCTTTCTCTCAGCCCGTTTCTTTCCTCTCTCTCTCAGTTTCTACCCTCTCTGATTTTCTGGAGGAAGCTAAGACTTCCTAGCTCAAGACTTCCCTTAGTGGAAGCTAATTGGAAATCTAAGGTAAGAGATTTCATCTTCCTTTTATTTCCTGCCCTTATTTTATTTTTATTTTTTTCGATTTTGCTTAGGTCTTGATTTGGTTGCATAATACAGATTCTTTTAAATTTCCTGTTTGCAGATTGGAGTTCTAAGTTTTACTTACTGAATTTAACTCGTTTTAATTTCTTTCCTTTCCAGTTTCTGGTTTGGAAATAGTTGATGGGCTGTTGGTAGTTTGGTGGGAGTTGACGTTCTGCTTATTCTTTCTTCACCAAGACCATCCATAGATTAAGCTAAGTTTTTATGTTTACTTACTTATGTGCTTTCTGTGGAGATAAATATTTCTATTTCTGAAATAGCACTCTGCATGCTTAGTTTAAATTGTGCTCTTTGTTTGTTGGCTAAATTTCTGGTAAATTTTGGAAAACCTTGTACTTTGATTTCTCCTTCTTAACTGACCTTACTGTATGTTGTTGAGATGATGGCCTGATATCTGGGACTTACCGAGTTCCAGGTTAGGGACCTTAACAGTATACTGCATATGTTTTGTTTTATAAATGTGCATGGTTTGTATTTCCACACTATGACCATATTTTATACGTTCATGTTCTGTAATCTGAACTATATCTTTGTTTTAAAAGTTGAAAACTATATAGTTGTTACTTTTGTTTTCATGGTTTGAGAATGGTTATATTTTGGACTTATCATCTTTTCAACTTATTAATGAATCTGGACAGTTTATACATGTATGCTTTCTGTTTTCCTGAGTTAATTAAGAGGGCAGATTATAGTTTATATAGGATTGTAGATTAAAACTATAAGATATGAATTGAAGGTACAGCTAGAGCTAAATTTCATTACCTCAATCTTTAACTACTTCTTCTTCTTGAGTGAAAAATAGATTGCTATGCACTGTGCTAGTGTTTATGTTAGGGAGCAGGAAGGAGAGCAGGTCGAGCTTGGGGAGACGGGGCCTCGGGCCTTGCAAGTGTATCGTCGTCGGGGACGGACTTAGGCTGGGAGTTGGGCCTGTTGGGCCTGTATTATTACTACTTGTCTATTAATATTATTTCTTATTTTCTGCTGTTTTATTTCTATTTTTGGGTAAGGATGATGTCAGTATTTAAAGAGGATAATTAGGGTTTATGGGATTATCATTGAGATTATACGATTGAGAGCCTGGTGGCTGAGAAGCAGAGTATTTTTGTTTGGATACATTCCTGTTCCTAACAATTGGTCCGACCTGCCGGATTACCCGTTCCTGCCGACATGACGACCCGATCGACTGCAGAGAGATTAGAAAAATTGGAGAACGAGCAGACCGAGATGAAGGCAACTTTGGAGGTAATCTCAACAACGCTATCTGAACTGTCGAAGGTAATCCTCAAACCCTCCCAAGAGCAGCAGTCCGCTGCGAACCACATGACGGCCGAGGATGCAAATTCTGAAACAGCATCACTGAACCCTCCGCGCGCATCACTAAGTGCGGTGCAGCTGCCATCCTTTAACGGCACTGATCCGATCGGCTGGTTGGCCCGCGTCAATCAGCAATTCGAACTCCATGACGTGAATCCTAGAGTGAAAGTACAGGCTGCCGTGGTTGCGATGGAGGAGGCGGCGTTGTACTGGGTGACGTGGTTACGATTGCGCAAACCGGGAATAACGTGGGACGAATTTTCGCAAGCATTAGTGGCGAGGTTTGATACACGATTCAAAGGAAGCCGTTTTGAACGACTAGCAGATGTTAAACAGATAGGGTCAGTGGACGATTATGTCACACTCTTCGTCCAGTTGGCAAGCCAAGTTCCGGGGCTGGGAGATGCGCATTACCTTGGAATTTTCATGAAAGGGCTGGAGGACTCTATCCGTTGTCAGTTGAGGCTGTTACGCCCCGCTGACCTTGAAACCGCGATGGAACTTGCGAGAGACGTGGAGGACAGCTTGGCAATGCAAGTAGGGGGGCGTCCGAGCAGAGGGCTAAACAGTACAGTCCCTCGACAACATATCAATTCAGGCCTGAATCACTCGTTCGAGCCAGGTTCCAGCATAAGTGGTTCTAGGCAGCATACTTCAATTGGTGGATTTTTGAGTAGACCACCCAATCGACCTCAGCCGGCGTCATCCGTAGCTTCGGGTCAATCTACAACCCGATCGAGATTTACCCGCCGGTCCCCCGCTGAGCTAGCTGAATTGCGGAAACAGGGACTTTGTTTCTGTTGCAAGAAGCCCTATACACCGGGACATGACTGCCCGCTGAAATCCCTACGCGTAATTTTTGCGGAGGAAGGAGAAGAGCTGGATTTACAACAGTCGGAGTTCTTGGTCAGTGAGGAAATCGACAAACTTGAGCCTCCACTGGTGATGGAGGAAGAGGACGATGGAGCTCTTCCCGTATACTCGATGGCCGGAATATCTAGCCCGCAAACAATGAGGTTGCGAGGGGTGACTCAGGGAAGGACAGTTACAGTGTTGGTTGACAGTGGCGCCAGCCACATCTTCGTTTCGGCTTCTTTAGTGACCTTGTTGAAAGTGAGTCCAGATAAGACGGGTAAGTTTGGAGTTCAATTGGGTGACGGTAGGCGTCAAGAATCTGAGGGAGTCTGTAGAGATATGTCTATTTTATTGCCGGGGTGTGAGGTAGTAGCAGACTGCTATGTGTTTGCTCTCGGGGGTGTTGACATCATCCTCGGAGTTGCATGGTTGGCGACATTGGGTGATGTGAAGATTAATTGGGACTCCATGACGATGTCATTTGCATGGAAGGGAAATGAGGTGGTTCTAAAGGGAGACCCAACGTTGTGTCGGGCCCCGGTGGGGCTGAGGGCATTGATACGAACGTAAGATGTGGAGTTCTGGGCGGTTATGCTGGAAGGGGAGCCGGCGAAACTGATGGGTGCCGAGACAGGTAGACTGGATCGAATCCTCCAGCAGTTCACGGAAGTATTTGGGGAACCACATGGCCTTCCTCCTAAAAGGACAACAGACCACCGAATCGAGTTGAACCCAGGGGCGGGTCCAATATCGGTTCGCCCATACCGTTATGGGCATATCCAAAAAGATGAGATTGAAAAGTTGGTAGCAGACATGTTATTAGCTGGGATTATCCGTCCTAGCGCGAGCCCATTTTCGAGTCCAGTGTTGTTAGTAAAGAAGAAGGACGGCAGTTGGCGTTTCTGCGTGGATTATCGAGAATTGAACAAGGTAACTGTTCCGGATAAGTACCCTATTCCAATAATTCAGGAGATGTTTGATGAGTTAGCCGGTGCAGTGGTGTATTCAAAAATTGACTTGCGCTCCGGATATCATCAAATACGAGTGGCTGATCCTGACATACCCAAGACGGCTTTCCGCACGCACAGTGGGCATTATGAATTTTTAGTGATGCCGTTTGGCTTGACAAACGCCCCAGCCACCTTCCAGTCAGCCATGAATGACTTGTTTCGACCTTATCTACGGAAATTTGTGCTTGTTTTTTTTGACGACATCTTGATTTACAGTCGCTCTTGGGAGGATCACCGCAATCACTTGGTGACAGTCTTGCAGATTCTAAAAGCGCATCAGTTCAAAGCGAATCGCAAGAAATGCTCATTCGGCTGCTCGAAAGTGGAATATTTGGGCCACATTATCTCGAAAGTTGGGGTGGCGATGGATCCGTCCAAGGTTAGTGCTGTGGTGGAGTGGCCTCGACCATGCTCAGTTCGGGAAGTTCGCGGATTCCTCGGGTTAACAGGCTATTACAGAAGATTTGTTCGGGATTACGAGCTTATTGCGAGACCATTAACGACACTTTTGAAGAAAACAGCCCCTCCCAAGTTTGAATGGCCTGAAGCAGCCGAGACAGCTTTTGACAAGCTAAAGAAGGCACTTATTGAAGCCCCTGTTCTCGCAATGCCTGATTTTACGAAGTTGTTTGTGGTTGAATGCGATGCGTCAGGCACAGGAGTGGGCGCCGTTCTGATGCAGGATAAGCGTCCCATCGCTTATTTTAGTAAATCACTATCGGATAGGACAATATCCAACTCGGCCTATGAAAGAGAAATGGTGGGATTGGTGCTGGCCGTGCAGCACTGGAGACCATATCTGATGGGTAGACGTTTCGTTGTGCGCACTGATCATAGTAGTCTGAAACATTTGCTGTCTCAAAAAATTGTAACTCCGGCCTAGCAGATATGGGTAGCCAAGTTATTGGGCTACGACTTTACTATCGAGTATAAAACAGAGATTTCCAATGCCGCTGCCGATGCTTTATCAAGGAGGGGGGACAGCTGCACACTTGGGGCTCTTAGCGGGCCGGAGTGGCTAGATATGCAGGTGGTGTTACAGGAGCAAGAAAAGGATGAGTACATCCAAATGGTGGTGACAGCGTTGAAAGAGCGGCCGGGGAGTCGTGTGGGGTTCGAATTGTTGGGGGGTAAGTTATTCTATAAGGGACGGCTGGTATTAGCTGCAAATTCTGTGTGGGTTCCCCGATTACTGCATGAGTTTCATGACACCCCCATTGGAGGTCACGCAGGGGCCTTTCGGACGTATAGGAGGTTGGCATTGAGTGTGTATTGGAGAGGTATGTTTCGAAGAGTGCAAGAATACGTGGCCCAATGTTTGATTTGTCAAAGGGCAAAATATGAAGCGATGTCCCCTGCAGGGTTGCTACAACCGCTGCCAATTCCCGAATTGATTTAGGAAGACTTGTCGATGGATTTTATTACTTGCCTTCCCAAATCCCGTGGGTTTTCTGCAATCATGGTGGTTGTGGATAGACTGTCGAAATATGGGCACTTTGTCACTCTTAAACCCCCTATTACAGCAAGATCGGTGGCGGATTGGTTTGTTCGGGATGTCGTTCGCTTGCATGGAATTCCCCGCTCCATAGTAAGTGACAGAGATCCAATATTTGTGAGTGCTTTCTGGAAAGAATTATTTGCTCAGTCGGGAACCCAACTCAAGTTTAGTACGGCCTATCATCCAGAAACAGACGGTCAGACAGAAGTATTGAATCGTGTGGTTGAGTCATACCTACGTTGCTTCACTAGTGAGCAGCCCACACAGTGGACTCGGTGGTTGCCGTGGGCGGAGTACTGGTACAATACGGCCTACCAAACGGCTGCCCAATTTTCGCCTTTTGAAGTGGTGTACGGTCGTGCACCCCCTACGATCCGGCGGTTCTTGCCTAGCGAGTGCCTGGTGGCGGCAGTAGCCGACGAGCTGGGGAGTCGGGATGTTGTGTTGGATCGATTGAAGGGGAGTTTAGAGAGGACCCAACAGCAAATGGTGAAGTTTGCTAATAGGCGGAGACGTGATGTGAAATTTAAAGTGGGTGATCGCGTTTTCTTGAAGGTGAGACCACATCGCCAAACCTCTTTGGCTAAACAGAACCACCACAAGCTTTCTTTTAAATTTTATGGGCCATTTGAAGTCGAGGGAAGAGTGGGGCCGGCGGCATATAGGTTGAAGTTGCCAGCGTCGAGCAGAATACATTCGGTGTTTCATGTCTCCCAACTTCGACGAGCAGTGGGGGAGCACCCGATAGAAGCGGAGCTGCCCGAGAGTCTGGAACTTCCATTAAGCCCGGTCTTTGAGCCAGAGTCTGTATTAGCGGAGAGGGTTGTGCAGAAGAATGGTTGTGATGTAGAGCAAGTATTGATTAAGTGGGTGGGGCAACACGAAGATGATGCATCCTGGTTGGATGTGGTGCCTTTCCGACAGCAATTTCCTGATTTCAACCTTGGGGACAAAGTTGTTTCAAAGGAGGGTGAAGTTGTTAGGGAGCAGGAAGGAGAGCAGGTCGAGCTTGGGGAGACGGGGCCTCGGGCCTTGCAAGTGTATCGTCGTCGGGGACGGACTTAGGCTGGGAGTTGGGCCTGTATTATTACTACTTGTCTATTAATATTATTTCTTATTTTCTGCTGTTTTATTTCTATTTTTGGGTAAGGATGATGTCAGTATTTAAAGAGGATAATTAGGGTTTATGGGATTATCATTGAGATTATACGATTGAGAGCCTGGTGGCTGAGAAGCAGAGTATTTTTGTTTGGATACATTCCTGTTCCTAACAGTTTATGTGTTTTTGGGGTGATAAACGTTTAAGGGCAGCCCTGCACCCCCTTTTTATAGTTATATGCAATGTGGTTTGGTTAGCTTAAGACTTAAGTGTTAGAAAGCTAGATTAATAGACTTGTTGCTATTATTTGTAGGGCATGGAAGGAAGCATGGATGGAGGACTTCCCTCCCTTCACTCAGCCGTTTACAGCCACTTCTACACTCTGCATGGCTGCCATGCTGCTTACTTCTCACTGCAGCAGCATGGTGGTTGTGTTTATTCATTCCCAATGTGAAGAGTGATCATCTCTTCTTACACTTATGGAAATACTTTCTTCTTTCCTTATTTTTAGAGACTGCAGCAGCCTAGCTGCTTTATGTATTACACTAAGATCTTTATTGTTTTGCTTACTATCACATAATGTAATGATACATATATATCTATATAGTTCATAGCTTATAGTTCATAGTTTCAATGAAGTGTTTCATTTTATTATCTTTCCTTATTCAATTGGGAATGCCTTTACATAATACACTTGAGTGTTTATATCTATTTATTCTTCCCAACCAAATCAAGTTGCATGTTGTATGTTTTATCTATATATTTATGTTATGCGTGTGTTCTTATATTGCTTGCAACATTTCAGCAACATAAAAATATATAGCAACCGTGTGGTTCAATTTGCAAGTCTTAACTTTGATATTCAAATAACATATTATATATATATATATATATATATATATAAGTGTAGCATGCTTTTTAGATATATAATATCTTAACCCTACAACTAAATTGTTGTAAGCATCCCTTGTATCATTTATAAGTTCTCCAATTTCATAACATATTTTTACACTTATAATATATATATATGTCCCAAGTATAAATTATTCACCTTAATATTAATATCCTTTAAGATATTAATCAAGATTTCTTTAATAACTTATTATCCTAATCACAACCCCTCTTTACTAGATTAAATTCTCGATATTTAAATAAAATGCTCAATATATAATTAATAATCGCATTCGAATATCGTTTACTTACATAATTAAAAGACGGGGTATTATATTATATTACCTAATAATAGAGCTCGTCGAGACGAATCCGTATACACCAAAATCGTAAAAATCAGACATCATTTGAGCGCTCGGTGAATTTTTAAAGTTCAAGACGAAGTGGGTATAAATATTCTTCCTTCTTTTCTCCTCATTTTTCACCCTACACATAGAGAGAGATGCTCTCAAACTCACTCCTGGAAGCTGTCGGACCACCGCCGGCCATCGCCAAAAAAAAATTTCGACGACCAAATGACCTCAAATTTCACCCCAAGCTTCCTCTCGACATGTAAATTCAAGGTCCGATCGTCCAAAAAATGGCTGGAAGACAGCCATGCAAGGCCAAAATCTTGGCTAAAGTAGTAAGTTAATTTAATCTTTTCCACCTTCTCTTTTCCCCATTGTCATTCTTCACTTCTCACCCCTTCTCTCTACCCTTTTTACAACTATCCTCTGACAAGAAGAGAGTAGCTCCGATGAGGAGAGGGGAACTCCGGCAAAGCCCACCATGAAAACTTCATCTTGACTCAATCACCTTAGTTCTTTAATAAGGTAGTCATTATTCTTTATGTTTACCGATTTAGACAGGAATGGGGTGGGATTATGAATTTTCTTGTGTTAATATGTGATAATATGATTATTTGATTTTAGGATTAGTAGTTTGATGTTGTGTTGGTAATGAAACATGATGAACTAGGAGATTAAGAGGGTGTTTGGCTAAGCTTATTTTAAAGAGTTTATAAGTTCTTGGAGCTTATAAGCTCTTGCAAGAGCTTATAAGATGAAGCTTATACGCTGTCAATGTTTTTAGATAAACGAGCTTATAAGCTCTTTTAAAGTGATATAAAAGGTTATTTATGTAATTTTTTTGCAGCTTATAAGTTCATGGAGAAATAAGTTGGGGTAAAGCTACTTATTTTTTGAATAGCTTATAAGCTCCAAAAGTTTATTTTTACAACTTATAAGCTCTCAAAGAGCTTAATTTATCAAACACTTTGAAAGAGATTATAAGCTCCTAAACAGCTTATAAGTTGTTTTAAGTAGCTTATAAACTCAGCCAAACACCCCCTAAATTTTGTTTTACATTCTTGTGTTGAAAGTTTCTGCCCAACTTCTGCCTCATCATTTCCGTACAGTATGAGTATCCAAATTTTTATATTTTTAACATATTAAAATACTGGATCTATTTAGGAGTAATGTCCAATTTTAATCGGTTGATTTCATTATATTTTCAATTTACTACGATTTTTACAAAATGGTTGCGCAAACTGTCAAATATTGTGAAAATCTAGACATTTGTCTAACTTTGAAAATTCGTACAAAATAGAGTGAAATGGTTATATGTGTTTTATTTTCAGAATATAAAACTTTAAGACGTTATAGTCACTTGAAAATTTGATTCAATACAATACGAGTTATTTGCAATTTATTATAATTTTTCAAAGTCAACTGTTCATATGACATGAATAGATGTGTTTGTGAAAATTATTTCGAAAGTATGTGATTTTATTTTAGATAATTGGCTCAATGAAACTCAAAATTTTTTACAAGGAATGTTCCTTATGATGTTTTTAGTATTCTTGTAAATTTTCACATTCATTAGAGTTCGTTTGATAGAATAACAAAAATTCAAGTTTTAATTGTCTTAAAAGGTATTGAAAGTATAACCTCACATTTTTATTCCTTGAGGGCTTGAGGGGTATCAAAAAGGAGTTTTTGAATAAGTTCTTTTGAAAAACATTGACTTTGGGATTTTGGAAAGCTATTGTAAAATTTCACAAATTTATCATTAGTAGTTTGAGAGAAACTTCCTTTCAAAATTGAGTGTGATTAAATTTTTAATGAAAATTTAATGATGACATTGTTTTACAAAATGTAGTAAAATTAGTATAAAATTTATTTGACCAAAATCCTTTTTTTGAAAAACTCAACCACGTCATGTAGAGAAACTTATATAATGTGTTTGTATAAGTTTTCACTAAAAACCACCATTGGAAGTTCTAACAATTCCCAACTCATTAGTTATATACAAATGTCATTCTTTTTAAGTGAAACTTAGGACGTGATTATTTCTAAGAAGTATAACGAGAATCCAAAATCATATTAAGTTAGAACGACTCATTATGGTTTTGTAAATTACTTGTGTAATCGAGATATGGGTTACTCCTTCTATCGTGACAAATGGAAATGACTAAGTAGTTAGTAGGCGGGTAATTAATTGGTCAACGTTAGAATGGTTAGACATTAAGTTCAGGAAGCACTAGAAGTGCTTAAGGTTGTTGGAGAAGAGGTTAGCGTCTATCAATCTGTACTTAGCCATGAGATTCATCTTGAGGGTCTTACCGAGGAATATCATATATCCTATGCAATGGAACGTGAGTTCCATACATCGCTGATAGGTTTGGGTCTATTTACAGTACAATATTTTAAGTTATTAAGCTCGAATTGCTTTTTATGAAAACGTAAATTTACATGCTAATATTTTTATTATGCTCATGTGTATCCTATATGTGACGGATCGGTATTACCGTACCCGTTGATTGGCGCTGCCAATGATTTAAGTTAACATTTGGGCCTTGAGCTGAATCCGGCCAATGTAGTGTACACAGAAAATCCGAATCGGGTGAACTTGGCCAGGTTCCCCAGTCTTGGCGAAAGGGGAACACTGTGAATGAGCAAAGAATGATGAGAAGCTCGATATGATGGTAAAATGTATGTTTTCATATGTGTATGGCGGACTTTTATTTTAAAACGTCATGTATCATATGGTTGGGCATGTAATCTATATAATATATTAAAAGATTACGAATGTCTCATTAATCAAAGGCTTATGTGTCATCACCACAAGCCTTCTTTCATATTTATATTAATATTTTATAGGCGGTAATATATAATTCAATGATTTGGAAAGAATTATTTTAGGTAAGTGTATAATTAATTAGTCATAATTATATCCATATTTAATTAATTATTCAGTCAAAATTGCAATATATATATATATATATTTGAATGTATACTTTATATATTATATAGATTAAAAATAATTTTGCTAATTATATATAATACTCCATTCGTCTCACTAGATTAGAAGCATTTACTTTTGGATCGGAAACCAATATTTGTTTTATTATGATTAGATTAGTTATTTTAAGTGATGTACATATAACAATTAGTGTTTAAAGTGTATAATTTTTAATTTCAATTATATTTAATGTTAAAATTTGAATTTACATTTAATTAAAATTTAAAAGTTAATTAAAATTAATGATTAACTTTAATTTGATTAATTAATTAAAATTAATTAATCTATAAAGTTTTCGAAAATTAAGAAAGACAAATTCTGAATTAAATCTGCAAATTAGAATTAAATTAAAGTTGTCATCCAAACAATCAGTAAAGTAAATTAAATTAAAGGAGATGTTAAGATTAAACAATCAGTGAAGCAAATTAAGAAGTGCAATAGCGCCAAACTCAAATTTTCATTTCTAAATACAAATTTCCCACCTAAACACACACCTATAATTATCCATCATTCGACGGACTTGCAAACTCCATAGAACACAATCTAAAGAGCAACCAAGTGTTCTTACAACTCCAAAACAGAAAAGGGCACTTTTCAAAAATACCAAATTCCAATAAAAATTTATTCATTCTATCCACTTTTATAAAACTTATCATTCTATATCCAGTTTGATACAATAAGTCCATTATACCCTCAAACTCATTTTAAAGCATTTTTTATACTTGAGCAGTTCAAAAATCTCATACCTCATATAAAACTTTTCTGAAACCCATCATCTCTTTCTCTCACAGCCCATATCCACACATATACAAAAATAATACTCTAAATAATTGTGTGCTACCCAAATCTTCATCAATGAGTGAAACGGAATCTGATTTCGAGCAAAATAAGTTGAAGAGAAAGAGATCGAAGCGCCAACGGTCAAAGTCGGAATCTACAGGCTTGCCGTCACCGCCGCCGCGGTAAGTTTTTCACATTTTCAAAACTTTAATTTTGAAACATTTATATTGTGTATATGAGTGTTTAATGTCGTTTTAGTATTATTTATTTGAAAAAGTAGATGAAATTACACTTATTATAATGTTTATTGATTTAAAGCTTGAAATTTTGGGCAACAATTTAATGTATAAATAGTACACAGTTGATACAATTTGTACACGGTTACACGATAATATTGAATATGCAGATAATATATTACACGATTGCAAATTGTGAACACATTTGATTTATATTTAAATAACCACAGTTGAATTCACATGTGTACATGTAGAGGGGCACTATTTTGTTCTTATGTACAGAGTCGTAGGCTTAGTTTAGGGCACAGTTGCACGAATAGTACACGATTGAATGCATTTTTTATATTTTGATTGTAATATTTACACGATTGATTATTTTCTTACATATATATACTTTCAAATAATTGCAGCTTAGATTTGCATGGTTGAGGCCTAAACTTCAGAAGTATAGAGGAAGTATAAATCTTTATTGCTCTCCTTCCATGCATCTTAAAGGATATTTCTTCATGTTTGATGAGATTTGGAGGCTAGGATGCTATAGACTCTTTCAATAGTAAGAGTTCAGGTCATTTTATTAAGATGAGAAAAGGCGAGAGTGCAAACAAGACTCTTCATCACCTTTTGGCACATGAGTTGTGTGATCCGAGTTTCTCGAATGATGAGAAGTGGTTCCATGTCGGAAGATCAGACATTCGTTTTTCAGTTAAAGAGTATGCAATGGTGTCTGGATTGCTCTTTGGCTCATATGAGAAATTCGACCCTAATGAAGCACATGAAATTCCATCAGATGGGATTTATTACAAATTTTTTCAAAGTCAGCGAACGAAGGCTTCCGATCTGCCTCATAAATTCAACAACATGGAGTTAAGCACAGACCTCAATGACTACATTAAGGCCGCTAAGTTGCAATGGCACATCTCTTTGTCATGGCTCAAGGTAGCAAATATATTGATGATTGGGCATGGGCATTAATTAAGGACGATGATTTATGGGAGCTTTTTCCATGAGGCTTTTATTCATATTTCATCTTATGCCATCAAATTAGTGTTCTCCCCAAGAAGCCAGTGAGTATAGCGGCTGTAAGGAGGACATATAATTTCTTTGGACCAATTTGGGCATTTCAGATTTTGTCATACGAGACTATTCCGCAATTAGGTCGTATGTGTGGGAGTCAAGACATGAATATTGGATTTCCTAGATGCCTAATGTTGTACCCTAAAACACCTAACCATGTAGCTATTGTTTTGAGGAAAATTTTTGATTCTTGATGTCTATTTCACTAATTTATCAATATTTTATGTCTTATATGTGTTAAAAGTAAATATCAATGTGGACAATTAAATTTTTTATTAATTATGTTGATTATATGAAAGTTTTAGTAAAATTTATATATACATTTCCACATGTTACAATAAATATCAATCTCGTTATACTAATGATGCATCACACAACAATTATAAGTTGTTTATATTTAAAATGATTAATTAGAAAAAATTTAGGAAACAATATATAATACATATGTAATAACATATATTTATATCAAACTAAAAGATATTTTGAATGAATACACGGCTAGGGTACACGAAAACATTTAATTGTGTACCCTAGAACCTTTTGACAAAGCACATAATAATAGTGAAACTGTGTACCCTAGAACACCTAACCATGTAGCTACTTTTTAAAGAAAAAAATCTTGATTCTTCATGTCCATTTCACTAATTTATCAATATTTAATGTCTTATATGTGTTAAAAATAAATATCAGTGCAAATAATTAAATTATTTATTAATTATGTTGATTATGTGAAAGTTTTAGTACAATTATACATATACACGTGTTATTATAACATATCAATCTCGTTATACCAATGACGCATCACACATCAATTATAAGTCGTTTATATTTAAAATGACTAATTATAAATATTTTATGAATAAGATTGATATTCTTAGAAACAATATCTAATACATATGTAATAACATATATTTGAATCAAATTAAAAGATATTTTGATTAAATACACGACTAGGGTACACAAAAGCATTTAACTGTGTACCCTAGAACCTTTTTGACAAAGCAAATAACAGTGCAATTGTGTACCCTAGAACACCTAACCACGTAGCTATTTTTTGGAATGAATACATGGCTAGGGTACACAACAAGCACTTGACCGTGCAATTGTGTAACTGTTTAATGTAAAAACTCATTTTAATTTAGATTTTATTGAAAAATAAATGATAAATACTACAATATACCTTATTGTCAGATATTCCTTAGTGTGAAATGTGACACCCTTTTTTATTAAACCAACGTCTATCCCGATAGGATTTGGTACGGGTACGATATTTAACGGTTCGGTTCCAGTTCTAAGACCATAACTATTTTAACGGTTTCGGTTCGAATTTTACCCACTCATTGACAAGCCTACTAGAACATTTTGACCAAGAATTTCACAGTGCAACTATATACCATAGAACACCTAACTATGTAATTATTGTGTCGAAAAAATATTGATTCTTGATGTTAATTTCACTAATTTATCAATAATTTATGTCTTGTATACGTTGATAATAAATATTGATTTTAATAAGCAAATTACTTATCAATTGTATTGGTTATGTGAATGTTTTAGTACAATTTGTATTGTATATGTCCATATTCTATACTATAACGTATCACGATACGCTGGCAAGACATCATCCACTACAATCGTAAAAAAATAGAAAAATAAGTATAATTTGCCAAATGATGTGCCAATAACCAAACTTTATAACCAAACCAAATATTGTCATACTCGACTTCAGTTCGATTTCTAAAAATCAAACTCGAGTTTGATTCGATAAATAAAAATCAAGCTTAAGTTTAGTTTGAGATCGGTTCGTTTAATGTTTAATTTAATAGTACATTCGTACCCGAGCTCGAACTTGTTAAAAAGTTCGTATGTTAAATTATAATTTGTTAATATATATTTTTATCAATTTGATAAGTTCGTAAACTAATCCGTACATAAAGTTCATGAATTATTTGAAGCTCGACTCGTTTTTAAGGTTTGTGAGGAAGCTTGTTAACAAAGTTCACGAACTATTCGAAGTTCGCTTCGTTAAAATTATATTCGAAGATTTTCATGAACTTTTCTAACCGAATACCTTTAGGTAAGAGTTCAACTAAAAAATTATTCGAGCTCGAGTTCGGTTCGTTTAGTAAACCATCGAAATTTGATCAAACTTTTATCGAACTGAGCACTGAGTAGTCCACGAATGGTTTGACTCACTTACACCTCTAAGCGTGTAACCTCATCCGTGCACAAATAAATTAATTGTGTACATTTAATCGTGTATGCATAAACAACTGTGTATTTCTTCAAAATTTTCAGGATAACCGTGTAACTACAGGACAACTGTGTATTCCTTAAATTTAAAAGTTTTAAATTTTTATACATAATTTAGCGTTAAATATAATATAATTCATATATTTATCCTAAAATTCAAGAATAAATCTTAGTATGCTACAATTGTGTACATATTTAAAGCAATCGTGTACGATACAAAAAAAGATTTGATAGTTTATTTCATGCTAATAGGATCTAAAAACATACATTAGTTATGTGAACAAAAACGATATTATCTATTTGAATCAATCAAGTATTTTTGGTAACTAATTTTCAACTAGTTATTAATGCATTGTTAGGTCTCTGGTGATTTAAAAGAGTGAATTGAATAAGAAGTGAAGTACATAAGTTGATTGATTTCATCACCTACCTCTAAATCATCTTTTGTTTTTTGCTCAAATAAAATTACATTTTCCTTTTTAAGAGACAAGCCAACACATTTATATATTAAATTTTCGTTTTTTCTAATTAATTTATAAAGTCAACATGTGTTTTAAAAAGAGAAGTCAACATTATTCTCTCACTTGCTTTAGTTGGGGGCATTTAAGACATTTAACTACTAAAATGGGTATAGAATGATGAGTTTTATAAAAGTGGGTAGAAAGAATAAAGTTTTATGAAAAGTGGGTATTTTGCTAATTTGTTCAAATAGAAATGGGAAAACTAAAGGATATCAATACATAAGCAAAAAAAGAGATACTGCAGTTTCTACTCATCAACTCCACCAATAGAAAAGCCAACCATGCAATCATGAAGGAAGCAAGAAGCAATTTCAACTGCTCAAGGAGCACATCAGCAGGCTTTGGACAACTGCAAAAGAGAAGAAAGCATCAACAAGTGAAATGATTACAGTTGAAGCAAGAAATCCACGTATTAGGAAAAAAAAGTGCACATTGATTTAAAAGTTATTCAAAGTTTGGATTTGTTTAAAAGGAGCACAATAAGAAGACTAGCAGACAATATTAATTGTAGTAAGAGCACAATATGGAGATGGATTAGGGGAGGACTGATCATATCACATAGCAACGCTATCAAACCAGATTTGAAAACTCTGTATAAACTTTTGAGGCTCAATTTTTCATTAGAAGCTTTGGAGTTTGATAGGATTCTCAATGTGCTGAAATTTAAAAGCATGCACAACACAATACACATTGACAAGAAATGGTTCTACATCTCTAAGGCATCTCACAGGTTCTACCTCACACCAGGGGAGGCTGAACAACACAGGATGTGCAAGAACAAGAAATTCATAAGCAAAGTGATGTTCATGTGTGCAGTGGCAAGGCCAATATTCTATAGTTATGGTCATGCACTTTTGATGGGAAAATAGGGATATACCCTTTTGTGGAACAAGTTCTAGCAAAAAGGAATTCAAAAAACAGGGTGAAAGGAACATTGGAAACTAAACCATTGCAGTCTATAACCAAGGAAGTTATCAAAGGCTGTTTGATAGAGCAAGTACATACACTTTAAACTTATTGCATTTCAATGTTAATGTGCTGAATAAGGTAGTGTTTTTTACAGATTATCCCAACAATAATAAGCAAGTGGCCAGAAGATGCTTCAAAGTTGATTTTTATTCAACAAGACAACGCTAAACCTCATATCAAGGACTCGGACCCAGATTTTAGATGTGCAGCAAGTGCAAGTGGATTTGAAATCAAATTAGTGCACTAACCACCCAATTCACTTGACACTAATGTCAATGATTTGGGTTGGTTCAGAGCAAGTCAGAGCATACAGACTGAAACTTCAAGTTACAATGTGGATGAATTAGTGAATGCAGTGATAACATCATTTGACACTCTATCGCCTATGACACTTAATAAGGTGTTTTTGAGTCTACAAGGCTGCATTATTGAAATATTAAAGGTGAGAGGGCACAACTCATACAAGTTGCCACATATGAAGAAAGATGCACTTATAAGAGCCAATGAACTACCTATTGATTTGGAAGTTCCCTATGAACTAGTGAGAGATTGCATCAGTTACTTGATGGAGAATGGAAGATGTGCAGATTTTGAAGATCTTAAAAGGGCACTGGGAATAATTAGTGCAGATGTGCAGGTTTAAATCAGATTTGAAATTAGATTAGTGCAAGTAGTTAGAAGATTAGTGCAGTAGTTTGGAAGATTAGTGCAGGTAGTTTTTGTGCAGATTAGTGCAAGTTTTTGGAAGATTAATGCAGATATGAATGTGTAAGTATGTGCATATGTGCAACTATGCACACATGCATACTACTTTCACCTTTTAATCAAGAACAGATCACTTTATTAATGCAATATGCATATCATGTAGCATATTTTTAATTTCAACATAGATAATCAACTAATCTATCTCAACATAGCCTCAAATAATGAATCACAACACAGCCTCAAACAATCTATAATATTTTAATCTAATCATTTCAGTTCTCATACAATCAACAACCTTATTGTGCTCTTAGTACATAATTTCAATCGGTGGTTCATAGTCGCCACAGATGATGTCTATGCGGCAAAAGGTATCCATCCACTCAAAAATCCTAGATGTCTTCTTAGTGTGGGGCTTAGGTAGATCTGGGGTGGGGAAGATGGTGATGGTTTTTGAGATCTGGAGAATTTCTTCATAGCAGATGGTGTGGGAGGCGACAATGGTTTGTGGATCTGCCTTTTACAGCCACCATCGACGAGAATGATGCTTGGAAGCGTAAATACAGGCTCTATTTTAGGAGATTTCATCAATTCAGTTTGGGTTTGCTTCGGATGAATGGAGGTGGATGGGAAGCTTCTAGGTTTAGAATTTTCAGTGGAGAGGTGGAGAGATGGACGCTTCGAGAATTGGAGAAATGAAGAGATGGTGCTTCGGATATTGGACGCGTAATAATGGAGGCGGAAGGTTCGAGGTATAGGGTTTGGTAATGGAGAGATGAACGTGTGATAATAGAGAGGTGGAGAGTTGAACGCGTGATAATGAAGAAGACGGGTGATAATTGAAAAAAAAAAAAGAGAAATAATGCTTCCTACAGATAAATTAGGTGTAACAATTAATGATTTAGTAATGGTCATTAATTCTTAATTTAAGTAGGTAGTTGAGTAGGATTAAGTGTTAAAAGTTACCAAAAAAGGAAATACGTCTAATCTAGCGGGACGTCCCAAAAAGGAAAATGCTTCTAATCTAGCAGAACGGATGGAGTATATAATATAGATATGATGGTAGGCCCCTACAATAAGCTTTGTTCATTTATGATACGAAAATATATAGCATTCATCAATCAGCATCGTTTACTCTTGAAAATTGCATAATGTATATAATCAATTATGAAGATTGATGGACTAGCTAATTAATTGACTATTCATTTGTTTCTTTTTTATTCAAATTAAATGGTCTTTTCCCTTTAGATTTTTTTATTTAATTTTAGTATTTATTAAAATTTACTAAAAAAATTCTATCTCACATCTATATATATATCTTAAATCTCATATTTTTTTATTATTAATTCCAATATTTACTATAAATATATATCCCACATTGATTTAATATAAAATCCAATAATTATTGAAACTATATAAATACTAACTATCTATATATTCTATATCAAATTTAATTGTCCAATTAATTATTTAATCAAATAATAATTATATTTTAATTAAAAATTTTATTTTTTAATATTAAATTTTTAATAATTTAAATTTTAAATACATAATTTGAATTTTATTTAAAACTTTAATTTAGTAAATTATTAAAAATTATTTTTTACATATTAATTTGAGATGAAATATTTTTGTTATTAATTTAAAATTTCAGCCAATATTCATCTATAATAATAATAATAATAATAATTAATACAAATATATTTGAAAGTCATCTTCTTACTTTATGGTCTTATGTGACATCACCATAATCAATTATTTTTATTTATCTTAAATCTCAATTTTATTTTATAAATTTTAATATTTAATAAATTTTTGACTAATATTAAATTGATTAAGACTTTAAAAAAATAACATAATTTTTCTTTTTGTTGAAAAAAATAACATAAATTTTAATATTTAATAAATTTTTGACTAATATTAAATTTATTAAATAAATAGTTGAGTAATTGAAACTTTCCTATAAATATTATATTACAATTTTATTTACAACAATTAGTAAAATTTATCATGTATAAAGTAAATAAAATCTACAATAATTTTTTTCATATTTTTTATTTCATAGCATATTAGTTTAATATATATTCTGTAGATATTAAATCAATATTGTAATTTAAATATCACTAAACTAACAAATTAGTCTGTCACACATTAAAAACTTAGGAAATTTTATTAATATGAAAATTTTATAAAAAGAAAAATTGTGTGTATAATTGAGCTTAAATAAAACTTGAGATATTGAGTCAATTAAATTACGTTAATATTTCTAAATAGTTTATATTTTTATAATATATAATCGTTGGGTTTTTCCTATTGATTTTAGTCAATTTGATATTATTTTATGGTTCTTTAATTTGTGTATGATAATTTATGGTAATATTGATCGAATTGATCAATATTTTACAAATTATAATTTGATTTAAACGATTGGTTGTCAAAACATATATATTAGACTTTTGTGTATTAAATTTAAGTGTAAGAGACATTATATATATTATTTTAGATATAATTTATACACTAATATAGTTCATATAAAGTGGGTGGACGAATATTTAATGGGAATTTATATAAAAATATAGTTATTATAAATGTGTTTCTAACTCTCACCTATTAGTGTCGGCTACCGGAGGGTAAAATGTCATCACTACACTCACGGGGGTATGGATATGGATAGTCAATGTTCATGTATGTCGTGACCGATTGTCGTCCCTATTTTTGACCCACCAACAATATAATTTTTAATACATATAACACTAATTATTTGAATTGATCAAATAAATATTCATGATTTTATTTGGTCAAATAATTAATTTTTATCAAACAAAAAAATAGTCAATTTTTTAAATTACAACATAAAGTGATTATATATGAATAAATTTTTCACGAGATAAGTCTTCATTTAACACTTATATTTTACATGATATAATTTTTAAGTAACATAAATTTGAAATTATGTTAATAAATCATAACATAACGTGATTTTTCTTCAACAACAATCTACATTAGATAAATTACTGTGAATAACATTTATTTCAAATAATTTGTCAATTTATACCACCTTTAAATATGAAAAATATGTCAAAATAGAAATTTTAATAAAAAAAAAATCCAAATTTTAACCACATAAAATATTATAGTAAAATAATAGTCATTCTGTATTATATAAGAATTATATAAAAAGAACAAATATGAGTACTCTCAAACCCACCACCCATCACCTTTTTGGGTATCCATCATCCCGCCACTTGTGGATATTAATCACGTGTGAAACATATAATATTAATATTTAAGAGATATTATATACTCCCTCCGTCCCGCTAAATGTGATCACATTTCCTTATTGGCTTGTCTCATGAAAAGTGGTCACTTTCCCAAAAAGAAAATAATTTTACCTTTAAAATATATCACTCCTACTTTTTTAAAACACAATACTTTACTTTCTTAAATTTTGTGCTGAAACCCTTGCGGCCGCATTTAGCGGGACGGATGGAGTATAATTTTAGGAAATATTTTACATATATGTTTTAGAAAAATATAAATACATGATTAATATTAGGTGGATGGGTGAGTATTTATGGACATTTTGATGGATACTACATAGGTATATCGCAAATAATTTTTGTGAGTAAAGATAATAACTATCTATGTACAAATACAAATGATATTAAAATATACCCATGAAACTATGAGTAGATTTCAAATGTGTCTCTAACTCACATCTATTACTCTTAGATAATCGCACGTAAGTTGTCATTTATACCCTTGCGGGTAGGGGTACGAATATGGATAACCACTACCCGTGCGTGTCGTATCCGATTGTCATTCCTACTTTTGATCCACAAAAATATTTTATCCAAAAAAAAAATCATTATTTGATTTGACATAGAGTGATTATGTATCAATAAATTTTACACGGGATGAGTCTTCACGTAACACATATATTTTGCAATGATATAATTTTTAAATAGCAAAAATTTACAATTATGTTAATAAATCATAAGGTAACATGATTTTTTATCAATACATTCTACATAAGATAATTTATTGTAAATTATATTTTTTTTTTGAAACATATTGTAAATTATATTTATAATAATTTGTTATTTTATATCACTCTTAAATAGAAAAAAGATTAAAATAATCGTTTTAATATACCAAATTCAAATTTTAACCACTTCAAGTGTTATAGATAAATATAGTCATTATGTATTTAGGTGTCACAGCCCCAATTTCCAAAGGACGGATCAATGGGGAGTGACTCG
>JAPKLX010000096.1:971582-1083337 GCA_026898415.1 Leonotis leonurus
CTTTGAAACATATAGCGATGGACCTCTGGAAGAAGTGGCATGGACCGGTCACGTGTATAGTCGGGCGGTCCATGCCACTTCTTCCAGAGGTCCATGCATTTTCATGCTTATATGACATATGTGATTGCATATCTATAGTTAATACGTGAAAAAATATCTTATGTAGTAATTATAGCTTATTGCCGAATGTATTTATGCCTAATTTGTAATTTTAATTTGTAAATGATGGATTGTCAAATTGTAAACATCAAATTTGGAGGTTATTGGATTGATTGTACTTATGTGAATGGACGAGAGCATATTGCACCGCTTCTGAGAAATGAAATTTCATTATGCAATCTTAGATTTTGTATTAACAACATGTTGATGTCGTCGGGGACAGAGTACGAAATGTTTTACTTGTCGGCATCTCGAAGTGGGCAAATGATAAAATATCGTTTGACAAGTGATGCAGAATTGATTGCTTTATGCATGAGCATCGCAAGTCCCACGGTATATGTTAGTTATATCAACCAATCTTCGTTCGATATGGGTGAACCATCGCAAAGCTCAACCATGAATGATGAACTAGAAATATTAGAAGGTTTGCAGCTTCGTTGGATTGGTTCGATGAATTTTACCCTGCAGACATGAACTTCAGTTCGACGAGCAGAGCCAATGAAATTCCAGACTTGAATGAGGCATATGGATATGGACAGGGACAGGGTCAGGGTGAAGATCAATATCAGGGCGATTATCAGTATCAGGGTGATGATCAGTATCAGGGTGAAGAGCAGTATCAGGGTCTGGGACGGGAAGAGGAACAAGAACAAGGAGAGGGACAAGAAAATGCTGAATTTTATGTTGATGAAGATGATGCTGACGACGATGATTATGTTCCATCATCTGAGAGCTCCGAATCTGAGGAAGAAGCTGATTTAACCTTTAACAGATCTGTTTTTGCTGAATTTACTGCATGAATCCACGAGGAAGGAGGTATGCGACATTTACTAGAACTTATGTATCCTAGTGCGGGTGATAATGATGACATAGGGGTCCCAGAAGCATACTTAACCAATTGGTTAATTCCAATGGTACCTCCTGATGCTACAGCTTCAAATGTGTTTTGTGAAGAAAATCCGTTACTAGAAGAGTTGGCTGAAGGATCTATTTTGATGATAAGGAGCAACTTAGCCCTATAGGTGGTTTGTGGAATCTTGAACATAAAGCAGAATATCGAGTGACTAGATCAAATACAACTCAATTGTATTGGAAATGCAAGTTAAGAAGTGATTGCTCATTCAAGCTCTGTGCTTGTTCTCATGGAGGGCCGTGGCTTGTAATGAAGTTCTGTGGTGAGCACACATGCTGGGATGGTATCACAAACATTGGACCGAGGAATGTCCACTCAAAGGTGATCGGTGCGTATTTTGCAAAGAAAATGAGAAACACAAATAAAATCATAAAGCCCAAAGTTATTCAGAACGAGTTGATAACTATGTTTGGTACACAAATGTCCTACGATGTGGCGCTATGAGGTAGAAACCATGTTGTTGAGATGATATATGGTAAATATCATGAATCATACCAACTACTGCCTAGTTATTTGCATATGTTAGAGGTGACAAATCCGGGCACGATCGCAGATATCGACATTGGTGCAGACAACAAGTTTCGTCATGTATTTGTGGCTCTTGGTGCTTGTAGATCAGCATTTGGCTTGTGCATGAGGCCGGTAATAGTAGTCGACGACACTCACTTGAAGGGAAAGAATAATGGCATTATGTTTGTTGCAGTTACAAAGGATGCAAATGAGCAGGTGTATCTGTTGGCGTATGGAATCGGCCCAATTGAGAATCATGAGTCTTGGGTATGGTTCATGACACGACTAAGAAAGAGCATATGGGAGCATGGCTCAAACATTGATTGTATCTGATCAACATGTGTCAATTGAGCATGCAGGGAGTGTTGTATTTCCGAAAGCAACTCATGCCTTTTGTTACTACCATCTTAGTAACAATTTAAAAAGATTTGGTAAAACTACTCTGGGGTTGTTTCAGAAGGCTATTTACACATACAAGAAGACCGAATTTCAAAAAAGAATGAACATGATTCAAGTTGGCAAGGTGCAGGTGTTTCAACATATTTTAAATTGTCAGTACGTGGCATTGTTTAGACCAGACCCACTGTCCGATAAAGGGACTCAGTATCGGGCAAGAGGAATATTTCCAGCCGATATACTTCCAATTTATTGTATTAAATTGCCCGCAAGAGTACGAGTTCGTTGTATATTAATAAGTTAACCCTAAGTCGTATTCTCAAGGAAGGCTAAGCAGGGCTTATATCTATGTCGCAGAACAGAAAGAAATTAAAAAGAGGGGGGTTTTGGATTTTTAATCTAATTAATCTATCTAGGCGAAAACTAATAAAGTAATTAAATCATAAATCTAAGAACAATGAATTGAGGAAAGTGAATTGAAACATGTTTTGAATTGATTAATTAACATGATTGAAAGATTTGTATTACTGAATTGGAAATTAATCAATAACAAAACAGAAAGAAAATAAATCATAAAGCAATAAAGAAAGCAGTAAAAGAACTCACGGATTGAAAGGAAAAATAATGCATTAAAGTACTCCGGGTTTGAATCACGAACGAATCCACAACGAAATTGAAGAACGAATAAGAAATAAAAATCTAGACTAAAAGTGTTTTCTCTCGTGGTCTAAACCCTAGACTAGAAGTAAAAAAATGTGAAGGAGAAGTGTATCTGAAAAATCACGCGTGGAGGTTTAAATAGGAGAAGAAAATCCCGCCTAGGTAGTGACCACTAGGGGGTAGCGTTCGCTACCCCCATGTTCTGTCTTGTTTCAGCGCTGGAGAAGGGTAGCGAGCGCTAGGGGGTAGCGCTCGCTACCCCAACACGTTCTGTGCCTTCACCGTGTGGGGGAGCTAGCGGCCGCTAGGGGGGTAGCGGTCGCTAGCCCCTCTCTCTATCCGTCCAATGTACCGCTACCTCCACGCTCTGTTGTTGGAAAGTCCATGGGGGTAGTGATCACTAGGAGGTAGTGAGCGCTACCCCCTTGTTCTGCCTAAGAGACCTAGTGATCACTAGGGGGTAGTGATCATTATCCCTATGCAATGTCTCCACTCCTTCTTTTTCACGTCTTTTCATCTCGTTTCTCTTTTCGAGTCTTGATACTCCGTTTTTATCGATCATAACCTACAATGCAACATATAGAAGACCAAAGCATCAATCCGAACAGCAATAATCAACATTATGAATCTAAAATGCAAGAGAAACGAGACCAAAAACGGATAAAACAACCTCCCCACACACAACACCTTGCTTGTCCTCAAGCAAGTCTAAGCTCAACACAATACGGGGATTTCAAAACAAGAAACAAGTTTAATTATGCAACAACAATCAAATTCATCACGAGTTCACGGAAGGGATAATAAGATTATACATCAATCACCATTACGTGTTTCCATCGAAGGTTCAACTTCAATCCGATCAAACTCAGCAACATATGCAAATTTGGCTTTTTAATCACTCATAGGCTAGACTTTGGATTAATAACTATTAAAATCAATTTTTAAAAGAATTAAACCGCATAGAATTTTTAGTGATATATAGAACATTGGTCACTAGGTGTGATCTTCGGATAAACCGAGTATCCTAGTGTGGTTTCCCATACCCATTCCTCGAATTCAAAATTTTCTTCGATTTTATAGAGGAAGAGGGGTAGAGTTTTTATCACCTGTTCAAACAGTTCAAGCGATTCAATTATAATTATATATTAAGTCCATTTGAGTCAGGTATCGAAAGAGTGGGTTATATGGCCAAAAGTCACGAGATATGAACATTTAGAGGTCATCTAAAGTGTTCTCGTGTAGTTTCCCATGCTCATGGTTTCCAGAGGAGCATAAGCCTCCCAACTCAGTCTTACAAACACAACAATTAATAAACAAGTCTTGCCAACAAGCAATCATAACCAAATTCACAAAGCTACGAGCTATCACATCAATTCATCACACAAAGAGTAACCCACGACAGTTATGATCAAAATGTAACACTTATCACCCGATCATCGACTCAAAACAACAATTCATGTCATCAAACATAATCAACAAGTTCTCATCAAAATCGATCACTAATCATATCAAGCTCCAATATGCAATTGGACAAGCAAGTATCCACAACTACCACAACTATAAAAATATACGCCGCATACTGAAGATTATGCACACCCTCCCCCCCCTCAACGAAAAAGAAGCAATGTCCTCATTGCTTAGTAAGAACAAGAGAGAGAAAGGAACTACCTGATTGAGGATGATGCGGCGGCAATGATGCATGAGCAGAACTAGGAATGGAAACCTGCAAGAGAAACACAAAACAAACAAAAAATAGCAACAAAACGAAATAATCAAAAACAATTCAACCCGGACACACACGAAAGCAAAACGAAAGGAAAACAAACTAAACAACAGTGAGAAGTCACTGCTGATCTGGTGGTGGAGGAGGATCAAAGAGAGCCCAGCTCAACCACTGAGCATTCATCTTGGCCATGAGGCGGTTGTTCTCGACAACCTGTTGCTCTATCCTTCGTTGACTCGCTATCATCGAGGTGTTGTACCCTCTAAATTCATGGTAGAAAGTACGAGCCGTGGAGGGTGAATAACACCGAATGGAGTACGCTGGAAATTTCACCGGAAAGTGGCGGTGGTGGCAGCGAGCAGGTGGCGTCCGACGGTGGTGGAAGGAGTCTCCAGTGGGTGGAAATGAGTGGTTGTGGAATTTGGTGAGAGAGATGGTGGATGGCAAAATTAAAGAAGGAAAAGTGGAGTGATTGAGAAATTTTGATGGAGAGTTTGGGAGTGGTGTGCGTCGGGTGAGAGGGAAGAAAAGGGGAAGAAGATTTTTGGGATAAGATCTGTGTGGAGGAACGGAGAAAAAGAGGTGTGAGATAAAGGAAGAATAAATATAGTTTCGCAGGGGGTAGCGGCTGCTAAGGGGGGTAGCGACCACTACTTTTTATGTGCTTGAGGGCTGATCAGTCGATGGGTAGTGACTGCTCCGACCTCGTCTTCTGATCTGAAGCTCTCTTTCATACTAGAATCCTGCACAACAGGGACCTCGGCAAAAGTATCAACAGAATCAATGAACGAACATTCCTCAATAGAACTAACAGAGGTCATAGCCTTGTGCTTATGCACAGAAAATGAAACTGACTCTCCTAACACTGACATCTTAATATTACCATTCTTAACATCAATCAAAGTGTTAGTAGTTGCCATAAATGATCGACCTAGTAGCAAAGTATGATCACGCCCATTTTCATGCACATCTCCTATCTCTAAAACAACAAAATCCATAGGCACAATCAAGCCACCTACGCTAACAAGAATATTCTCAATAATACCTCTAGGATATCTAACAGAACGATCAGCTAATTGTAAACTCATGCGTGTAGGTTTCAATTCACCTAACTCTAATTCCTTAAAAATTGAGTAAGACATAAGATTAATACCTGCACCTAAGTTAAGCATACATGTCACAGTCTTACCATTCCCTAGAGCGATGGGGATGACGAAACTACCTGGATCTCGCAGCTTTTGTGGAAGAGGCTGCTGCATGATAAAGCTGGCTACCTCGGACACCATCACGGACTCGTCATCAACAAATCTTCTCTTCTTGGAGGCAAGCTCCTTGAAGAACTTGAGGTAGGATGGAACATTTCGAATGACCTTCAATAGGGGCAGATTCACACGCACTTGAGAAAGCATTTTGTAGAAGTCCTAGAATTGTTGTTCCAGCTTCTCATTCTTCGGTCTGCTCGGGAAGGGAATTGGTGTCTTGTACAGGTTGGTCGCCTTGTGCAGCTGAATAGCTGGCTGCTCCGATTCCATCTCTTTTTCCTTCTCCTTCTCCTCCTCCACTTTGTCTTCCTCAGCTTTCGGGAGCTCCACTTTGTTATCCACATGCTTTCCACTACGTAGAACAGTAATAGCTTGCACCTGGTGTGGCGTATGTCCCTGTCCCGGTATCCTTCCTGTTTGTAGCTGCTGCTGCACCTGATTCATAGCTCCAGATATTTGCCCCACTTGATTTTCGAGGCGCTTGATAGTAGCCTCTTGAGCCTCTCGAGCCAGTTTGCTCTCCTGCATGAAAGCTGCAAGACTGTCCTCTAGAGACGATTTAGGCTGAGCCGGTCGCGGTGCAGATGGGAATTGTGGCTGGAACTGAGGCGGCGGCGGCTGCTGGAAAGGATGTGGCGGCTGCTGATAAGGTGGAGGAGGTGGATAATACCCTGACTGAGGTGGGTAATAGGGCTGCTGAGGATAATACCCTTGCTGCGGTGGGTAGTATTGCTGTGGGGCTGGTCGTCGGGCAGGGAAGTTTGAATTTTGCCCTTGACTCGGCCCCTTCCACGTAGAATTGTTCTGGGCTCTCCATCCCGAAGTCTGCTGAGCTGGGTGTTGCTCGAATGGTGGGCGTGGTGGGAAGCCTTGTGCAGCAAAGACTTTCGCCTCTCCTTCATAAGTCATATCTGTCATCCTGGTGCATTGATCCTCATTATGTGTCAGATCACCACAAATTGGGCACGGCTCGGGTATGGGCTCGTGCTTCGCTATTGCAGGAGGCTTACTCATCTTCAGCTCTTGGAGTTCTCGCATCATATCGGTCATCTGCTTCTTGAGGTCTGGGCTGACTCCAATCTCTCGGATTTCCACTCTCTTGGATCGGGAGATTTTCTGCTGCGAATTAGTGGCTAGCGTCTCGAAAATCTCAATTGATTCATCGGCAGTCTTCTCAGATATGTTACCTCCAGCCACTGTATCCACCATGAACTAATAGGTGTGCTGCAACCCATTGTAGAAAATCTGCCAAAGAAGTTCAGGCACGATCTGATGGTGCGGGCACTACTGCTGGAGCTCTCTGAATCTATCTAGGGCCTCGTGAAAAGGCTCATCAGGCTCCTGAGCAAACTGCATTTTCTGAAGTCTGATCTGCTGCGTCTTATGGTTCGGATAGTATTTGAGCAGAAACGTAGTACTCACCGCCTTCCAATTAGGTAACGATCTTGCTGGAAGGGAGAGATACCACGACTTCGCCCTATCCTTGAGTGAATAGGGGAAGCACTTCCTAAGCAGTTCATCCTCAGTGATAGTCTGGAGTGGAATGGATTGGACAGATGTGCAGAACTCCCTGATGAAAAGGAGTGCATCTTCGTTAGGCAACCCGTAGAATGAGGGAAACAAGTTAATGTGGTTGTGCTTCAGCTCATAATTTCTCCCCGCAGCAGAGAGTACGATAGCGGATGCAGTGATGCCATATGTCGGCCTGGCAAAGTCTCCAAGTTTCCTAGGGGCTTCGTCTTCATCGGCCATTATTACTAGTTGTTCTTCGAATAATGAGGCGAGGTTGACAACGTCCCTAAATCGCTCCTCAAGCACGACTTCTCTTCTATTGATGTTGTCAACGTAGGGTACCAACTCTAGTCTCAAGCTTCGGCGACCTAGCATACACAAACCAAGAGAAGATCAAACGCACCTTGCGGGAGCAAAGGAATAAAACAAAATCAAATAAAATAAAAAGCAACACAAATAAATGCCTAAAGCCTTCCCCAGCAACGGCGCCAAAATTTTTTTCAACTTATTTTAAACTGTCAGTACGTGGCATTGTTTAGACCAGACCCACTGTCCGATAAAGGGACTCAGTATCGGGCACGAGGAATATTTCCAGCCGATATACTTCCAATTTATTGTATTAAATTGCCCGCAAGGGTACAAGTTCGTTGTATATTAATAAGTTAACCCTAAGTCGTATTCTCAAGGAAGGCTAAGTAGGGCTTATATCTATGTCGCAGAACAGAAAGCTATTAAAAAGAGGGGGGGTTTTGGATTTTTAATCTAATTTATCTATCTAGGAGAAAACTAATAGAGTAATTAAATCCTAAATCTAAGAACAATGAATAGAGGAAACTGAATTGAAACATGTTTTGAATTGATTAATTAACATGATTGAAAGATATGTATTACTGAATTGGAAATTAATCAATAACAGAACATAAAGAAAATAAATCATAAAGCAATAAAGAAAGCAGTAAAAGAACTAACGGATTGAAAGAAAAAATAATGCATTAAAGTACTCCGGGTTTGAATCACGAACGAATCCACAACGAAATTGAAGAACGAACAAGAAATAAAAATCTAGACTAAAAGTATTTTCTCTCGTAGTCTAAACCCTAGACTAGAAGTAAAAAAATGTGAAGGAGAAGTGTATCTGAAAAATCACGCGTGGAGGTTTAAATAGGAGAAGAAAATCCCGCCTGGGTAGTGACCGCTAGGGGGTAGCGTTCGCTACCCCCATGTTCTGTCTTGTTTCAGCGCTGGAGAAGGGTAGCGAGCGCTAGGGGGTAGCGCTCGCTACCCCAACACGTTCTGTGCCTTCACCGTGTGGGGGAGCTAGCGGCCGCTAGGGGGGTAGCTGTCGCTAGCCCCTCTCTCTGTCCGTCCAATGTATTGCAGGGGGTAGTGAGCGCTAGGGGGTAGCGCTCGTTACCTCCACGCTCTGTTGTGGGAAAGTCCATGGGGGTAGTGATCACTAGGGGGTAATGAGCGCTACCCCCTTGTTCTGCCTAAGAGACCTAGTGATCACTAGGGGGTAGTGATCACTACCCCTACGCAATGTATCCACTCCTTCTTTTTCACGCCTTTTCGTCTCGTTTCTCTTTTCGAATCTTGTTACTCCATTTTTGTCGATCATAACCTACAATGCAACATATAGAAGACCAAAGCATCAATCCGAACAACATTAATCAACATTATGAATCTAAAATGCGAGAGAAACGAGACCAAAAACAGATAAAACAGCAGGCTTATGATCACTTAATGAACATTGGACCTGCTAAGTGGGCTCGGTCGATGTGTCATGTTCGATGGTATAGCTTCTTAACGTCGTCTACCTATTTTTTGGGCTCGTCGTCTACCTATTTTTGCTTGCATGGAGGCAGTAAGACTGATTTGTGAAGATTGGTTAAGCAAACGACTTATAGCTGCCAACAGGAAAAGACATCCACTTCCAGAAGAGGTAAGACGTAAAATGATGGTCCAAATTAAGAGATCTCATACATACAGATCACTTCCAGTAGGTGATGATCGATACCGAATTGAAACCAACAATCGATCATTGTTGGTAGACCTTGGAGCGTGGACATTTGAATGCATGAAATTTTAGTATGACGGGATCCCGTGTTCTCATGTTATTGCGGCAATTATGTACGTACTTCTTCATTATGTCTTTGAGAATTAATTTAGATTATGTCTTTGAAAATTTATTGTAATATTATTATATGTGCAGGAAATTTGGAAGAAGTGCAATTGATTTTGTAGCACACTACTACAAATCGTAATCGGTTGTAGGTGCGTATAAATGTGTTATATCTCGAATTCCTCCTAAACAAAATTGGAATTTGCCGGACAATATTTCAACCATTAAGGTTTTGCCAAACAAAGCAATAAGAATGCCGGGTAAACCAAGGATGAGTAGACGTAGATCAGGAGGGGAAACATCTGGTAGACGTAGGAGAGGAAGTCGACAATGTCCTCATTGCAATATGACAGAACATACGGGTCCGAATTGTCCCCAATCACGTGATGATTAGTAGTAAAAGATTTATTTGATGTTATGTAGACTTATTTGTTGTGTAATTTGTTGTGAAGACTTATTTGATGTTCTGAAAACTTATTTGATGTTATGAAGACTAATAAGAATATATACTTATATTGAATATTTCTTCAAATATTCAATATATTCTAATAAGAATATATTTATATTGAATATTCGAAGAAATTTAAATATATTCTAATAAGAATATATTTATATTTTATATTTGAAGAAATATTATAAAAAGAATATATATTTATATTGAATATTTGAAGAAATTTAAATATATTTAATGTAATTTTGAGTTTTTCTATGCATTTTCTTTATATTTATTAACTTTTATTTGTATTAATATATCGAAAAGAAGTGATAACCGACTTGGTTTTATTTGCCCCTATAGACCTTCTAAATGAAATGGTGTGGGCTTGAATCCCACTATCCACAATTTAATGTAATTTTGAGTTTTGCTATGCATTTACTTTATGTTTATTAGCTTTTATTTGTATTAATATATTGAAAAGAAGTGATCATCGAATTGGTTTAATTTGTCCCTATAGATCTTCTAAATGCAATGGTGTGGGTTCAAATCCCACTTTATTTGTTGTTCAATTTTTTTGGTATTTATTTTTGTAAAAATCGTAGTAAATTGAAAACACAACGAAGTCGAATGATTAAAATTGCATATTACTCCTAACTCAAAATCATATTTTTTTTTTGTATTTATTTTTGTAAAAATCGTAGTAAATTGAAAACACAACGAAGTCATCAAACATTAAGAATAGCAAAAACGAAGTCATCCAATATCAAACATATGGTTAAGAAATAATAATCAACTATAAAGAGAGAAAATTCTCTGAGCAACTAATCTACGATACTTCTTCACATTTTTTATTCCTCAGATAATAGATGGACTTCCACTAATATGTCGTTCAACGGTCATGCATAGAAAAAGACCACAACTATGACTGTCATTTTGCTTGAATTGCTTTGATTCCGGATGAACCTTCAACTTAAATCTTTCACCTGTATCAGACACATCTATCTCTTGATGTTGATAATAGAACGACTGTGCCAACACCATTGACAGAAGATAGTAAATAGGTGGCAATGCCCTATGTCTCATATTCTTCGTTGCGTCATCCAATTTGAACCACAATGGATCATACAGACTCATGATCTGATTGTACATATCACAAATAATGACCACATAATGTTTGTTGACGATACAGGGAAATATAACCTACAAATGCAACATATGAATGCATATAATAACAAATAATTATATATAATTGCATATAATTAAATATAATTGCATATAATTCATACAATAGCAAATAAATATATGTAATTGCATATAATTATATATAATTCAATATAATTCATATAATTGCATATTAATTAAATATAATTCATATAATAGCATATAATTATATATAATTGCGTATAAAATATATTAATTCATACAATAGCATGTAATTAAATATAATTGCATGTAATTAAATATAATTGCATATAATTCATACAATAGCAAATAAATATATGTAATTGCATATAATTATATATAATTCCATATAATTGCATATTAATTCAATATAATTCATATAATAGCATATAATTATATATAATTCATATTAATTCATACAATAGCATATAATTATATATAATTGCATATAATTCATATAATAGCAAATAAATATATGTAATTTCATATAATTAAATATAATTGCATATAATTCATATAATAGCATATAATTATATATAATTGCATATTAATAAAAAACATACCGGTGTGGCCTTAAACCAAGGTATGACTGTGGATCCCATATTACGTGCGTGAACAATATCACGCAAATAGTCGCTTGCCCTATAATTTTGTTGGATATATGCAAATTTTGCTTCCCATCCTGGCAACTGCTCGGCTTCGGCACGAGCCATACCAGCATTCCAATCCGACTCCAGTCGATGCTTGAAGACAAGATTCAGAATAAAATTAGGCTAATTTTCACATATAAAGAACATATTCTTAAACTAAAAATGTATTAAAAATACTTACGAAAAAATCACATCTGCGTATAACAGTGCGTCCTCCGGTCTGTGAAGGGAATACACCATCATTCTGCAATAGCCTGGACTGGAGGCTCATCATATATAAGTCTATGGTCTGCAAAAATACAATCATAATTTAGTAACATTAATTCAATTTTAACTTAAATCATTTTTCATATTAAAACACTTACCTCAGTGAAGTAATCTGCGTTCATATGAAGTATCAACTTGAAGTCAGCAACATTTATTTGAAAGCCAGTCTATAGTCAGTGTAGGATCTATTCATGAATGCAGTATACCTCTTCACTATTTCTTCCCCGACGCTATCTGGTACATCCTTCGCGTAAAATGCAGTTCGTGGCCTATCACGAAACTGACCCCCAAACTCATCTGGCTCCGCGTCATCATGTGCCACATTGACTGGCTGCGTTTCAAATGGCCATGGGGTCTACAAAAATTTTTTTAACAAAATTAAATTCTTTTATTTTGAAACTATATGTTTATCATAAATAAATATGAAAACTATCAACTTACAGATGAAGTATCCGCCGAAGAATGACGTGTGGTCACAAATGAAAATGTGGTACATCAGACACGGAGTATCGAGGACCGCTACTAGAGCTAGAAGGCCGAAAATCTGGCACTGCGCCTGGTGGAGGGCTCATGGCTCGAAAATCACTAGGCTGAGGTGTCTCCATCGCAGGCCGAGCTGACTGCATCGAAGGCCTAGCTAATTGAGGCATAGGGGGGGCCTGCCCGCGTGTATGCATAATCGGCTTACTATATCGGCTCGGACCACACCGGATGGCTCCCATAAGCTCTTCAAACCATCTCTTGAGAGTATTATTCAAATCATTATATCTCTCAATCATCCGGGCCTCCATCTGCTCATGCCTCTCAATCATACGTGTCTCATAAGCACTCATCTGTGCCTCCACCTTGCTAAGTACACGTTGTGTCCTGCCACCACTACTGCTCGATGATGATTCAGGCACCGGTGGCCTGGGACGCTTTCCAATATCTCTCCGATGTCGAGGAGGATGCTCTGTCTCAGGTGGAGGAGGCTCTGCCTCGGATGGTGGGTCGTGGTAATATGACTCATCCGGCTCCGGCTCATCTACATGTTCGGGCTCCACGTTCCTCGTAGCTCGCCGACTGCTAATAGGCTGAGCTACGACCGGTTGCACTCTATGCCTCAGTGCAAGTTGCTCGGCTGTCATGCCCCCCCGGGTAATTGGATTAATCAGAGGCATGTACTGCACATCCAGGGGGTCTCACACTGTGTGGAGAGGTAATATGCACGTCTCTCCTCCTCCTCGTCAGCAATCAAATTGGAAATATTGTAAGCCTACAAATTTAAGATAAATATTAATACAATCTTATCATAATGATAACAAATAATTAGATAATGAATGTAAATGAACATTAAACTAACCTCTGTGTCAAAACACTCATAGAGTTGCTCCACAGTCCCATTTAGATTCTTCCGGAAATTCCATCTCAGACAACGGGGATATGCTGAAGGGATGTCCCATTGCCTACCAGCAAATGCCTTGAATCCCGGGATGACCTCTAAGCCCCACACCATCAGTGCCCAAGCCGGGCTATAGAAATGATATTTTGGATTATCGGGAATTTTTCTAATGTAATTTCTAAGAATTTTTTAAAAGTATGCGCCCCAAGGAAAATTATAGAAGGTGTCTAGGTCCTCCACCAAAGACCATAGCCACGAGAAAATAGGTTTTGTGAATCATGGTCAAATACGAAGACGTAGGCCATGAGGACAAGGGCGGTGCGGAAATGGATCTCTCCATCAGGATCATCTATGTTGCTACGGGAATTAGAAAAACGTGCTAGGAGATCAGCAGCAGTCATGTGAATGCCATTGCAGGCGGACATAAAGAAAGACGATCCAGTCGGATCGTGCAGGCATGTACTATTGAAATTTGAAGGTCCGAATCTCAACCCAGTGATCAGTGCATGATCACCTAAAGTGTACTCGACATCACCCCCGCATAAGTGGAACCAAATCCCACCCCTAGTGTAGATTGCCCTACACACTATACTGTGCAAAGCTGGACAGTTTACCCGGACCCCAACTAAAGAAATGACTAAACGGCCCACGTTGGAATCTTTGAACAAGCTCGTTCCCACCTAATTGCAAGAGTCTAGACCTAATTTCTTCTACGATACTTATCTTATAGTATGTGTGGGGTTTACACTTCCGATTAATCAAGTTAGGTCTCTGATACCATGGCTGGTCCGACTCCTTCAACATTCAGTCAATACAATAATTTAAATCAGTTCATGTAACATCAAATTAAATTAAAATTACATCATATGTATCAAAATTATAATAATTAAATTAAAACAATCATAATTCTCACAATTAATTACATAGAACACCAAATCACACACATATTTTACATAATTTTCACATAAATTCTCACAATTTTACATAGAACACCAAATCACACATCATATGCATCAATATTCAAATAATTTAATTAAAGAAATCATAATTCTCACAATAAATTACGTAAATCACCAAATCATACGCATATTGTACATAATTTTCACATAAATGAAATAACAATAATTATATCAGATGAAAACTGGATGGACCGCTGGTCAAACATGGATGGACCACTGGGTTGGTTCTTCAAGCCCAAGAGGTCCATCAACAATATACCAACGGTCCATATATACGTGGATTCTACATATTTTTCTAAAGGCAAATATCGTATAATCAAGTCATAAACATGCATAATTCGAACAATTCAATTCAATAAATCATAATATAAACTTAAATTACCAAACATCAACATACATGCACGTAAAATTAGGTTCCATACCACCAAAAATGTAAGAAAAATACATATATTAGAATGTATATGGACCGCTAGTAAGTTTGTCCGTTTTAAGGATGGACCGCTCGACATAGGGCCGGGCGGTCTATCCATAAATTACCAACGGTCCACGCTCTATCATGTTCAGGGAGTGATTTTGAACCTGAATATGTCGTGGGATGTCTTCTTCGCTCTCTCCCATGGCTCTCCGACGAGGTTCAGGCGTCGGCGGTCCAAGAATCCTGTCCAAGAATGTCCAACACAGCAACCTCCAACAAAGTCCAGCAATCCTCGACCCTTGAAGAAGACAGTCAGGAGCGGCGGCGAGCGATGGCGAGAGGTACAGGTGGAGGGAAGGAAAAATTTTCGAGAGGTGCAAGGGAGAGGGTAGCGAGAGGTCTAAACTCAAAAGAGGAGAAAGAGAGGGAGGAAGGGGGCGGTCCATTCTTAGTTGGGGATAAAAATATATTTTATTAAATTAAATTCTCCACTTTCCATAACTATTTTCACTTTTTCAGAAATAAATGTTGACTTTGACAGTAAATTTCGAATTCCCATACAAAATGGGTATTTTTGACATGTAGATTGAAGTTTTGGGTAATTTTGACATGTATTATTTCAAAATGAGTATTATAATTTTTCACCCTAAATATTATATACGGATTATTAATATGTTAAAGTATGAGAATTTACATTTACAGCTTCTTTCTTCCCCGCTTCTTTTATCCAACCATGAGTCACGTCCCAGTGGATCCTTTCTTTAGAAATTCAGGCTGCGACAATCAATCATTTGGAATATTAACCACATGGTAGTGTAGTAATTAACTTCACACACTTTTGACACAATGGTCTTGTGAAATCAATACAAAGTTCTTTCATAAAACTGGAAAGAAATTACAACAGTGGGGACTGATATGGCAACCCATGTCTATGTTAATAATCAGTATTAGCAATCATCAGATATATAGGAGCCTCTATCAAAGAATGTTTTTGGACCAAAATATTTACTTATAATATCAAAGTTATGTTATTTTCTTGATAAGCAAATTTATTCATGAAGTACACTCTACAACGATACTTTAAAAGCTCCTAGAATATAATAGTATTGATAAAAAATAAATTAGGGATAAAACGGAAGGAAATGACAGTTAAAAGAGAGTCGATCAGAGTATGCATTATTGGAACAAAGAAAGAACCAACAAGATTTGCAAGTGCTCAAAGCGATGACCTGGATCATGATAGTTGAGACCATCCTTTGTTGAAGACACATTTATCCACACTTATGTTATGAAAGGGTACAAAACTTTCTCAAAAACATGGTGTAATACAACTAATTTTACTATTGACAAACATTTAATGGAGAAACAATAATTTAATACAAGAATAACACTACAAAGTAAAATGCCTTTATGCTCAACTTTCTGAATCAAGAAACGCAAAGGAGTTAATGATAAATTGGAAATAAATGATGTTGTAATGAGGATAATAATATTTGGTGAATATTCACAATTGATTGGAATTTGTTGCTAAAGATAGTTGTCGTTCCTTCCTATATTATGATCAAGATATCATAAGGCGCAAGGGAATCTTCCAACCATTTTATGAATAGGTAAGTCCACAGTGGGTAGGTGGGAAGCTCTCAAAGAAAGTGGATTAATATGTATTAATTAAATATGGATTAAATTAAATATTTATTTATTCAAATTTTGAGAGATAATATAGATGAAAAGTGGATTAATATGTACGAAAAATGAGATAAAAATATGATATTTATAAATGTACGTAAATTTAATAAAATGTTATTAAAAATTTAAATTAAAATATGAAAATTAAGTGAAAAAACAATGGGAGAGAGGCCGAGCCCCAACGTCGCAGCGCGCCTCCCTCCCCAAGTTCGATCACGCACCCTCATCAGCGCCCCACCTCCCAAGTCCCACGCCCGCAGCGGGAGGCTGGCTTCTGGCCTCGGTCTCCTGGACAGGGAGTTCTATGCCCGAGAGACTCCTCTACGGGTGCTCTAAGATGAATTCGTTCTTCACAACGGACATGAGAACATATATCAATTCCATTTAGTCGCCATACCATTTGCATCCCCTTCTGACACAGTTATTTATCCTAGCACTTTGTAAATCAAACATTAAAGAATTTTTTTTTTTTCATTTAAGCACATTAAACAAACTGATGGAAAAAGAGCAGATCTCTTTAAGGTGTACAAAATGACACGGCAGCATCAAGTAGAAGTTTCTTATAAATTAAAAGAGGAAGCAAGAGGATATAGAAATACCGAGGAAGCCACAATAAAGTCTTGTATGCATTGTTTGTTATAAGCCAGTTATGTGTTGATTGAAAAGCGTTTTGTAGACCAAACAGAAGAAGAGAAACCTTTTCATCTTAAAAAAAAGGGGGCAACCATAGTTGATGGATACCTTTATCTAACGATGAGTGTATACAGTATAAACTTTTGAATCGATGATCAAGACACAAGTCAAGACTTAACGACTCAATCTCAAGTCAAATTGCTTATTTTCAGTATTTACATTCTCATGCACCGACTACTCTCTTGTTACAAACCCCTCTAAAAGTGACATTAAGAAAAAACTTCATCAACTACTTGTGAGATCGATCTTGTGCTTACCACTAGCATAACCTAGTGCAAAAATGATAGAAAAATTATAAATTTATCTTGACCGGGTGATGACGACTAAGCCTTGTCACCTGTATATACACCAAATATAATGAATCTTCATTTATATGTGGCATTTGCTCCTAAAATAGCATAAGAGATCGAGTACATGTACTTGAGTTCCTTATGTCAATGCAGTTGGCAACTTGATGTATGCCATGGTCTGCATACATCCTCACCTTGCACATGCAGTATGCGTGGTTAGCAGGTTTATGAATCAACATGGTAAATAACATTTGCATGCTATTAAGTACATTTTCATGTACCTCTGGGTTACTTCCAATGTTGGTCTCATTTATGGAGTATATGAAGGAACCTGTATGAGGGGATCGTTATACGCATGATCCACATGCCTAATTACTTGAACAAATAATTAATACTTTTACAAATATACACGGGACGGATATGGTACGGATCCAGACCGAATTCGAATAAATATAATCAGATAATATATTTCATACAAAATTGTTGACACATTATTTGATAGAAGAACTAATACAAATTATAAGAATTGTATCTATTAAAAAAATACACACAATTTTTAGAATCAAGAAAGTAAAAAATAAATTAAACAATTAAACACAAAGTATCTAGCAATAATGAAATCAGCATCTTGAAATATAATTCAAGAATTCAAAATCAGCGAAAAGTAGTTTGCAAAGTTTAAGAACCATAAGTGTATCGTACAAATTTGACATAAAGTGATAACAAATATAATAACATAGCAAAGTTTCCACACAATCGTAATTTAATAAAATAAATTTTAAAATAACATTCAGCAAGTAAATTAAAATTGGATTGTTTCATATATATATATATATATATATATAATATAAATAAAATATATTTAAAAACTCGGATATTCGAATTTCTTATGCGGATAATATCCGACAAAATATGAAAAAAAATTCATATAAGGGAGGATATTATGTAATCCGAATCCGATCTCATATTTGAATTCAAATATTCGGATTCGAATCTGAATGTAACCGGATACTGATTTTTATCTCAAATTAGATCTCAATCAGATACAGCTCTGAATCGAACGAATAATATCCGCCCAGATTTCAACCCTAGAGGCAATGGTGTTTCTCATTGTGAGGTAATGTTATGAATACAATTAAATATACAATATTGAGTAAAAATTGAAATAGTTTGTACTCCCTCCGTCCCAACTAGCTTGAGTCGTATTCTTCTTTGGGCCGTCCCAACTAGCTTGAGTCATTTTTTTAGAAAACCTTTAGTACATACACAAATTTAAATAATATATATTCACAACAAAAAAAATGCCTACTGGCGAAGGAATATTCTGTCGTCCAGCCGAGGAATCTGTCGTCCGTCGGGCTTAACGACGGACTGACGACGGAAATTTCCGTCTGTATTTCGATCGTCGTTAGGCTCACGGACGACGGAAAGAAAAAGTCCGTTGTTAGCTAACGACGGACTGACGGCGGATAATTCTGTCATTAGCTTGCCTCCGGTGACTGTCGACGGCATCGGAGAGCTAACGACGGACACGACGGATTCCTGTCCGTCGTTAGGTTTAAATATTTTTTTTTATTTTTTATTTTTTGTAATACTGGTAACCTATAACCTGTCACAACAAATAATACAAATAAAATAAAACATCGAACGATAATTTAAAATTTACGAAATCGATTGAAATTCAAAATTTAATATAATTAACCAAAAATGTTATAAATGTTGAAATACAAAACAATAGTATCAATGTGTGTAGCAACCGTACAAATAGTCTAGGAATCATAATCCGGAAGGGGAAACGGGGGGAAAACGGGGGAAATGAGGGACCACATGCTCTTCCTTGGTACTGAGACTGCATCCACTGCATCATCTAAGCGTACTGAGTTTGCACGAGCGCCACCTGGTCAGCCAATCTCCGCTACTCGGCAATGTACTCCTGTCGCTTGCGCTCCTGCTCCTCGACTCGGCGTCGCAGCTCCTCAACCTAGTTCATGTTGGCTCGTGAGGCGGACGACGAGCCACTGAACCTGGAGGCTCTCAACGCCTTCCCTGCGCCTCCCGTACCGAACAACCTCTTCTTCTTATCTAGGGCGCCAAGAACCTCCAAGTATATCTCGTTGGTGTCCACCGCATCGTGGTCACCCTCAGGCAACTGGGCCCGTTCCGCATCAGCACGGGCAAACACCTCAGTCTGCATGTAAACAAGAAATGAACATTTGTTAATAACATATTATAAAGGTTGTAATTATAAACTATATATATTACTTTGAAATTAAGACTTATCGCTATCGCCTCCGATTTCGCATCGGTGTACGTCCCGTCTGGGTACCGATGCTCATCGAGGAAGGAGTCGAACATGCAGTCTATTAGTTGTACTCCCCTCTCAACAGCCTGTGCATGACATACCAATGGGGTTGTGTTATTGAAACATGTATATATGAATTAAAACTATAAAACATATTTGAAATTATGATTTGAAATTACCTTTTCCTCAACTCGTTGCATGACGGACTTCGACCCTCCCCTATGCTTAATAGGACCAGTCCCCAGTCCCTGTGGCTCAGACAGCCGGTTGCACCTTGTTGCCTGGGATTTAGCAACAACATCATTCCTAGACCAGTAAGCGAGCCAACCCATCCAAACATCATCACTCCACCACCCAGGCTTCCCACCTCTGGGTGGCGGATCATTCCTCCTTCTCTTGATCCCGCATATATAATCTTTGTACCTCTCCCGGCACTTATCGAGAGACGGTGCCCAAGTAAATTTTTTCTAACATCCAAAATGTATGTTAGAAATTGTAGTTAACTTCAATATATAGTCATAAGTCATAATTTAGAAATAATTTGAAAGTTGTAGAAATTTTTCGAACCTTAAACTCCTGCCAGTATCTCTGCCTCACGTCCTCAGGCGTTAGCTTCCAACTGTATCCAGTCGGATTGGGAACTATTTTAAATAGTTAAAATAGTTCCCAAATGTAATCAGTCGGGGCGCCGTGCGGGTAAAATCCCCTACATAGATCATTTTAATTTGATTTATATTAGTCTTCTAAATTACTTATTAAATATTTGTTAAAATTGAATATGTAATTGTATTTACGTACCCCAGCTCACTTACTGCGAGAACAAAGTCCCCCGTGGGTCTCTGCTCCCCATGATGATCCGTATCGGAGCCAGACGACGGACCACCTAAATGTATGCCACCAATGTGGTGGCTCAGACCCCCTGTCCTGGAGTCATATCCGGATGATAAGCCTGGGGAACTACCTCGGTGATAGAAAGAGGAGAATGTTGTGCACCCCTTCCTTGAGGAGTAGACACGTCATCTCGAGGTGAGGATCTTCGACCGGAATACATCTATTATGTTGAAAATTAATAGATAAGTTGCATTAATTATAACAAGAAACGTATAAGTTGAAGTTTTATATTAAACATACAATGAATGCGTTGCATTTATAATTATTAATTAGACTGAAATTCGAATAGGGTAAGTTTTCTACACAATGTTCTAATCTTTGTCGTCTTCTTCATTGTCATTTTCATCTTCCTCATCTACATAGTCATCCTCGTCATCTTCTTCTTCTTCTTCTTCTGAAGCTTCATCTTCTTCATATTCATCATCATCTTCTTCACCCTCTTCTATTTCTAGGACAATATCAGTGTCTTGATTTTCCTCATCATCTTCAATTTCTACCTGGTCATCGTCTCGTTGAAGTGATATAGTATCATCTACTTCGACGACGGATACTACATTCACATCATCATCCTCCTGATACGGTGACTCTAATGTAGAACTAGATACATCAACTTTTCCAATATCAATATTGGACCTTGCTTTGATAGAACAAGCTTCCCACCAGTCTATACACTATTGATTCATACTTGGATAAGAATAGTAATACACTTGTGTAGCTTGGACGGCTAATACAAATGGTTCATACTTTCTAAGTCTGCGTGTATGATTTACAAACACTAATTTAAACTGAGGATCAACCCTTGTACCTACCGACGAAGTGTCGAACCAGTCACACTTAAATAAAACGACTTTTTTATTGTATAACCATGGATATGTGAGTTCGCACACTTCGACTAATTGTCCATAAAAATCTATCTCACTGGAGTCTCCATAGTTACCAACTTTGATGCACACACCACTACTCATGGTTGCTTTGTGAGTCCCGTGAGATATCGTGTGAAATTTATAACCATTCACCAAATAATCATGATATGTTGTAATCATTGGTGAAGGTCCACTTGCAATATCCCACATAACATGATCTGTTACATAAGTTTGTACCTATATCACCAAAAAGTTATAATATTTATCAAGTTAAGTATTCATTCATATATCTTAATTATAAATTCAATTCAAGTTAGATTATTGTCAATTTGACTCACATAATTACAAAACCATTCAGGAAATTCTACCGACATTTTCTTGTCAATGTCCATGTCAGAAATCCATGGATTTGAGAGCCTGAGTTGTGATTCGTACTCCCTTCATACAACAAGTAGATATTAGTTGATAAAAGCTACATCTTAAATAAAAGTGTTATATTGAGTTGTCAAACTGTACTTGATATATGGATCGATCTCCACACAATTATGGAGTACGTATAGATGAGCAGCTATGTATTCCCTATCATCTAGTGATCTTTTGGCTGTCTTTCCAACACCAGTTCCAGCCAATTTGAATATGGAAAGCAAGCCTGGTTGATCTTGTTCCCCACTAGTAGAACATTCTCCAACGTAGTTGCGAGGCAACTCTCTATGTATCATACTCACATGAGCCTCAAAATAATATGAGCAAAATGCAGTGGCTTCCTCCACTAAATATGCAGAACATATAGATCCTTCAACACTTGCTTTGTTCTTCACATTATTTTTCAATTTTCTCAAATATTTATATTGAAATGATTGCGGTGGAAAGCATTAAACATAATGTATAAGTTGAAATATAACTTGTAATTAAGATGTTTTGAAGTACCTCTCAAATGGATACATTCATCGATATTGAACTGGTCCTCCATCTCTTGCCTCGTCAGCTAGATGGATAGACAAATGTTTCATTGAGTCAAAGAAGCTTGGCGGAAATATACGCTCAAGTTTACACAATATCACTGGGATGTTATTGTTAAGTGTTTTCATGTCCTCACTCTTCATGTTTCGTGATGTCAAATCACGAAAGAATAAGCACAGCTCTGTTATCGACTTCCAAACCCGTTGTGGGAGTAGTTCTCGAAATGCTATGGGTAGTATACGCTGCATGAAAATGTGAAAATCGTGACTCTTCATGCCAAACATCTTCAATTTACTCATGTCTACACATCTACCCATATTTGACATGTAACGTCCGGAAACTTTAGCCCTTTCACCCATTCACACAAGATTTTTTTCTCATTTTTGTCAAGTGTGTAACATGCCTTAGGATATTTATTGGTATACTCGTCACGCATTAACTATGGCCTATGACAATAGTAGTTTAACTACATCCTAGACTTTGTTGTGTCTTTTGTCTTGCCTTGGACATTCATCACAATATTGAAAATGTTATCAAAAACATTCTTTTCAATGTGCATAACATCTAAGTTGTGACGAATCAACAAAGAACTCCAATATGGAAGGTCCCAAAAGATGCTCTTTTTCCTCCATCTAGTGGTAACTTATTTTAAAATACGCTTGTTATTATCATCATAATCTTCAGTTACCTTCACGAGACCCAGATCTTCAATCTGATACAGTAGCTCTTCTCCTGACCTCCTCTCTGGAGGATCATCTGCAACGACTTTATTCTTTCTAAAAGCCCTCTTTTACATCCCCGACTCCTATCTTTGTATCAATTTTCATTGCAAAACTTGCAATTCACAAGATTGGAATCCGCTTCCCAATATATCATACAGTGATTCCTACATGAATCTATCTTCTCTACAGGCAAACCCATTGCACGTAGCAATTTCTATGTGTTGTAGTAGTTCATGGGTACTTTGTGATGATCTGGGAATGCTTCGTTTAATAAAACACACATTTCATTAAAATATTTTTGTGGCATTCCAGAACGGACCTTCAAAATCATCAGGCGAGCCACAAAAGACAACTGAGTGTGGTTCTTACACTCAATGTATAACTCTTTATCAGCGGCATCCAACAACTCGTACAACAATCTTGTTGTAGCATTTGGATCTTCTTCAATATTTGGGTTGTTAAAACTGGGACCCCCGAGATCATGAACCATCTCGTGATATGTCCCGTAATTTTCTTCAGGTTCTACATCTGCATCGACACGTGTTTCTTGAACATCTGAAGGTATTTTAGTTTCCCCATGAAACCTCCAGATCTCGTAACCACGTGTGAAACATTTTCTAGCAAGATGTAGTTGTACAACATCTGTACTTGTAAACCATATATTCTTACACTTCACATACGGACACTTAATTTTTTCTCCATCCATGTATTGATGCTGACTACTTGCAAATCTTAAGAACTCTTCAAGCCCAGAAAAAAAATGTGGATTAAATCCCCCATTCAGAAGTAACCGCAAGTACATCCAATCTCGACTCATTTTTTTAACCCTGATTATTAATAAGTATTCACATAGTAAAATAAAGATTCATTAGTTACGGAGAGGGCGAGACTATATTAGTGGTCTATTAAATTAGACATTTAAATGAAGATTACACATGTGTAAACAGAGACTCACTTAGGAAAGTGTTTTATGAGAGTTGAATAGAGGGAGAGAATTATAAGTTGATTTGCAGTTGATTTACATCTCATCATCAAAACATCACAACACATGCATCTCATCAAACCACCAAAAATATTACACATATTGGGAGAAGATCCTTAAGACGTAATCAAAATCTATCCCGAAGGGAGAAGATCCTTAAGAAATTAATTACGTCTATCCCAATGTCATAAATATACGCAAATCGTTATACTAAATTACCAAAATTAAGAAATTAGAAACAATAAACTAAACTAATTAACCTACATTTCTTCAAGGTGTCAATTAAAACAATAATTTAAATTAAAAAATAAATTCAATTTATAACTCATTAAGAAATTAATTAGAAAGAAAATATGAACAAAGTATTCGACTAGTAAATGCAATAACAATTATTAATCTAAATTAGGTATAAATAGTCTAAATTAATTGGGTGTAAATTAGTATAATTAACCTACACAATTAAATTAATCTAACTAACAAGATTAATCAAATTAAATACAAAAATTAACTAATTCATTATAAATGCTAAATAATCTAAAAATTAACAAATTAATTATATTAATTAAATTATTCTAACTACTAATTAACCTAATTAACTAATTAATTACAAAAATTAACTAAATGTAATTAAAATAAATTATTAAAATTATTGACCTTTCACCGGATGAGGCGACACCGGAACGACGATAGGCGGCTCCGGAAGCAGTCGGGAAAGGCGAAATGCAACTTCTAAACAAATTTAATATAAAGTTAATTAACAAAAATAAACAATTTAATTAAACTAATTAAATTAAGTAAATCTATATTAATTAACAATTAAACTAAACTAATTAAATTATTAAACCTATAGTATTAATTAACATTATTAAACAATTAAAATATTTCAACAATTCAACTAATTAAGTAAACTTATACTAATTAACAATCAATTAACACTAATTTAAATAACTAAACTAATTAAATTAAAAACTACTTAAATAATTAAACTAATTAAACTATAATCCGCTCTAAAATTAATTAAAAAATAAAAAATAAAACCTAACGACGGATTATGCGGACGACGGACCAGTCCGTCGTCCAATCCGTCGTTAGCTTTGGCGCCAATTTGCTCGCCAAAAACACAGTCGCCGGTCCGTCGTTAGCTTTATTTGTTGAAGTTTGTCGCAAGTCCGTCGCCAGTTGACGACAGATATACATTCCGCCGTCCTATCCGTCGTCAGTTTACCATTTTTTGTAGTGATTTCTATTATTACTTTATACTTTAAACATACACTCAATATACAGTCCTTAACAATTTAATTCTCATGCCAAAAATAGTTGGGACGGAGGGAGTAGTATGTATTTTAGTGTTAAAGATTGTATATATAGATGTCATTATCATTTTTAAAACATATAACTTCAAATTTGAATATCTAATCTATTGAGTTAATTATAATTACCATTTTTTAAATCATAACAATTTCTTCAATCATAAAATTTAATTATACCTATTATTTATTATTTTATTATAAATCATAATAGTTGTCGTGTATGGCATGGCATGATCGAGTAAAATTCTAGTTCTAAAAAAAATAGAGTAGAGTACGTTGAATGTGATGCCACATTCCAAAGAAATACTTCATCAAATTCCAATTTTTAATTAATCGTCATTTCTTTTAAATCTGAATGGTTTAATATTGCATATGTCATTTTACCACATTAATCTAATGATTAAGGGGTTATAAACAATTTATTTTATGTCATTTAAGTATATTTATTTAAAAGTAACCATTTAATTAATATTTCAAGAAAAATGATATTTTTATATTCCATCTAACTCACTTTATTAATTCCATTTTTCACATAGAGTAATAAATACATTTAATATACTTTTAAAAAATATAATATATACAATAGCTCTATTTTATTTTTATTTATTAAATAAAAAACTGATTTTTCGTACAACATTAAAAAAATTAATTTAGTAAATAAATTACTTTTAATACTATTTACAGTGAAAATTTGGTCCATAATTTTAAAAAATTCAGTTCATATTTTAAAATGTCCGAAAATGGAAATATGAATTAATATGATGAGATTTAATGTAATATAGAATTAGTAAAAAGTGCGCATTTAAATTTTTGGGGTAATAGGTAAAATTACCCACTTTCATAAAATAAAAATAAAAAATACCCACTTAAAAATAAAAGATAAAAAATACCCACTTTTTACAATAACATGATGAATTTCATCATGTGCTCATGTTATTCAAGTTATTTGAATAACATGCACATGATCAATTTCATTATGCTATTGTAAAAAGTGAGTATTTTTTATCTTTTATTTTTAAGTGGATATTTTTTATTTTTTACTTATCAAAATGGGTATTTTAGCTTTTCCCCCTAAATTTTTTGACCCAATCAAATACCATGAATTTGACCTAAGAATTCTTTATTAAATGAAAATTTCTGTAATTTTGTAGATAGAAGAGTGAGTTTGTGGCGAGAAAGACGAAAAGGGGGAAACGCCCATAACGTGGCATTGACTGCGGGGCCTGCTCGCATCCCTATTTTCATATGGAAGATTCTATGGAATATACCCTTTCCTCTATCTTTTTTCATTTTTCCTTTTTTAAGATAATCATCCTCAATTTATTTTCTTTATCACTTCTTATACATGACATCAGTGTGTTTGAAATAGGTGTCCATTTTAATACATATAAATAAATTTAATCGAATAAACTACATTAGGATAAACTTTACATCAAAAGCTAAGTTTGGATATAAATAAAAAATAGTCATAAGTTAATTGTTATAACTGGGTTTCAATTTCAAAATGTGGTCGATCATATAATATTAAATTAAAATTTCAATTTTTGAATCATATTTTAATGCCTAAAATCCTAAATAAAAGTATTTTTTTTATAAATAACTTTTTTACATGTGTAGCTAGCCATTTATATAACTATTAAATTTATTATTTATAAAATAATTAGAATTGTTTCTTATTGATTTGGTATAGATATAGTCGTAAATTATTAAAACATTTAAATGCAAGAATGAATAAACCATGCCGTAGTTTAGGGATATGGATAGAAATGGTATGGATTTGATGCCCCACGGTTTCGGATTTGAAGGAATTATAAATAAATAAGTAAATAAATATGTGTGAAAAGAAAGAATAAGGGTAAAAAAATAATTTTAAATTACCATACTAACCGCAGAGATCCAGTCGTATTGTTGTTTAGCTTATTATATGCAGATTTAAATTATTTTACGTTTCCATGTCTACCCCCACCCACCCCACACCACCCCACCCCACCCCCAAAATCTTCCTTTAAAAGTTGGGAAGCAGGGTGCAGTGAAGAACAAACACAGAATTTGTATACTCTCCACCATGAATACAACTACTGCCTCAAATCTTCCTCATTCTTCTCCGCTCACTCAATCCCAACAGCATCAGCTCATAAAGAAACTCGACATCTTCAAAATTCAAGGCACCGATAAGCGCGGTCGTCCCCTTCTCCGCATCTTCGGGAAATTATTCCCTGGTAATTTCAATACCCACGCTTTCTTTTTCTTCTTTTTTATTTTTAATGTTTTTCTCAAGATAATACGCCTGCAACGCGACAGCTCGCCTCGTGAGCGCGGAGGCAGTGAGGAAGTTTCTGGAAGAGGAGATCTTCCCGGATCTGGAAGCGCGGCCGTTCTCTGTGGTGTACGTGCACACGGCGGTGAACAGGAGCGAAAATTTCCCCGGTATATCGGCGTTGAAGTGCATATACGACGCCGTTCCGGCCAGCGTGAGGGGCAATTTGGACACTCTGTATTTCCTCCACCCGGGGATCCAGTCCCGCCTCTTCCTCGCCACCTTCGGACGCCTCCTCTTCGGCGGCGGAGGGGGACTGCACGGAAAGATTAAATACGTGAATCGATTGGAATTCCTGTGGGACCACGTGCGGCGGAAGGGTGCGGAGATGCCGGACTTTGTAGTGGAATTTGATGAGGAGATGGACTGTCGCCCCACCACGGTGGTGGATTATGGGATCGAGAGCGATCATCCCGGTGTACTCCATGGGGCTCCTTCTACCTTCGATTCTACTGTCCCTACATATTCTATGAGGTGTATTGCCTAGATTTCTCTCCTTCGCCTATTTCCGTTTTGCAGAGTTTCCGAGTGGGGTTTGTGAGATATGTAGTAGTAGACGTCCAGAAAGTGTATAGATGAAAATGGAAGACTTTTTGTATTATTAAAAGAAATTGTTCTTCCAAAATCTTGAAAAAAAGATGCAACAGTAGAAGTTTGGTAGATGGAGTCAGGAGAACTGTTTCTTGATTTTAGGTATAATTGAAAACACAAATCATCTTTCAAATTTTGCAATTATAGAAACAAACTGTTTTTTCTTTCTGCAATTTCAACTCTTTATAGGGACAATTTACATTAAAATTTGATATTTGCTCGAGCACACGAGTAAAGATGTGACGGTGTTCTGAAAAATTGTCATGATATTTTAATAAAATTTTATTAATTTTTACATGAATAAATACTTTTATGATAAAAAATTTGTAGTATTAATGGGTAATACTAAATTAGTAGTACGAAGCAAGACAAAAAATGTGTGGATCCGTATTAAATAAAAAGAAATGTGTAAATAATAAAAAAAATTGTCTCATTATTTATAATAAAAAATCAATAAAACAATCATAATTTATTAAATAGAGTCATGAAAACATAGATAAGTAGTTTTTGTGCATCCCACAAGATTGATGGTTTATTTGCACCTTCTTATATTAGTATCTTTAAAAGACAAGTGTAAATTGCCAAATTGGGGTATAAACCCCAATAAATTATTATTCGTGATTTGCTTTTTTTTTTCTTGATTTTATTACATATATAGATGTTGAAAGGTATATTCTTAATTTCTGATTGATCATATGTTTCTATACATTTCTTTAAGATTCTTTTGTCCCTTAAAAAATAAAAGTATGAACATTTGAATTTGAAGTGAATATGAATTTTATGAAATTTAGTGGAATGTACTGTGAGCTGAAAAGAAATATATACGAGTTAGTGGAGATAGAGTTGTATAATTTTATATTAAATAAGATTTGAGTTAATAATTAAGTAATTAAAAGTATTTTGAAAAAATGTAGACATCAGAAATAGAGTTGTTTATTTGAATCGGCTGCTATATTCAAAAAATTTGGATATCCAAATATAAATTAAATTTTGAGTATTCAAATTCGATTAAAATATTTTAAATAAAGTATTTGAGTATTTGAAATTATCGAATTTAATTAAAATTATTCATATTTTAAAATATTTATGAAGGCAATTTTATTTATAGATTCATAATCAATTATCTTTGATATCTCTCAATTCTGTCCTAACCATATTAAAGATGGTATAGTCCTAACCATATTAAAGATGGTATAGTGATTGAGATGGAGAAAGGAAATGGACATGTATAAATGTAAGGGCCCAAGAAAAGGAACTAAAGATAAGAAGTGGGTTTAAGATAATTTAATTTATTAATGTATACATTATTATCTTATCCACATGTCTCATCATTATTGACAAGATCAATCATCCGATATTATATCCCACCATTCTTGACTCTTTTAACTAAAATTGTAAGTATTTTTTGATTAAAAGAACCAAAAATAGTAAAACAGAGGGAGTATGTTTTTTCCGTAAAATATCGATAAATTAGAGAGTTTAAGATCATGAAATTTTATTAATTAAAAAATACATTTTAAAATTTAAATTTTGAATATTTTACTCATCCAACTTTTAGAGATGAACATTTTTAATTTGTACTTTCATTTTTAACAATAGATTCACTTTTTTTCTTTCTAACACTACAAAAAAAAGAGCCACTGGCGATGGAAAAATTCGTCTTTAACATAGGAAATCCGTCGTCCCGGGAGGCTAGCGACGGACTGATGACGAATTTTTTCCGTCTGTATTTCATTCGTCGTTAGCCCATCGCACGACGGAAAAGACAGTCCGTCGTTAGTTAACGATAGATTTTATCCGTAGTTAGGGACGACGGACTGTAATTCCGTCGTCAGCTTCTCCCGGTGTCCGTTGACGGTGCCGGAAACCTAACAACGGATTTAATCAGTCGTTAGTGGCGACGGACTGGAATCCGTCGTTAGGGGTCGTTGACCGTTGACCTAACGACAGATTGCAGTCCGTCGTTAGATATTTTTTTTTAATTTTAATAATTCATTTTATTTTTTTATTATCCATTACCTAAAACCTGTCATAACAAACAATACAAATATAATCGAACATTGAACAATAATTTAAAATTGAACCAATCGAATGAAATTCAAACTGAACGCGGATTTCATATAATCAACAAATAATATAATGTATCAGTAGCATCCCACGACAAACAATAGTATCAAAAAATAGTACAGTGTATCAGTAGCATCTACGAATCATAATAAGGAGGAAAATGGGGAGGGGCATCAGACGGGGGAGGCTGATAAGAGGGAAAGGAGGGTGCACTACCTCCTCCCTGCTGCTGAGACATCCACCGCATCACCTCGGCGTACTGAGTCTGCATGAGCGCCATCTGCTCAGCCAATCTCTGCTGCTCAGCAAGGTACTCACGGCGCTCGCGATCCTGCTCCTCGACTCGGCGCCGCAGCTCCTCAACCTCGTCTCTGGATGCTCGTGATGTGGACGACGATCCCCCAAATCTGGATGCTCACAAGGCCTTCGCGGCGCCTCCCGTGCCGAACATCCTCTTCTTCTTGTCCGGGCCGCCAAGAACCTCCAGATACAGCTCGTTTATGTCGACTGCATCATGGTCCCCCTCGGGTAGCTGGGCCCGTTCCTCGTCAGCACGACGAAACACCTCAGTCTGCATGTAAACGAGAAATGAACATTTTTTAGTATACATATTATAAATGTTGAAAATATAATATATATATATATATATATATTCTTTTGAAATTAAGACTTACCGCTATCGCCTCAGATTTCGGATCGGTGTATGTCCCGTCCGCGTATCGATGCTCATCGAGGAAGGAGTCGAACATGCAATCAATCGGAGCTACTCCCCTCTCACGACCCTATGCATCAAATCACAATGGAGTTGTGTCATTGAAACATGTGTATATGAATTAAAATTGTACCACATAATTATAATTATTATTTAAACTATATTATTAACTTTTTCTCAGCTCGTTGCATGACCGACTTGGACCCTCCCCTATGCTTGATAGGACCAGTACCCGATCCCTGAGGCTCAGACATCCGGTTGCGCTTCGCTGCCTGGGATTTGGCAACAACATCATCCCGGGACCAGTAAGCGAGCCAACCCATCCACACATCATCAGTCCACCTCTGGGTGGCGGATCATTCCTCCTCCTCTTTATCCCGCAAATATAATCCTTATATCTCTCCCGAATCTTATCATATCACAGCTCCCGAATCTTGGCATCGAGTGCCGGTTCCCAAGTAAATTTTTTCTAGCATTGAAAACGTATGTTAGAAATTGTAGTTATAAGTTATAATTCAGAATGAATTTGAAAGTTTTAGTAAATTTTTGAACCTTAAACTCCTCCCAATATCGCTGTCTCACGTCTTCAGGCGTGAGCTTCCAACTATATCCAGTCAGGTTGGGAACTATCTTAAATAGTTCCCAAATGTAATCTGTCGGGTCGGCATGCGGGTAAAATTCCCTACATAAGTAATTTTAGATTGATTTGTGTTAGATTTTTGAATAACTAATTAAATGATTTTCAAAATTGAAGATGTGATTGCATTTACGTACCCCAGCTCACTCACGGAGAGAACAAAGTCACCTGTGGGTCTATGCTCTCCCTGACCATCAGTGTCAGAGCCAGAAGACGGACGGGTGATGTGTATGCCACCAATATGGTGGCTCAGACCAGTCCTGGACTCATATCCAGACGATGAGTCCGGGGAACTACTCCTACCAATGGATAGAGGAGATCGTCGTGAACCCCTATCACGAGGAGTACCCACATCATCTCGTGGAGAGCCTCGGCGACTCGAAGACATCTATTATGTTGAAAATAAATAAATAAATAAGATTCATGATAGACAAATAACGTATACGTAGAAGTTTTATATTGAACATATAACAAGTTGCATTTATAATTAATAAGGTAAAATTCGAATGTAGGAAGTTTTCTACACAAAGTATTAATCTTCGTCCTCTTCATCATTCTCATTTTCATCTTCCCCATCCTCATCTACATAGTCATCCTCCTCATCTTCATCTTCTTCTTCGTCATCTGAAGCTTCATCCTCTTCATATTCATCATCCTCGTCATCTTCTTCTTCTGTTTCGAGGACATTATCAGAGTCTTGTTGGTCATCATCATCTTCAATTTCTACATGTTCACCGTCTCGGTGAACTGATGTAATATCATCTACATCTACAGTAGTTACCACATCAGTGTCATCATCCTCCTGAAACGGTGACTCCAACGTAGACACATCCGCTCGAGACTTATCGATAGTGGCCCTTGCCTTTATAGAACAAGCTTCCCACCATTCTCTACACTGTTGGTTCATACTCGGATATGAACAGTAATACACTTGTGTAGCTTGAATGGCTAATACAAATGGTTCATATTTTCTAAGTCTGCGCGTATGATTTACAGACACTAATTTGAACTAAGTATCAACCCTTGTACCAGCCGGAGATGTGTCGAACCAGTCACACTTGAACATAACGACCTTTTTATTGTATAATCCTGGGTATGTGAGCTCGCACACTTCGACTAATTGTCCATAAAAATCTGTCTGACTCGAGTCCCCATAGTTACCAGCTTTTATGCACACACCACTACTCATAGTTGCTTTGTGAGTTCCATGTGATATCGTGTGAAATTTGTAACCATTCACCAAATAACCATGATATGATGTAATCATTGGTGAAGGTCCACGTGCAATGTCCCACATAACAGGATCAATTACACAATTTTATACCTACATCACACACAAGTTTATACTTATCAAGTTATGGAGTTGTATGTCCCTTATATATTACTTAATTAAATAATTTCAAGTAGTTTAGTGAAAATTTGACTTACATAGGAGAAAAACCATTCAGGAAATTCTGTAGAAATTTTGTTGTCAATGTCCATGTTAGTTATCCATGAATTTGAGTGTCTGAGATGTGATTCGTATTCCCTTCATACAAAAGTACATATTAGTTGATAAAAACCACACATTGCATTAAATAGTATTATTTAATTTGTAAAAGATTACTTGATTGGATCGATCTCCATGCAATTATGGAGTACATATAGATGAGCAGCTTTGTATTCCCTTGGATCCAACGATCTTTTCGTTGTCTTTCCAAAACTAGTTCCAGCAAGTTTGAATACAGAAGGCAAGTCTATTTGATCTTCTACCCACTAGTAGAACATCCTCCAACATAATTGCGAGGCACCTCTCTATGTTTTGTACTGATATGATCCTCAAAATAATAGGAACAGAAAGTTGTGGCTTCCTCCACCAAGTATGCATTACATATCGATCCCTCAACGCTTGCTTTGTTCTTGACATTATTTTTCAGTTTTCTTAAATATTTGTATTGAAATGATTCATTTAGAAAGCATAAAATAATATTGAATCATTTAGAAAGCATTAAACAAAATTGATTGAGTTTGAAGTACCTCTCAAATGGGTACATCCATCGATATTGGACTGGTCCTCCATCTCTTGCCTCGTCAACTAAATGGATAGGCAAATGTTCCATTGAATCGAATAAGCTTGGTGGAAATATGCGTTCAAGCTTACACAAAATCAATGGAATATTACTGTTAAGTGTCTCCATGTCCTCACTCTTTATGTTTCGTGGTGTCAAATCACGAAAGAATAGACACAACTCAGTTATGGACTTCCAAACAGCTTGTGGGAGTAGTTCTCAAAATACAATGGGTAGTATGCGCTGCATGAAAACATGACAGTCGTGGCTCTTCATCCCAAACATCTTAAGTTTACTCATGTCTACACATCTACCCATATTTGAGACGTAACCGTCAGGAAACTTAAGGGCTTTCACCTACTCACACAAGACTTTTCTCTCCTTTTTGTCAAGTGTATATCATGCCTTAGGATATTTATTTGTATACTGGTCATGCATCAGCTCTGGTCTATGACAATAGAGGTTGAGTTCCTGCCTAGACTTTGCCGTGTCTTTTGTCTTGCCTTGGACATTCATAACAGTATTCAAAATGTTGTCAAACACATTCTTTTCAATATGCATAACATCTAAATTGTGTCGAATGAGCAGAGAACTCCAATACGGAAGGTCCCAAAAGATACTCTTTTTCCGCCATCCAGTGGTAACTTGTCTTAAGATGCGCTTGTTATCATCATCATAATCTTCGGTTACCTTTACTAGTCGCAAATCTTCAATCTGATCAAGTATCTCTTCCCCTGATCTCCTCTCCGGAGGATCATCTGCAACAATCTTATTCTTTCTAAAGGCCCTCCTCCTATTCCCCCTGAACGGGTGATTGTAAGGTAGGAACTTGCGATGTGTATCAAACCATGACTGCTTCCGGCTATGTGTTAAGGAGAATGCTTCTGTTTGTTCCATGCATCGAGGACAAGCTAATCTTCCAGCTGTACTCCAACCAGACAACATCGAGTACGCTGGAAAATCACTAATGGTCCACATCAATGCTGCGTGCATCTGGAAGTTTTGTTTTCTTGAAACGTCATAAGTATGGGCACCTACTGTCCACAATTGATTGAGTTCAGATATAAGTGGCTGTAGGTACATATCTATCTTATCTTTTGAATTTCTTGGACCAGGAACAAGCACTGTGAGAAACATGTGTTGTTCTTTCATGCACAACCACGGAGGTAAGTTGTAAGGAGTAAGGATAACAGGCCAGGATGAGTACTGTTGTCTCGATTGACCGTATGGTTGAAAACCATCTGTTGACAGTCCCAATCGTATATTTCGTGGCTCCGCTGCAAAACCCGGGTAAGTCACATTAAAGTGCTTCCACGCCGGAGAATTTGAAGGATGACACATAACACCATCATCAGCTAAGGTTGAATGCCAGATCATGTTGCCGGCTGTAGCTTTAGATGCATACAACCTTTGTAAACGAGGCGTTAAAGGGAAGTAGTACATCTTCTTAAAGGACACTTGTTTACATCCCCGACTCCTATCTTTGTATCGGCTTTCATTGCAAAATTTGCAATTCACAAGATGGGAATCCCCCTCCCAATAGATCATGTAATGATTCCTATACGAATCTATCTTTTCTACAGGTAAACCCATTGCTCGTAGCAATTTCTGTGTGCTGTAGTAATTCATGGGCACTTTTTGGTGATCTGGAAATGCCTCATTCAATAACACACACATCTCGTTGAAATACTTTTGTGGCAACCCAGAACGGGCCTTCAAAGTCATCAGACGAGCCACAAAAGACAACTGAGTGTGGTTCTTACATCCAGGGTATAACTCTTGATCGACAGCGTCCAACAACTCGTACAACAACTTTGATGTAGCGTTTGGATCTTCCTCTATGTCTGGGTTGTTAAAATTGGGACTCCCGAGATCATGAACCATCGCGTGGTATGTCTCGTATTCTTCTTGGGGTTCTACATCTACGTCGACACGTGTTTCTTGAGCATATGAAGGTATTTCATTTTCACCATGAAACCTCTAAATCTCATAACCCCGTGTGAAACCCTTTTTAGCGAGATGAAGCTGTACAACATCTGTACTTCTAAAGTATATATTCTTACACTTCACACACGGACACTTGATTTTTTCTCCATCCATTAAATGAGGCTGACTACTTGCAAATCTTAAAAACTCTTCAAGCCCAGCAAGGAAGTGTGGATTAAATCCCCCATTCAGAAGTAAACGCAGATACATCCAATCTCGACTCATTTTTATAACCCTGATTATTAATAAGTAGTATTGAAAAACAGAAACAAAGTTAAATTAGTTACGGAGCTGGCAAGACTTAGTTTTTTATTAATTAAATTACATATTTAATAAGGAAATAGTTTTTGTGATCATGAAAGGAGATTGCTTTATGTAAGTTGAATAGAGAAGTTGAATCATTTGGAGTTCAATAGAGAAGTTGAATCATTTGGAGTTCAATACAAAAATTGAATTATTTGGTGTTGAATAAAGGGCGATAATGTATTGGTAAATTATTTGGACTTTAATAGAGAGAGAGAGAATATCGTTACGTTTAAAATGTTTTGTACGTCATTGATTTGCATTTATGAATTACATGCTGATGCTTAGATTGTTTGATGCTACGCATTTGGAGATCACGATCATTTCGGTCATTAATAAGGGTTACATGTTACAATCAAGATTTTTACCCCCGATATTATTTAAACTACATAAGTACTTGTGTCTAATCTAACCAAGTCAGCTAAGGTCATCAAACTATCCCAACATTCATGTCATATATACATATATCATCAAAACATAACAACAACTCGTGCATCTCATCAAATTATCACAACATATATATCGAAATACAACGAGGTTCGTAGAACAATTACTGATCATATTGGGAGAAGATCCTTAAGACATAATCAAAATCTATCCCAAAGGGAGAAGATCCTTAAGAAATTAATTATGTCTATCTCAATGTCATAATATATATATAAATACAGCAACTATATATTAATCTAAATTAAGATAATTAATAATCTTAAACAAACTTGACCTAAACAATTTATTACGTCTAACCAAATATATTTAATTACCTAATTATTTACATATAATTAACCTAAGTAATTATATAAGTACATTATTATAATTTAATTACCTTTCACCGAAGTAGAGAGCGTCAGAGCAGCAGAAGGCGGCTCGGAAAGATTGAGAGAGGAGTCGGGAGGCGACATGCGTAATTAAATAAACCCTAATTAAACAATTTAAATATATAATTAAACTAACGCTCAATTACCAAACTAATACTAAATAACAATTTAAACTAATTAATTAAGAATTTAAACTAAGATATACTAATTTACATCAAGCAGACAAATTAGTCAATTATCCATAACACTAACACTAACTAAACTAATTTGTTTTGGATTAATTACAATAATTACAAAAATTATTCAAATTAGTCAATTAACTAAAGTAATTAAAATAGGTAAATAATTAAACTAAGTAAACAATTAATTAACTATTTAATTAAAGTTATACTAATTAACAATCAATTAACAATAATTTAATTTAACACTAAAACAACAATTATCAAACAATTAGCAACAATTAAAACAAATTTAACAATTAACTATTTTAAATAACAATTAACTAAATAATTAATCTAAATTTTCAAATAATTCAAAACATTAAAAACAACAATTAACACAAAATTAACAATTAATCACATATATCAATTCACACTAAAAATTAATCACATATATCAATTAACCACAATTATCAAACAATTAACAACAATTAACAAAAAAATAACAATTAATCCAATATATCAATTCACACTAACAATTAATCACATATATCAATTAACCACAATTATCAAACAATTAACATAAAATTAACAATTAATCACATATATCAATTCACACTAATTTAACAATTAACTAATTTAAATAACAATTAACTAAATAATTAATACAAATTATCAAATAATTCAGAAAATAAAAAAAAATTAAAACACATACCTGCAGTCGGGGCGGCTGTGGAGCAGACGGGGCGGAGCCCGACAGGCGGCAGAGCGGAGCAGGTCTAGGCGGCGGAGCAGCTGGGCGCGGAGCAGCCGACGTGGACGCGAAGATTTCTACTCCGGCATCGAATTTAAACGGGTAAAAAATGAGAAACCCAGATACATAAAGATAGGGGAAGGGAAAAGGGCCAAATATACTTACCTTGGTGGAAGGAGCTTCGATTTCGCCGGAGAGGAGGAGAATTGCCGGAGGTTGGTGTGATTTTGGCTTCCTGAGTGTTCTGTTTCACGAAAGGGTAGTCTGCCCGATAAATAGGGCGGGACGACGGACTGGGCGACGGACCAGTCCGTCGTCAAATCCGTCGTTAACTCTCGCGCCATCTTATGCGCCAAAATAACGGTCGCCAGTCCGTCGTTAGATAAATTCGTTAAAGTCCGTCGCCAGAGGACGACGGAATACCATTCCGTCGCCAGTTTAAGGTTTTTTTGTAGTGTAATACTAGTATTTCGTCTATTGTGTTGCACATAGAATTAATAAGTAATTAATATTTGTTTAATTCTTAAGAATTATTGTGAGAAAGTCAGAAATAATTTAAAAATATAGAAAAAGTATTTTTGATCGAGAAATAAATTCTAAATATAATATATATATGATGTTTAAAGTATTGAATATTTTGTATAAACATGTTCAAAAAATGCAACAAATTCTTAAGTGACAATCCAAACACATAATAAAAACGCACCATTGATAGTTATATGGAGTATTATTTATTTTGAATAATAATAATCAATTAAATAATATTGAATTAAGTATATAACTATATTGCAATGATGTAAATATATTTTCTAATGTTCATATATGTCTAAAATATAAGTTTTAGTATCAAACGTGTTTAACCTAAAATGTGCAGTCTAGGTTCTCGCAAATATACGAGGTTAATTATATGTGACAAGTTAATCCCGATCGAATTTCAAAAGAAAGCTTAGCAGAGCGATTCTAAATCTTAAGTGCTATTAAAACAAGAAAATAAATCTAAACACTCTAAATCAATATAAAGCTAGAGAAACAAAAAATGAAATAAATAAACAAAAATAAAATGGTGGGATTCCAAATTTAAGGGTATAAAGTCAAGAAAATCTATAATCAATTAAATCATGATCTCTACTCATGCAATTGTTCATGAATCAAGGGTTACTTAAAAGTTTGCCTAGTTACTAACTTACGTATTCGTAAATAGACGGCAATCACGACTCACGTATTAGATCACCCTAATAAGAATTCCTTAATTAAGAACAATGATTCTAATATATAAATGATTTCCTAGAGTTGTTTAATCACCTAACTTGCGTATTCGATAACTAAGCGATAATTCTAACTCATGTATTCGAATAACACAATAGAAAAATCATAAATAACAACGAATATAATACCTACGTTTTCGATTTAGAATTATTGTTTGATTAAATCTTAGGTCAAATTCTAGAATTATTTCTCAATCTCATATAGAACAAAAGTAAATTCAGTGGTGATCAAACATACAATTGAATTACGCACAAGTTTAATCAATAAAACTTGAATCAAGAACAATCAATAATTAATCAAGAGATCCTAAACCCTAGTACAAATCAATACATACAATCAAAGATAAAAATTAAATAAAATTACGAAGAAAGGATCTTGGATTGAGTGTCAAACTCGCCCTCAATCATTTGTCCCGAGGCAAAATTACAAAGAAATTAAAGTAGTCTAAGTGTTCTAGTGTTGTAGAGAAGAAAAGGGAAAAAAGAATCGTGTGAAATACGTTAAAAACGAGGTTTAAATAACACAATTTGCAATCTAAAATCACGCCCAGCGGTCCATGGGGGTCTAGCAACTGCTGGGCACAAGGTTCTGACCCAGACGCAACGGTCGCTAGGCCTGTGCATAAGATGAATATTTTGAAAGCATAATATTGAAGCTCATCTCGATAGGAGTTCGGGGCCGCAAACAGATTCAAAATCGGAGTTGTAACGAAGGAGAACAAGCCAAAACAAAATTGTTGCGCAAGACATAACAATTTCGCATTTTGCCATGCTTTCGATTTCTTTCTCCTCTCATCTTCTGCCCGTAACTCCTAGCAAGCTCTCGTCCGGCTTCCTTGGCTTGTTCTTGGTTTGTCTGTTACGCTTCCTCGCGCCAAACTTCACCTCCACGACTCCATTTCGCAACAATTCCAATCACCAAGCCACCTACTATACAACATCGACATCCGACATAAAAACGAATAAAATATAAAATAAAATCAACTAAAACACTACTAAAACGTACTAAACAAAATGATCGGATTGTACTAAGTTGTCCAAGTCCATCATGCTTGACGTCAATTTGGATTCAATTGAGACAACCTTAAAATCAATTTTTTTTACCAGAAATAAAAAATGAAAATGTGTATATTTTTAGTGGATGGATTTAAATGAATAAGAATGTCATCGTTCACGAAGTTATCACCTAATCCGAGTCCGATACGTGTATTAAAATGTTATTTGATTAAAAATAAATTGTATATTGTGTAAAGTTTAACTCTCACTTGATTTATTTTTAATAATTGAGTTATATGTAGTTGATGGATAACTTACCAAAAAAAAACCACTTGATAATTTTGTACAACTAAATATGACAAAATAAGCAATAATTTTGTGTAGTAAAAATTATTTTTTATTAAAGTACAAATATATTAATTATATAACAATATTGTATAAATTAATATATGTATAATAAATATATACATTCAACTTTTTAAAGTGATTATAACTTTTTTCATATTAAACTTGTTTATTATATATAATATATCAAATTTAAACTTTTGTCAAGATCTTTAATTTAAAATGTATATTGCATATATTTACGCAAACAAAATTAAAAGAGTTAAAAAAAAAGAAATAATAAAAAGAAAAATAGTTATATAAACTACTTCATCTATCCACTAAGTTTCTTTTAAGTTTGTCATTTTAATCCGTCCACCAAATTTATTAGAACCCATGTCGGGTCAAAATAAAAATAAGATTGGTGGACGGAGGGAGAAGTATATTTTTTCTAACTTAACTACACATTCTAGAATAATATTTTAAAATATAACGTACCGTTAAAAACTAAAGACTATATTTTAATATATTAATTAATACTAGAATTTATTTTAAAATATGTGTAGAGGCGCCACTGATCCCATTGACGAGGGGAGACCTTTTACCGATCAAGTCATCAAGTGTGTAAATTATTCTCTGCGGGAGTGACTGCACCTAGGGTTGTAAACGAATCAAATAGTTTTGGTTCGATTCGCGATTCGATTCGAATTTAGTGATTCGAATTCGAATATATTGATTCGATATTCGATTCGGTATTCGTAAATATATAAATAATAGATTTATATTTTAATATTTATATTTATATAAATATATAAAAATATATTTACATATAATTGTTTAAATATAAAACCAATTTTGTATATTAAAAAATAAATTTCAATATAATTTCTTATTTTTGTTATAGTAAAATTACGAATTAGATCAAATTTTAAATTTAATATTTTTAAAAATTATTATTTAATATATTAAAAATTAAAATCAAATAATTCGATTCGATTCGATATTCGAATATTTTTTAACAAATCGATTCGTTTACAACAATATTCGATTCGATTCGGCTTACAACCTGAGGTGCACCCACAGCATCTCCGCTCACAAAAGCCGAGCCTCTTTTCTGATTCGCTTCTACACTTTGCTCTGAGAAGTTCAATTCCAAGTTGCTTGAGTTTGTTAGTTTTCCTATTCACCTAAATTCCCATTTTTGGGATTCCCCTTTTTCCCTCCTTTATGGATGGAAACTGTTCCACGATTCCAATTCCTCTGCCTTTACCTCTTCCCCAACTATATGTAGGCGGCGAAGATCAACACCTTCGATTTGCGCTGCGATCCGTTTCTGCAAGAGCCTGCGTATTCTCCGTACATTCTCTCTCGCTTTTATGTTTTTTTCGTTGTTCACAATTTTACTTACGATCTTCTGATTTTGAATCTACGTCTGCATTTGTGTTGTTCTGGCTTTGCATTTAGCAATTGGTTTAATTTGGTTACTCTTATCGACTGTGAAGCTGAGGGATATAGTAGACTAGTAGTCTAGTAGATGATAGGTTCCCTCCTTGTTATGCATAGTAATTTACTTTCTCGACCATGAAATACATAAGCAACTCATAATCTACGGTTCAAATGATCATTTAACATAATGAATCCGAAAAATGCGTTTTTGAATTCTATTATCATAGAATAGAAAAATTTTCCAAACCTATTTGAAGTTATATACAGTTGTTTAGCAGATGATGTGCTTGCATATGTATTGTTTGATGAGTTAATGTATCTGTTTTGAAATCCCAAAATAACTAACCCGTTCTCTAAGAGATCTTTTCTCTTAACAAATTAATTGCTATGAGTCAATCATTGTGTTACTTATTTTCTGGATTTTACAACTATTCTGTTACTTGTACTGACCGTACTTTTGGTGGTTGCAGGGTGTCATTTTGATCAGCGCCACCTGAACTGCAATTTCTTGGTGATATAAAATGAGCACCGTATGCTACTCATACCCATGGTTGATTATTATTAGTTGTTATTGTTGTTTTCTTGCTGAATTTGGTGCTACAAAGTATAGACATTATTCGGATGTGCAAAGCAGGTGTTGTGTTGTGTTAAATTTTCAATATATGGAGCTAGATAAGATTACTCCTCTCATATAATATCTTCTCTAAATGCAGGAACCTTGCCAAAACAGTGGGCAGAATGATCCTGGTATGCATTTTGTGTGTGTGCATTTTTGTTGTCAATCATTTCTACGCTAACTTATAAATAAACTAGTGGACCAAAATCACTAATTAGATGTCACTAAGTTTTCCTTGATCATGTTCTTAGGTATTCAGTGGTCATACTGTGCCCATAACCTTAAGTTGCCCAAACTTTATAGCAGGGTATTCTTAGAGTAACTGATAACAAGGGAATTAATGTGCTTATGAACTGATTCCTGCTTTATTTTGATTCCCCTAACATATGATAGCTATTGATAATGTTTATTAGAATTTTCAATTTCAACCACTAAAAATGTATTGAAACCAGAACACACATTGTCTTAGTTCCATTTTTGGAAGGTTTTAAAAAGCCTTCTGATGCAGAATATCAGTGCATCTACTTTTACTTATAGTTAAAATAATGACACATTTCTTCATCATAGAAGAAGTTATGTTATATCATAAAACTTAGTGATAGATCATTGATGCAGATAATGATCTTAGTAGTTAAATGATACTCCCTCCGTCCCACTAAATTTGACACAATTTTCTTATTGGGATTTGGGACGTCCCACTAAGAATGACACATTCCAAAAATAGTACTCCCTTCGTCCCGCCCAGTTTGTTACATTTGCTTTTGGGCACGAGATTTAAGAAGAGTTTAAAAGTAGTATAAGTGGTGATAAAAATATATCTTATTTAAACTTGTGTGACTAATAAAGTTGTTTTAAAAAGGAAATGTAACAAATTGGGTGGGACAACTAAAACAAAAAAAACGTAACAAGCAGGGTGGGACGGATGAGTAAAAATTATCTCTTTGAAAAGGTGTGGACCCTACTACCTTTATCACTCTTACACTACTTTATACACTCTCCTTAATAACCGTGCCCAAAAGTTTTGTGCCATTCTTATTGGGACGGAGGGATTACTAATCTTACAGATCATGAATGTTCATATATTTTGCATAAGTAAAAAATCTATGATTGAAAACAATTGTTAGCAGTGGCTTAGTTGTTTCTGTGAATTTGCAGCTCCAGCAATACGGAATGGGAAAGAAGTTCTCTTACAGGCGAGTCTGTGACTGAATTTTGTTATATTTTTTTTCTCGACTAGGGCGGACATTCGAGGCGGTGAAGAAGGCGTCAGCCTCGAGGCGGTTTACTACCGCCTCGCCTTGAGGCGTTCGTTTTTCACAACACTGACCTTTATCCTAGAATGATTGTTTCAATTTATATGGTGATTCCTGAATGCAGCAGTGAAATACTAAAAAAGAAATAAAAAAATGAAATGAAGTAAAGCTACTGTGATTGAATACATCAAATGATAGCTATGCTTATCTTTAGTAGATAAATGGGCTATTATATTTTTGCAGTTTTGTTGGAAGTTGTGCTTTTGAAAAGAGTATTGTAGTTCTTGGGCCAGAGGAAGAGTGTGCTTGCTGAGCTAGTTAGCTACTTGAAAGTTCTATTTAACCCCTTACACAATAAATTTCTTTCCTATACTCTGATAATGTGTTATTAAGCTGGAAATTCCTCACTTTCTGTTAAAAGAGGTCATGCTTTTCTGTTAGGCTGTATACATATTGTCACTGCTTGTAAGGTCTTTCAATTGCATTACCCAAACACTGTTAACGTATGTTTAGATATCTGTACGGTGATAATTTGCTTCACAGGCTTTCAATTGGGAGTCTCATAAACATGACTGGTGGAAGAACTTAGAGCAAAAGGTTCCTGATATTGCGATATCTGGTTTTACATCAGTTTGGTTGCCCCCACCAACTCATTCATTTGCACCAGAAGGTTGATAAATAATTTAAGGGAAAAGTAGCAATAAACCCGCCTAAGGTAGACATCCCTATGTCGGAATAGCCCCTTATGGTACGCCTAAGGTAGACATCCCTATGTTGGAATAGCCCCTTATGGTAAGGGTTTGTTCAAATTCTTCCCCAACATTTACAAAGTGATGCAATTAATCCCTCGTTGTTAATGGACTACTAACACCATCAAACAACTCTCACGAACATTTCATCAAACACTTGTGTGCGTGTGGGGGTTTGTGAGAAATATCATATCTCGGACCGTTTGTGAGCTTGGTTGAGCTAGTAATTTTAATTCAATTATTACTAAAGATGATTAATATTTGGATCACAAAGAATGTGTTGGAACCAATAAAACTTAAATATTCAAAAGCCCCATGAGTACTCTTCTTGTTGATTATGTTCATGGTAAAAAGTTGGGCCATTATAGTAGGTTGCTTGCATGAAGTTAGAATAATGGTAACTATGGTGAATGTAATGATGCAAACTCTAAAGTTGAAGGAACAATTGGATGAAGCATAAGAAATAATATAAAGGTTTTCTGAGCGTGGGGGGTTGAGGAGCCACAACCCGAGTTCATCCTTATCTATGGGCACCAATATGAAACTAAAATTTGGTACAATGTTGAGTTTGGAATGGATTGTTTAGCAAAAATTTAATTAAAATTATACGCTCAACCAAGCACACAAATTGTTCGAAATATGGTATTTCTCAGAAACCTCCATACGCACTCAAATTGTTCAATGAAATGCACGTGAGATTCATCTAACGGCGTTAGTTTTCTGTTAAAAACGAGGAGTTAATTGCAACAATTTGTAAACGTTGGGGGTGAATTTGAACAAAACCTTAGCATAAGGGGATATCCTTCATAGGGATGTCTACCTTAGGAGCTAATTTGCTACTTTTCCCATAATTAAGTTTTGTGCTATTTTGCATGAGTGTTGTCCTATTCAATACTATTTTTGTTCACTGCACTGTATTTGCTCTCTTGAATGACAGGTTATCTTCCCCAGAACCTTTATTCTCTCAACTCTTCATATGGTTCTGAGCACCTGCTCAAAGCTTTACTGAACAAGATGAAGACACACAAAGTTAGAGCAATGGCTGATATAGTTATAAATCATCGAGTTGGGACCACACAAGGGCTTGGTGGAATGTACAACCGCTATGATGGAATTCCAATATCATGGGATGAGCGTGCTGTTACTGCATGCACTGGAGGAAAGGTGACTACGAAGTATGTTAGATTTTTGCATATGCTACCTAGGTTTTAAAACAAAATTTTAGCGACTTGGAGTCCTGGACCAATTATTATAGAAAAGTTGGTCTATGGGGCATATTGGATTTCAACTGGAGAACTAATTAGATAGGTATTTAATCACTTAGGTTTTTGTTAGGCAAAGGCAACGTTCATTAGTATCTTAGTATGAAATTACAAATTTCAATGTACTCGAAAACAATTACATAATATAATTGACCTTTATAATATTGATGGTGTGTATGCTAGATCATGTTTATGAGTTATAATTCAGTATCATACTTATATCCTGCGGTTTTTTTGATTAACCATTAGGGGAACAAAAGTACTGGCGACAATTTCAACGGGGTTCCAAATATTGATCATACACAAGATTTTGTAAGGAAAGACATTAAGGACTGGCTTGGATGGTTAAGGAATACTGTTGGATTCCAGGATTTTCGCTTCGATTTCGCTAGAGGGTATGTACTACATTTAGGTTTTCAAGAATTTATTAACAATTTATTTTTTTATGTTAGTCCTTTTCAGTATCTATATATATTTTTCTGTCTAGTTATTCTCCTAAATACGTGAAAGAATATATTGAGAGTGCAAAGCCGATCTTTTCTGTTGGGGAGTATTGGGATGCTTGCAACTACAAGGACACATATTTGGAGTACAATCAAGGTATAAGATTTAATAGAATTACATGATTAATTTATTGAGAGTCCTCAATATAGTACATTATACATTATAATCATGAAAAATGCTGATACAATGCTCCATTGCCTTAGTTTACTTCTCTTGAAAGTTGTTCTAAATTTTAAGCTTGAGTTTTGAAGTTTGCCAGTACGCTATCCTGCGAAAAGTTTATTTCCAGCAGTATTTCTTTCACTCTATCAAAATTTTGGGCTTATAGGACTGAGAATCATTATGGAAATAATTTTACATTTTTGATGATCTTGTAGGCCATTTAATTATTTGTTGTTTACCTCAACTCATTTGCAGATACCCACAGGCAAAGGATTATTAACTGGATTAATAGCACCGGGCAACTATCAACTGCATTCGACTTCACAACAAAGGGGATTCTGCAGGTTATGTTTTATTAATTGTCCATCAAGAATCACTTTCCTTTCTAATTAGCTGCTAAATCATGATTTTAACTCTTTACAACTGATCACTAGATTGATCCCGAGTTTTTTCACCTTGCTAAATTATGTGCTGTTAAACTGCTTTCAGGAAGCTGTTAAAGGAGAACTTTGGCGCTTGCGTGATGCTCAAGGGAAACCTCCAGGTGTCATTGGGTGGTGGCCTTCAAGGGCTGTCACATTTTTAGATAATCACGACACTGGTTCGACTCAGGTAATTATTGTTCTATTATTGCTTCCAGTACCAATTACGAGTGTGAGAAAATTATTATGAGATGCTGTGATGCCTAAAATCTTTGCCTCCGTCAATTCATTTTACACTCGTCTTTGGGGCCAAAACCAGGGAGTGACCTACAAGATTTCGATGAATCTCCCTTCTTCAGTGATATGGCAAATGAAGATGTGAAAACAGTTTACATTGATATAACATTGTCAATGTACTCGCAAGAACAAATACATATCCCTTCCATTTCAATAAGAAGAATTCAATATCATTATTCAAATTAATTATCTGTTGATAATTGTTTTTTTGCAGGCACATTGGCCATTTCCATCTAATCATATTATGGAGGTACTGCTATTATATTCATCTTGATATGTCTACCTTCTGTCCATTGGTTCACCATGATCAGTATATCTTGTAATCTTTTTTATTTGGTTTTTCCAAATATATTATTTATTTTTATGCTGATTTATAGTTGATATCTTCAAGCAAATATTGTCTCGTTTTTATACTTACGCGGAAATATTGCCATAGAATATAAAAGTTGGTTCAAAAGACAATTTAGACAAGGGATCATGGCATGTCACTAAATTTCTGTGATGTTCTAATCAATTATGTGATTTAACTTACTCTAGGACATTATTATTTGGTGACCATTTTCTCTATTTTTATGTCATCATCAGTTGGCTAATATATTAGACTGCTTTAACAGAAGTAAATTCATATTTTTGTATTAATACACCATTTGCGGGAGATACGAAAATGACCAAAATAAATGGATTTGTATTTAGATCTACCTCCATAAGCAGGCTTTTAGGATTTATACTCTATTCTTTTGTTATTATGATGAAAAAAGTTGACTATATACTTCAGTACTCTAAAGATCGCACCATGAAAATTGCACCAGCATTTGTTCATGTTATATTTGAAAATTAAGTTCCTTTTGTTTTGGAAAGCTTGTTATATATTAATAGATGATGTATTACACAGGGCTATGTGTACATACTCACACATCCAGGGATACCTTCAGTGTTTTACGACCATTTTTACGACTTGGATAGCTCGGCTCATGACCAGATTGCGAAGCTGGTAAAATATCTAATGTTATTTCCACATACCTATCTAGCTATTTGGAACATCTTTCCAATTCCCATGATTTTGCAGATCAATATTAGGATAACTCAAGGAATAAACAGTAGGTCAGCGATTAATATCCTAGAAGCACAGCCAAATCTGTACGCTGCAATTATCGGGGATAAAATAGCCATGAAGATTGGAGATGGATCGTGGTGTCCCTCCGGAAAGGAATGGACACTTGCAACAAGTGGTAGCAGATATGCCGTGTGGAAGAAGTAGATTACGAGGTGTTCGTCCTAAGCTATAGGAAGAGACATTATCTAGTTGCAGTTCTTCATATATTTAAGATGCATGCTTCTCTTTAATCTACCTTTACCCCCTTTTCCTTGCCTTTGTCTCTTGACATATTTGGGTTGTTTCTGTTTTTACCTTTCCGTTTGAATAAAGGCTTCATTGGTGTCAAGATATAAAGAATAAAAGGATTGAGAAGAAGAGTGTGCAGACGGGATGTTAGCAAATTATGCTTGTTCTGTTAGATGGTTGTACGTGGTTGTCTAGCATAGCACGCCACTTCTATGCTACATAGTGATAGCATCTTCACATGTAATGTATGCAACAATAAATGAATTTCTTCATCTCCTAGCTCTTTTCTTCCTCTCTCTCTCTCATTTTCGTTATGTATTTCAACATGGTATCAGAGCATCATGTTGTGCTATCTGAAGTTGCAGTAAAAAACCGAAAACTTCGGCGATCATCGAAGTGGTATCAAAATACGACACAAATTCAAATACGCAAAATACAACACAAACGCAACACAAACACAAAGTGACGCAACAACCATAATATAATACAAAATACGATAAAACAAGACACGAAATAACGCTAAAAGTAATAAGTGAGACATAAAATGAGTGTTCATCATATAAACATGATTTTTTATAGATATTTTTTATTATTTGCGATTAGTAGATGCTCCTTACAATTTATATATTTTTATAAGCAAAATATAGTGAATTCTCATTTTTTTTTACGTATAACGATCATTAATAGATGAATAAATTTGATTCGAACAGTCCAACATGATAAGAAGATCGTAAAGGTTCTTAACTAATTACTTCATCTATCTATTAAAAATGTAAAAAAATTAGTATAAAATTTAAGAAAAAGATGAATCCATGTTGAAAGATACACTGAGCTAAAGAGAATGAAGATAATGTTTATTATTTGATGTGAGAAAGTGTATGAAAAATGAGATACAAAGAACTCTAACGTAGGTGATCTATTTATACATAAGAATGAAATCTATCTAAAGTAGTTACTCTAACTTTCAAGAAGAATCTAGCAAAATCTTGCTTCCAGAGCTTACCACAATCTAACCACTCTAACTAATTACTGGAGGGTTGGTTGTAGATGATTAGAAGTTTGTTGAGGCTATTGAACAACTCTAACAACTTTGCAGAGTGGTTCATAGCGGTTGCAAATCACATGCACATGCATAACATATATACACATACATGCAACAAGAAGGCACGTGCACGGTGCATGGAATATACACCAATATACCCCCCTTTACGCCTAGCTGGGTGTTGAAGCAGATAGAAACAACTTTTTATGTAGCATAAGAAACCTTGTATCATCAAGAGTCTTTGTAAAAATGTCCGCAACTTGATCTTGAGAAGACACATGTCCAACTTCAATAATTTTGGCCCCTACCTTCTCCCTTACATATTGCACATCAACTTCCATATGTTTAGTCTTCGAATGAAACACCGAATTATTTGCAAGTGCAATAGCACTAATATTGTCACGCCATAGCTTGTGTCGAGAGGAGAGAGTAAGCCCAAGCTCAGCACACAAAAAAGCAACCCAAATGAGATCCACTGCTTTTGTAGCCATGCTGCGGTACGTAGACTCCGCGCTTGATCTAGACACTACTTCCTGCTTCTTTGGTGACCAAGTTATTAAGTTGGAGCCAAGGAAAATGCAATGCCCACTTGTCGATCGTCTATCATCTAGGGAACTTGCCCAATCAGCATCCGAATATGCTGTAAGTTGCAAGGAAGAAGATCCCACAAAACTAAGCGTAATGGATGCAGTTCCTTTAAGATACCTTAACAGCCGTTTGCATGCTGCCCACTGTAAGAAATTGACTCAACTTATTGACTGTGAAGGCAATGTCTGGTTGAGTTAACGTTAGATACTGCAAGGCTCCTATCGTGCTGCGATACAAGGTAAGATCTTCAAATGGTTCTCTAGTTGCTTTGGATAAATTAGTAGTAAGTGTCATGAGAGTAGAACATTCCATGCACTGCACCATTTCTGTCTTGGATAGAATTTCATGAATATATTTGTGTTGCCCCAACAAGAATACTCCATCAATATACTTCACCTCTATTCCCAGAAAGTAACTAACATGCCCAAGACTTTTGACGGAGAACTTGGAATGAAGAGTGTCAATAACAGTTTGAACAAGACACTATCATCTCCAATTATAAAAAATATCATCCACATAGACAAGAATAAGAGTTATAGACATATCATCCTTCTTATAGAAGAGAGAGAAGTCAGAGTTCGATCTTTGAAAGCCAAGATTGTATATTTCAGCACGTAGCGTGCCATACCACGCACGAGGGGCCTGCTTCAATCCATACAATGCTTTGTTCAACTTACACACATAGTCTGGATGCTTGGAATCTTTAAAACCTACTGGATAAGCTATGAATATATTGTCAGTGAGAGCACCATTAAGAAATGCATTGTTGACATCTATTTGTTGGATAAACCATTTTCTTGTAGCAGCCAAAGAAAACATAAGTCTAATCGTGGTTGGTTTAACCACTGGACTGAATGTTTCCACAAAGTCTACCCAACCATTTGCTCAAAACCCTTAGCCACTAGCCTTGCTTTGAGCTTGTTTAATGATCTATTCGAATTGAGTTTCACCCTAAACACCCATTTATTGCTGATGAATTTTTGGCTGGGATGTGGTGGAACTAGAGACCAAGTGCATTTTTCAACTATAGCATCATATTCTGTTTATCATAGCTTGAGACCACCCCGTATGAGCAAGAGCTTCCTCCAGTGTTAAGGGCAAGGCATAAATTTGATGAGAAGATAAAGTAATAAAAGCTTTTGGTTTAAAAATGCCAATTTTGGCTCTTGTTTGCATGGGATGAATGTTTTGAAGTGAAGGTAGAAAACTAGAGGGTACATGAGGAACTATATCAGAAGGCAAAGCATGTAAAGATTCTGCAGAAGAAGAAGAATTATGAACATAACCGAAGAAGAATTATGAACATAACCTGACTGAGGAACAACTTCAGGTATTGACTGAGGAGTGGATTGAGATTCATTTCGATGAATGTTACTAGATTCAGAGGCATCATAGATAACACGATTGTGAGAAGAGGACTGAGAACAACAAGGAATGCAGTAGGTAGAAGTATGTTCAATTGAGCTATTGGAATTTTTTGAAAATAGCTCATGTTATAGAAACTCATGTTCATTAAACTTTACAGTATCTACAACAAATAATCTTCCTTCACTATTTATGTTAGGGTTTGTATACCTCAAAACATACTTTATGCATAGATGATGTATCAGATTTATTTTCAATTGCACTTTAATGAGAATAAATATTTTTATCATTGGTTTGTTATTTATTTATTGTTATATATTGAATTGCAAACGAGTCCATTTATTACAATTGTAGACTGTGTGGTGGATCGATGATCACGAAAGGTAACACAGTCGACTCCTCTGTAATATAAAGTCACAGTCTAGATAGACTTGGACAGTCTAGTCGGTAAAGGCTGCGATATCATTTCAATGCGAGAGCTGACCTTAGCCCGCAAAATGATGTCGGTATATATAAGCGGATACACATGCTTTGCATATATATATTGAGAGGTTTCACAGTGAGATAAGTTCTAATGTGCTGATACTTTGAACGAGGTCTAAAAATTAATTCATTTCTTAATCTGTGACGACACTACAAGAAATTCGCTCATAGATAACGGCGAAATGCCGTTATCTATACGTGCAAAAATGTATTATATATACTGCTGTAATCTATGTGCACACGCTCATAGATAACGCTCGGCACCGTTATCTATTCTTTAAATAGATAACGGTTTAGAATGTAAACATAACGAATATAACCGTTATCTATATGTACTTTACATTACAGTCCAAATTGTTATCCATTGATATTTTTTATGTTATCTATTTTACACTTAGATTACGTTTTCTTTCCACGTACATAACAATTTAATAACGTTATCTATTTAAAGATATAGATAACGGTTGTTAGCGTTATGTAATGTATTTTGTACGCTTTGTATTGTTAGTTTAGAAAACGCTTATCAGTCATATAGTTAACAGTTGTTTGGCGTTATAAAATGCTTGTTATATATACTACGTATTATGTCTTTAGATTACACTTTTGGTCACTTAGATAACGATTTTGTATCGTTATCTTAAATATTCAAATTTCTTTTGTCATCCAATTTATATTTAAAAAATATCAATTAATAATATAACGAAAGACACCAAATAATATCATATTAAACCTGCTTAAAATATTTACTACTATACAAATATTCAACAAAAGTATGTACAAGCCAAATATATCAAATGTGCTTGAAACAAAAGAATACTCGTTTTATAAGTCATAGTTTGTCTTCACATTGCACCTAAATATATGTCAAAATATCTTCCAACACTAATATCATCCATGAAACTCATAAAAAAAGTTCTTCATCACATTGTACCTGAAAAGTAATATGAATGCAATTAAATAATAATCAATAAACTCAAAGATTAAACTGGGACACCTAACCCCAAGTTTCACTTTCACCCAACAGAAATAACACAGCCATTCAGAAAATCCAAAAAAAAAATGTATAATTTTAGAAAAAGAAATACCAGCAGTGTGCTCGTCTTCGAGGTCAATTTCTTGGCGGAGAGCAGCCTCCTCGTTTCTGAGCTCAGTAGGTATGGGCTTTCCCTCTAATTTCAGAATGAAATAATAAAATTATGTTATTTAGCGAAAAATGAACGGTAAAGGAAGAGCAACAACGGACTGAAAAAGCGCTTCTTAATCCAAATGTAAGGTAAAAATTATGTTAGATTTTATGAGCCTAAATACAGGCTAATATTTTAAAGAGAGAAAAAGCCAAATTGGTTTGCACCTCAATCTTGTGCTTCCCATTGAGGGCTTCAATAGCTGCAAGAACTTGTTCTTTTGTCTCGAACTTCAGAAAAGCACAACCTAGAGCAACAAAAATGTAGAAGTAAAACAGGAGGAGAGATAGAGTGTACCTGGAATCTTGCAGCGTAGAGTAGACCGTCAAGAATTGAAACGGAGATGGTGGGGAGCGACGTGTTGCGGCTCGAAGCGGCGGGGAGCAAAACGTCGTGGTGGTGGCGGAGGCTAGGCAAAATTAGGGATGAAGCAGGCTGGGCAAAATTAGGGCAAAACTCTAAAGAAGGTTTTGGAAGGGAATGAGGATTGGGGGAGAGAAGAAACACACGCCTAATTACACATACATAACGGTTCTTTATTAACAGTATTTCTAGATCGTTATTAAATGTATATAGAACACTTCATATAATAACAATTGTTGCAAAATTGTTAACTATAACCATATATATAGATTACACTTTATTATAAACCATTATCATTAATTGAAGTTACAGTAATATAGATAACACCAACTGTTATCTATTTGAAAAACACGCACATAGATAACGGTATATTAAAAATACCGTTATCTATGTGGTGTTATCTATTTATGAATTTCTTGTAGTGCGATGACATTAGTATAGGCGGTTGATTATATGCTGCTTTGATTCATCAACGCTTGCGAGTTTTTCGTAACTCTTTATAGTGATGTCTTGGGTAGTGGTGATTGGCTTAGCCAGAAGTGCTTGACTGTCAGTCGTACAGAATCGCGTCTCGGTGACACGAGTTGATAAATTCACGTGAGGCGTTCAGAAAGGTTTATTACATAAGAAACCCGGCCGATTGAGAATTTATTCCATATGTAATATTAAAGGTCTGAACCGGGTCACTCAAAAATAAATATATTAATTAATTGTGAGTTGTCAGCAAACTCAATTAATTAATGGATTTAGAAAATCTTAAACGCGAGAAATAATTAATGACAAAAAAGTTACGTCCGTAATTCGATTGAATCAAGATGAGTTCAATATTTATCCTATAGTGGAGTCGATAAATATTTATAATAGAACTGCTCTTTATTGCATTTACATGGAGTAATTAATTGGAGGACAATTTAATTTAAATTAATTAATTTAAATTTAAAGGTGGGCCAACCAATTAATTAAATTCAATTGGGCCCAAAAGGAGACTTGAAAATTGATTAATCTAATTATGCATTTGTCCAAGCCCATATTAATTTTAAATATGATTCAAATTTGAATTTGAATTATAGTTGTAACTGCAAGAGATAAAGAGAGGATTATGGTTTATATTATTTGGAATCTAATTCATTCTCCTTAGAAGCCCTATCCTAGCCCACTATGTCTATAAATAGAGAATAAGAAGCCAATTTCTCTCTCCTGCACTTGAAATCAGTGCCCCATATGAGATTTAATTCTCATAATTTTTGAAAATTATAGAGCATTCAACACTCCAATTTTCGATCTTTTTTTTCTTTCTAAATTGTTAGATAGATTCGCCCACACGATATCCTAGTAAGTAGACGGGGAATAAGATAGAAGTTGGTGGAGATTCAAGAAGGAGATTTGAATGGCGTGGATTGTGGTTCGATAGCTAGCGATTCAAATCGCTTCTCCACAAGCGGAGGACTTGCGTAGGAGAAGGTATAATTTACATAATTCTGCATTATATTCTTCTATGTGATTTAAGAATTAAATATTCATATGATTTATTAAACCTATGGATCTTGCGTTTTCGTGATCCCCTCATACAGATTCTATCAGTTGGTATCAGATCCGGTCATAGGATTTTAATTTATTATATGAATTTGATTTAATTCTTAATTATTTGCCTATGTTCGTAATTTGATATTAGGATGCTAGATTTAATTTTAGCGTTATATCATGATATTACATGGCTTATATGATTTAATCCGCCAGTTATTCGTTTATTTCGTTCTTTGGTGCCCGATTTGTGGCTTAAAATATGTAATCACACGTGAGCTGATTGTGTTAGATTAGGATTTATTTTATTTTTCCATGTATTGCATTTTATTATGTAATTGAGTGGGAGACGAAGAACGAGAGGAGAAACGAAGGTTTGAACCAGGCCACGACTTAGCCGTTCACCAGGCAGCACGCGTGGCGCGGCGACCGGTCGAGGAGCACACAACGCGTGGCACCAGGTGCGGCCACGACCGCGGTACAGGGCCAGGCGGGCGCTGGCGCGGGGCGCGCGCGAGACCGGACGAGGACTGCGCGTGGCTGGAGCAGGCGGGGCGTGTGCTAGGCGCGCTTAGCGAGGCACAGAGCGGCCCAGCGTGCGTGGGCGCTAGCTCTTGGCCATGCTCGGCAATGGCACGAGCAGCCCTAAGGCGTGTCTTGGCAGCCTCGGCTGCGAGTGAGACGGGCCCGGGGCTAGCCCGTCCCAACTCTAGAATTTGAATTTTGAATTTTTGGGATTTTAATCCCGATTTAAATTTAAAATTTGAATTGGAGATCATCTACAAGAGAAGAAGATGGAGGATTTAATTTAAATTCCTTAGTTTTAGGAATTAGTTAATGATATCCTATTTTTGGATAATCGATGTAATTATTTGCCTCATTATGTGCTAAATTATTTAATTTGACTTTTATTTGCTCTTTATTATGTGGAACTTGTCTAAATTGATATGTTAATTTATTGGAGATCTTATCTGTATTTTAGACATGTCATAATATGTGATTATCCATGTTAAAAACCTTTTTCAAAATTAAAAATGACTAAGCGATAATTGTAATTGCATTTTTATTAATTTAATTTGCTAAGTTTACATATGGTCTCCATGAGACAGTAACTTGTTTTGATTCCAAGCGGGATCACATTTTACCAGTTCACGTGATAAGACTTCTGTATAGATGGCTGTAAGAATTTAATTGGTGGCAATATGACCCCTTCGTTGTGGGCTTATTAAAGTCAATTAATTTCTTTGGTGTTAGCCTCATGGTAATAGCTTGGGTGTAATTTGGCAGTCATAGCAGCACAATGCGGTCTCTGACTGTTAAGTAGCATGACCAGTAAAAACATTTTGAAATTGATTGTGTAATCGATCACACTGGGTCGCTTGCATGACTAGTTTTAAACAGTTTGTTCAAAAGCCTGTTTTCTTTAAAGGTTTTGATTATTTGCGTTTGAGTATGTATTTATGATAGTTTATTTGATTTATTCTCAGTTTTGTTAAGCCTGACTTTCAATCCACTCACCACGATTCTTGAAAAGAATCGGCTTGAGGCGTACAATTATATACACTGGAAAAGGAATTTGGAAGTTGTCCTTACTGCTGATGACATTAAGTTTGTCCTTGACGAACCATATCCGCTAGTTCCTCCAGACAATGCATTTGCCAATGCTAGGGCTAAATATGATAAGTGGATGAAGGCTAACAAGATGGTTAGGTGTTACATTATGGCTTCCATAAATAATGGCTTGTAGCATCAGCATGAAAGCATTAGGATATCCATTGATATCATGTTTAGTCTGAATGAGATGTTCGGTACACAGAGTCGGTTGGCCAAGCAAGTGGCCATTCGCAATGTGATGAACGTTTCTATGGTAGAGGGATCATTGGTTCGGGACCATGTCTTGAAGATGATAGGCTATTTGAGCGAGATCGAGACTCTTGGCAGGAAAATCGATAAGGAGTCTCAGATAGATATCGTTCTACAAAACTTACCGTGGAGCTTTGAGTCGTTCTGGGTCAACTACATCATGAATAAAAATTATTACACGCTGACGGAACTGCTGGCTGAGCTTCAAACGGTGGAAGCTATTGTAGAAGCCCAACCCAAGACTGCGTTGGTAGTATCGGCTCCGGCTTCTTCTAGCAACCCTAGAAAGGGTAAGGGCAAGAAGAAGGGGGTACCGAAGATTTCTAAGAAGAGAAAGGTGACGGATGGTGCGAAGAAAAAAGAAGGAACTGGGAAATGTTTCAAGTGCGGTAAGAAAGGACATTGGAAACAAGACTGTCCGCTTCACAAGAAGTTTGTGAGCAGTCAAGGTACGTCCTCAGCTTTTGTGGTAACATCATGTTATATGGAAATTTCTGCCCATTCTTGGGTAGTAGATACAGATGCCACTGACCATGTTTGTTGTGATTAGCAGGCATTTCTGCGATCCAGACCACTTAGAGAGGGGGAGATTTCCATCTCGTTGGGCTACGCTACACGAGTGGCGGCGGTTGCAGTGGGAGACATAGAGTTGTAGTTTGCCTCTACTGTTTTAATTTTACATGATGTTTTATTAGTACCTAGTTTTAGAAAGAACCTTGTTTCGGTTTCTAAAACTTGTTTTGGATGGATATTTTGTTTCTTTTGATGATTCCGTTATTATCAAGAAAAGAGACTTATTTATCTGTTCTGGTACTAGGGTTAACAACTTGTATACTATATCTGCACAACCTAAACAACGTTTAACTTCAACTTTTAACTTATCGACTAACTCCAAGAAAAGAAAAGTTTCTTGTCTTTCGTCAAATGATACATATCTTTGGCACTTAAGACTTGGACATATTAACCTTAGGAGGATTCAAAAGCTAGTGGAACATGGGCCTTTGGATAAACTCCAAGTTGAGCCATACCCTACTTGTGAATCCTGCTTGGAAGGTAAAATGACCAAGAGACCATTCAGGACCAAAGGAAATAGAGCCCAAGATGTGTTAGATTTCATTCACTCCGACGTTTGTAGTCCAATGTCGACTCAGGCCAGAGGTGGCATGCAGTATTTCATCACTTTTATTGATGATTATTCAAAATACAGAAATGCCTATTTGATGCACCACAAGTCAGAATCCTTTCAGAAATTTAAGGAATTCAGAGAACTTGTGGAGAATCTTCATGGAAAGACTATCAAGTGTCTGAGTTCTGATCGCGGAGGCCAATACCTCAGTGCTGAGTTTTTGAGTCATTTAGTGGATGCAGGGATTCAATCCCAGTTAACTGCACCGGGTACACCCCAGCAAAATGGTGTAGTAGAAAGACGAAATAGTAAGCTTATGGAGATGGTCAGATCTATGATGAGCTATGCAGAGTTGCCTATTTCATTTTGGGGACATGCCCTAGAGACAACAGCTTACACATTGAACTTGGTACCATCCAAGTCGGTCCCTAAGACACCGATTGAGCTGTGGACCGGGCACCAGCCCAGTCTAAGACATCTCAAGGTGTGGGGTTGTCCAACATATGTGCTAGAGAAGGACACTGACAAATTGGCACCTCTCATTGATGTATGTTTGCTCGTGGGTTATCCTAAAGAGACGAAGGGGTGAGAGTTTTATACTCGTAGAGATCGTAAGGTTGTGATTAGCACTCATGCTTGATTTCTAGAAGAAGACTACGCAAACAACCACAAGTTAACTAGCGAAGTAGTTCTCGAGAAAATGAGAACTAGAGCTAATCAAAATTCACAAGAAACAAAACGTGCAACAACACCAACTCAAACACTTGTACCACCTGCAGTAGAGCCTCGTCGTAGTGGGAGGTTTGTTCGTCATCCCGACTGATTCATTGGAGTGGGAGAGTTATCTAACTCAGTCCCTGGCCTAGATGAATCGGATCCTTTGAACTACAAAGAGACAATACATGACAAGGAATGTCACATTTGGTTAGAGGCAATGGAGTCCGAACTGCAATCCATGGTAGATAAGAAAATATACGAGCTAGTGGATCTGCCCGATGACTGCGAGGCCATATGGAGTAAATGGGTCTTCAATCGAAAATTAGGACCCGCCGATAAAGTCATTATCTTCAAAGCTAGACTAGTGGCTAAGGGCTATACACAAAAGGAAGGTATCGATTAGGATGCGACCTTCTCACCAGTAGCCATGCTCATGTCTATTCGTATACTCTTATCAGTAGCAGCACATATGGATTGGGAAGTATGACAGATGGATGTTAAGACAACTTTCCTAAATGAAAGTCTTGAAGAAAACATCCATATGCAACAACCCGAGAGCTATGTAGTTCAAGGAAAAGAACACATGGTGTGGAAGCTTAAGAAGTTCATTTATAGACTTAAGCAAGCCTCACGGTCATGAAACCTTTGCTTCGATCAGGTTATCAAGTCCTATGGATTTGATCAGTGCCCTGACGAAAGCTGTGTGTACACGAAGTGTGAGGGTAAAACAGTTGTTTTCTTGGTGCTATACGTAGATGATATTCTCTTAATCGGAAGTGTCAAGAAGATGTTGTCGGACGTTAGAGCATACCTGTCCAATCAATTCGATATGAAGAATATGGTGATTCGGGACACATTCTAGGGATTAAGGTCATCCGTGACAGATCTAAGTGAATGTTGTGCTTATCTTCAGAATCCTATATCGAAACTATACTTAGACGCTTTAGCATGCATTATTCTAAGAAGGGGTTCCTACCCTTCAGGAAAGGAATCGTTCTTTCTTAGGACATGTGTCCTAAGACACCTGAGGACAAAGAAGAGATGAGACATATACTTTATGCTTCGGCGGTAGGCAGTCTCATGTATGCTATGATGTGTACTAGGCCGGATATCTGCTTTGCCGTAGGCATGATAGCAAGATATCACTCTAACCCTGGGAAGGACATTGGACAGCGGTAAAGAACATACTCAAGTACCTTAAACGGACTAAGGAGTACTGTTTGGTTTATCAAGCTGATTCATTATGCCCTTTAGGTTATACCAATTCCGACTTTCAGACGGATCGGGACTCAAGGAAATCTACCTCCCGATATGTGTTTACTATGGGAGGAGGAGCCGTGGCATGGAGGTGTTGAAGCATAAATGCATCGCAGACTCCACCATGGAAGCTGAATATGTGGCCGCATCCGATGCTGCAAAGGAAGCAGTTTGGCTTAGGTGCTTCTTGATGGAATTAGATGTGATTCCGAGTATGCCGACAAGTATCACGGTTTATTGTGATAACTCGGGTGCAGTGGAAAACTCAAGGGAACCACGGGCCCATAAGGTAAGTAAATATATTAAGAGAAAATATCACATCATTTGTAATATTGTAAGGAGGGGTGATATAGTGGTAATGAAGATAGCGTCGGAGGACAACCTGGTAGATCCCTTCACGAAAAACCTGAACGGGAAGACGTTTGAGAGGCATGTAGAGGGATTAGGAGTACAACATGTAATAGACCTGCTTTAGCTATAAGTGGGAGAATTATGTCATGCGATACAGATATTTGTATACTCTAAAGCATGTTAAAGTATAAGTGGGAGATTGTTAGGGTTTGTATACCTCAAAGCATGTTTTATGCTTAGATAATGTATTAGACTTGTTTTCAATTGCACTTTAATGAGAATAAATATTTCTATCATTGGTTTGTTATATATTATTGTTATATATTGAATTGCAAACGAGTCCCTTTATTGCAATTGTAGACTGTGTGGTGGATCGATGATCACGGAAGGTGACACAGTCGGCTCCTTTATAATATAAAGTCACGGTCTAGATAGACTTGGACAGTCTAGTCGGTAAAGGATGCAATATCATTTTGATGTGGGAGCTGACCTTAGCCCTCAGAAAGATGTCGGTATGTATAAGCGAATACACATGCTTTGCGTATACATATTGAGATGTTTCATAGTGAGATAAGTTCTAACGTGTTGATACTTAGAACGAAGTCTAGAAAATTAATTCATTTCTTAATCTGTGACGATGACATTAGTATAGGCGGTTGATTATACGCTGCTTTGATTCATCAACGCTTACGAGTTTTTCGTAACTCTAAATAGTGATGTCTTGGGTAGTGGTGATTGGCTTAGCCAGAAGTGCTTGACTGTCAGTCGTACAGAATCGCGTCTCGGTGACTAGAGTTGATAAATCCACGTGAGGCATTCAGAAAGGTTTATCAAAAAAGAAACCCAGCCATTTGAGAATTTATTCCATATGTTATATTGAAGGTCTGAACTAGATCACTCACGAATAAATATATTAATTAATTGTGAGTTGTCAACAAACTCAAGTAATTAATGAAATTAGAAAATCTTAAACGCGGAAAATAATTAATGACAAAAGGGTTACGTCGGTAATTCGAATGAATTAAGATGAGTTCAATATTTATCCTATAGTGGAGTCGATAAATATTTATAATAGAACTGCTCTTAAATGCATTTACATGGAGTAATTAATTGGAGGACAATTTAATTTAAATTAATTAATTTAAGTCTAAAGGTGGGTCAACCAATTAATTAAATTCAGTTAGGTCCAAAAGGAGATTAGGAATTAATTTAATCTAATTATGGATTTGTCCAAGCCCATATTAATTTTAAATATGATTCAAATTTGAATTTGAATTATAGTTGTAACTGCAAGAGATAAAGAGGGGATTATGGTTTCTATTATTTGGGATCTCATTCATTCTCCTTAGAAGCCTTATCCTAGCCCACTATGTTTATAAATAGAGAATAAGAAGAAGCCAATTTCTCTCTCCTGCACTTGAAATCGGCGCCCCATATGAGATTTAATTCTCATAATTTTCAAAAATTATAGAGCATTCAACGCTCCTATTTTCGATCTTCTTTTTTTCTAAATTGTTAGATAGATTCGCCCACACGATATTCTAGTAAGTAAACGGGGAATAGGATAGAAGTTTTTAGGGTTGAATTTGGTGGAGATTCAAGAAGGAGATTCGAACGACGTGGATTGCGGTTCGATAGCTAGCGATTCAAATCGCTTCTCCACTATGTTTTGGCTAGATTTATGTTTCATTTTATGTTTCAGGATCACAAGCCTAAACAAGTGTTGAAGTTGGAAAAGAGACGAGAAAAGATCGAGAAATGACGAAAGAGTGAAGACTAGTGCCGAGAGCAATAATCAGCGGCCGTATAGCCCTAAGTGGCCGCTGAATAGGTGGTGCATGACAAGGCGAGCTAGAGCCGAGCCAGCGCACGAGGGCTAGCGAGAGCCAAGGTCAAAGGTCGCTGACCACCCGGCTAACTCGGTCAGCGCCCAACAGCCACGCTGCGACCCGTGGAACTTTGCCAACTCAGCGGCTGGTGACCTTTCCTCTCGATTATAAATACTCGACGATTTTCTCATTCGATGGACATCTTTTTCGAGACACATCTTTAGACACAGTTTTCCAGACACTTGTTCTAGACGTTTGAATTTATATTTTTAGCACCATTCAACCTATTGTTCAAGGGTCGAGACTTTTGATTTCTAGATAGTCGTTTTTAGTTTTAAAATTCATACTCGAAGGATAGTCGATCGCAAGCTTCTAGTTTGTAGTTCTTCTTCAGTTTTTCATTGTGGATTCCAGACCGTTCCAGTTATTAATCAAGTTTGTTTTCTATTTATTATTCATGTTTCGCTTATTATAAAGTTCGTTTATTTGTTTATGCTTTCGGGTTCTTATTTTGTTTTCGGTTTCCAAAGTACTTCCCGCATTCTTTTTGATTCCGATTTCCAAGTTACTTACATTCTTTTAAATTCACATCTCATTTTATTAGTTAGACAATTCGGTCCATCATTGCTTTCCCTTAGTTTTAGAGTTACATACTTTTGTTATTTATATTCTTTGCCTAGTTTAAATCCTTCAAAAATTCCTTTTACTTGCTTTTGTTTACGAACAAAAGAATTAAATTGCCTTGCTAAGTCTTCCTTGAGAATACAACTTGGGTTGACTTATCATTGCTAGACAACTTCGTTAAGATTGCGAGCGACTTGAAATAATTTTAGTCGAATAAATTTTGGCGCCGTTGCCGGGGAAGGCTTTAGGCGATTTAATTCATTGTTCTTTTTCTTTTTATTATGTTTACTTATTTCTTCTATATTGTGGTACGCGTAACGTTTTCGTTGAGTGTTGTGTATGCAAGGTCGCCGCAGTGCTAGAAAACCTTTGACGCCCTTCATTGTGAACAAAAACCGAAAAGGGTGAGGTCCTAACCACCATAGAAGAAGACAATGAACACTTTGACGAATTTTTGCTATCACGTTTATTCGAAGAGATGGCCGATGAGAATGTTGACGAGAGACCGCGCTACATGGGCGACTTCACTAGGCCTAAGTTCGGCACCACTGCTACTTTAGCCATTGTTCTAGCCACCGCAGTCTGAAATTACGAGTTGAAGCCACACCACCAATCACTGCTCCCGACGTACCATGCACTCCCGAGTGAAGATGCCTTGACGTTCATTCGAGAATATTGCACGGTGGTGCACACTTTCCCGCTTCACTCAATGATGGAGGATCAACTCAAGTTGAAGTGTTTCCCTTACACGTTGAAGGATATGGCCAAATCTTGGTTCCTATCTCTTCATCCCGGATCACTCACCATTTGGGCATCGGTTTGTGAGAAGTTCATGTTGAAGTACTACCCGCATCATAAAACTCAAGCAGTACGTACCAAGATAAAGAATTTCACGCAAGCCCATGACGAGCCATTTCGTGAGGCGTGGGAGAGATTCCAGGAGCTACTACAGTAGTGCCCCCACCATCAGATGGCACCGGAGATGCTATGTCAGTTCTTCTATGATGGTTTGCTTCAGACTACGCAATTTATGGTGCACAATTCGGTGGGAGGAAATATTGCAGTCAAGACGGCAGAAGAGATGAATGAAATTTTTGAGACCTTAGCCGCCAGTTCTCAAAAAAAATCCTCTTGACCGAGACAAATGGAGGCTAGTGCAGTGAACACCACTCCCGATCTCAAAAAACAAATGATGGAGATGATGCAAGAGCTACAAGAATTAAAGATGAACTGACCCCCATCACCGTATGTTCAGCAAACTGCACCTGTACCATGCAAAATTTGTGGCGACTTAGGCCACGTTGTAGAGGGATGTCCGCGAATGGGAGAGATGACACCCGAAGGACAAGCTGAGATTTACGTGGCACAGGGATTCACACCCCAGCCTCAACCTCAACAAAATTCAGGATGGAAACCCCAATTCCAAGGGCATGGAGCACAAAATTTCCAAAACAGACGGCCACCGGCTCAGAACTTTCGCCCTCAACATCAACAGCAGCAGTGCTATCCACCACAACCACAATATTTTCCCCCACAAAAACAACTTTATCCCCCACCGATGCAGCAATACCCACCTTAACCTGTTCCTCCCCAAAGATCGTCTATTGAAAACAACCTAGCCGTATTTATACAAGAAAGCAAGAAGGTCTGAGAAGCTCAAGATGCCACAATCAAACGTCTCGAGAGAGCTATTGGGAAAATTTCTAGCGTTGTGAATCAGTTACAACAAAGCCAGCAAACGGGGAAAATTCCGGGACAAGGTCAGCCCCCCATCAAGTGCAAGCAGTGTCTGTCTTAAATGATGGAAAAATGGTTGATAACAACATGGAGATGCGTTCCAAAACCAAAATGGACAAGGAGGACAGGCCACCACCCGAAGTGGAGAGAAATCAGTCCGACGAGGAGCTTCATAAGGCGGTAAATCCATATATCCCGCCTATTCCTTATCCCAACAGGTTAAGGAATGTCAAAAGTGACCAACAGTTCGCAAACATATATAAGATGCTTTCCAAAGTCACAATCAATGTCCCCCCTCCTCAAAGTGATCAAGATCATCCCATCCTACGTCAAGTTCTTCAAGGAACTGATCTCAAAGAAGAAAAAATTCGACGATCAAGAAGTGGTAACGGTCTCCGACGTGGCAAGTATGATCATGCAGCAGCCCTTACCCCCTAAACGGCGTGATCCAGGTAGTTTCATTATTAACATCACTTTAGGCATTGGTAAGGCAGCATCTGTCATGCTAGACTTAGGAGCTGGAATTAATCTTATGCCTTATTCTATTTTTAAACAATTATGATTAGGTAAATTGAAACCCACTCGCATGTGCTTACAATTAGCAGATTGATCTGTGAGACATCCTAAGGCATAATCGAAGAGGTTCTTGTTAAGATTGGTGAATTAATTGTTCAGTTGATTTTATCGTGCTTGAGATAGGGGATGTGCGTGAGAATGGTGTAGAGCATACACTACTTCTTGGAAGACCTTTTATGGCTACCATGAATACTATTATTGATGTTAAAAATGGTACCATTAAAATGTTTGTTCTTGATGAGAAAGTATCATTCTCTGCGCACCGAAGTCATACCGCACCTTCTGTCGATTTTATTGATGCGTGCTATATAGATACTACTAACCCTTTGGTTGAGAAATCCACGTTTGTCACGACCGTCCTTCGCCCTTGGTGGTAAAGTCGGAATACGCGACTATAAAATAATTAAATAAAGGATATAAAGAAAACTGAGGGCTTTAATTGAGACAAAAGGATATTTCGATAACTGAGTTTTAGTTCATAACAAAGAGTTTAACTCTGAATTGACACCTACGTCAAACAATAAATGATGAAACTTCTTACAGCGGAAAAGGATCTACATAAGTCTACGTGTAGAAAGACACGTAAACTCCCAAGAGTTCAACCACACAAAAGACTGACAAGCCCGTCATAGCACCTCCATTCATCACGTCTCAACCTGCATATTTATAAACACATGCAGGGCTGAGTACAAACGTACTCAGTAGGCACATGCCGAAATCGCACGTACATATATTATTGTCATTGCCGTAAAGAGTGAAACATAGGGATTTTGTCTTTAAAAGCACCTACATTCACTAAATCCTTTTTGTGAAACCTATAGTTCGACAGCTGTCTAAGTTCTTTAGTATTCTACCATATCTGTTTTCTACGTGTACCGTGAAGTTGGCCACCTTCTACGGACACCTGACCGGTCAACACATTCGTCGACTCACAGTCCTTTGTGTACACTAGTTCGAGTGGGGTTGCTTACCCACTAGAACCCGAATTCGATTAAATGATAACAATATAGGCATTGTACAAAACATAAATCATTTCGGCAATACAATACTTTAAAACATAAGTTCTCATTTGAAAACCTTTTCGAAATATCAACATAATAGCATACGAGCACACATAATTTCTTTGTAATAGAAAGCCTACTTGGATAGCTTCGATTTGCACTTGCTTTGGTCTTGAAATGCGAAATAGATCTCTCGTAAGAACCTTTAGAAAATCTCGTATAAGTTAAAATGCTCTGAATGCTTTGGAAACATCTAAATCGTAAGAATATCTTATTATCGGGTTCTCGTTCGATTCGTTAATTGGAAATATTGATCCCGCGGATCAATATTCTTTTTAAGGTTTAATCTCGTTTCAATTACCCAAGTAATTGTCGTTAAGTACCATAAGTGTATTAACACTTAATGAAATAATTAATTCTTGATAATTAATTATTCAAATAATATAGTAAGTTATAATTATTAAACCTTTTAAATAACCTTAATATATTAATTTCTTAAATAAATCCTTAGTATAATTAGAGATATCAATTCTCTTAATTTAGAATCCAATTACTAAATAAATTGGATTTTCTCGATTTAATACTTCGGCATTAATTGTCTAAATTATAAGCTCTAAATATTAATATGTAATGTATATGTATTTTACTATCCTTTTTACAAATTTTAGTATCACTAATTAATTTAGCCCAATTTCTTATTTAATTATTTCTAAGCCCTTATAAATTTTAAATTCCGGTCCAACGACTAAATGTCTCGGCCTGTAAAACTAAATTAATTCTCGGCCCAATTCTCATTAAATTTTCAGCCCATGTTTTAATTAATCCTAGGCCCAAGCCCATAAGCCCATTCTTTTATACTTAACCTAATCTATCCTAATTACTAAATTAAAAACCCTAATCCTATCCTCATTTTTACGGCTACTTCCCTTCTTCCCCATTTCTCATTTCTCCTAATTTCTTTCTTTCTGCAACTCTCTCTCCCTTCTCTTCTCTCGCCTCTTTCTTCTTTGTTCTTTTCTGTTTTCCTCCTTCCTTCTTTTTCGTTCTGTTTCTCTCCTCTCTTCCCTCAACTCTAACCCTCGCCTATCTCTAGCTTCTTTTCTCCTTCTACTTTCATTTGCCTCTGCACCTATGTAAAGCCGTCTCCATCTCCCTCACTGCTAAGTTTCTTTTCCTCTACTTCCTTTCCTATTTTCTTACTCGCCATCTCCCTTATTTCTGCTCCTATCTTCTAAATTTTAACCTTCTTGCTTCTGTTTCTTATCTTGCTTTTTAAGTTTTCCTTTCTATTGGTGGGACATTACATGCGAGAACCTCTCCTTGGTGCTCGACTTTTGGTTTCCAACAAGGTAAGATGGGGTTGTTTTGATTCCATTTAGTCTCTGTTTTAATTTTAAACTCTAAACCTCTTCTGCATGTTTTAAATTTGAGTTTTTAGATCTGATTTCTTCTATTTCCTCTACTCACTAACTTCTTTGTTTTGTGAGATTCTGATTTGGTGGGTTGGGGTTCGGTGGATGGAAGTGCTCAGTTCAGCTTCTGCTCTGTGAATTTTAGTATATGGTAAGCTCTTTCTTTTCCTCTCCTTTCTTTCAAATCGCCACTGCTTCTATTTTAATTTTCTGTTTTCTCCTCTTTCTTTTATTTTCCAGCTTAATGCTTGATTTCCTAATTGAATTTCTCTAATAGGCAGCTTGGATGGAGGTGGTGTTCTTAAGGCTATCGAATGGAACAGCTCGCATAAGCTAAGTTTTCTTTTTTCTTCTTCCAGTTATTCTTCTTGTGTGTATTTTAATTCTATGTGATTGTTTGGATAATGATCATAGCATTTCAGCTTGAGAATTTGTATTCAGAAGCATGTGTTTTGATATCCAGTTTTCATTTCTACTTGTCTAAAATGATTAGTGCTCTTTAGCATAATTCTATATTCAATGCCTTTAAGCATATGTTCTTATTGGGGTTCTTAAGACTTTAATCAAGCTTATTACAGTTTCTAGCATATACTGTATGTGTTTGTAACCTCATCAATTTATGCTCTTACTTAGATGGTGATTAACTGTGGTGTTGCTCTGATTTAGGCAGTACACAAAGCATGCTTAAAGTTCTTTTAACTTTCTGTTTTTAGAATGCTATGTTTAGATGAGTGTGTTCTGCCGATGGTTTAGTTTAGGGGTGGAAGTCTTATGATTTCTTTGTTAACATATAAAAGGTTTAAGGGTTGAGGGTAACTATCTTTACCTTTAACTCCTTCTTGAAATGTAATTGTGGCTGCTTCTATTCCGGCTACTTGCTACTTCTCTTAATGCACTGATATGGGAATGGTTGTTGTGTGATAAATGGTTCTAGGTGTAAGTCATTACCCCTTATATATATGTTGATGTAGTGTTGTTTTCTTACTTAATACTTAAGATTTAGAATAGCTAGTTTAATAGCCTTCACTCTATATTTGTAGGTTATGGGAGAAGCATGGATGAAGGTCTCCTCTTCCCTCACTCAACCGAGGGGTTACAGCCACCTATGCTCTGTTTTCTTTTCTCTGCAGCAGCCATGCTGTCTTAGTTCTTTCTATAGCTCTCTTTCCCATATGTTTGTAGCATAATCTTCACACCTCTTACACATATAGAAGTTTTTCCTTCTTTCCTTCTATTTTTACATACTGCCGTGTGCAGCTATGTTGTTAGCTTAGGTTTTTAGGTTGTTTACTACAATGTAATGTACTAACACATATATATATAATTGGTTTTGTTTCTACTGTAAGTGTTTTAAATTCTTATCTTTCTTTACCTTACTTGGTATATATTCATGCATGTATACATACTTGAGTGCAAATCTCTTTCCTTCCCAACAAAATCAACTTTTGCAGGTCTTAATATATATATGCAGGTCTTATGCGTGTAGTTTTATCTATGCATATGAAAATTTCAACAACATATATATATATAGTAGGCGTGTAGCATGTTTAAATATATACATAGATAAAATTTAACCACACAATTTATATTGTATGCACCCTATGCATACCATTTATATAGTTCTCAAAATATATAACATATACCTACACTTATATATTTATCCAAAGTATATAACATATCCTTAATATTAATATCTCTTAAGATATTAATCAAGTAGTCTCTAAATACTTGTTATCTTTAAACCATAATTCATTTTCAACTAGATTCAACTCTCATTAATTAAAATACAATGTTCAATATATATATATCAAGCGCGTTCGAGTCGCTTACTTCGATAATTAAAAAGACGGGGCACTACAACGTTACATGATTTTCATAGTAAAGACGTCTCTCAAATGAAGGGGTTGGACATGAAAAAGAGGACCGAACAAGTAGAAGTCTTGAAGGACGAGCGAGGCCCGACGAGAGACTAAGTCAGCGAGCGCGGGGACTCAGCGGTCGCTGAGGGGTGTGCGAATTTTGTTTACAAGAGGCATGGTCAGCGACCGCAGCACGCTCAGCGGCCGTTGACTCAATGCCCATTGCGCACCAGCGCTCCCGCCACCACCCAACAATGCCCTCACCCCGAGCCAGTGGCCGCTGACCTCCTCTCTCGACCCCTCTTTTCCCTTACCTATGTGCAAGCCCTCATGCGCGCAAAGACTGGACCTCGAGCACATCTCAACAAAATCAAACCCTGAAGGATCGACCCACTCATTATCAAAAAACATGCTAAAAAGGGAAAGATGACATTTCGAGTAAATTGACATCGAGTAAAAATATATCTCGAGAATGACTCCATGCCAGAAGTTGTGGAGTCAACCCCCATGATTGACACTCCCGAGTGTTTGAACTTTCTCGTCAAGCTAGTGACATAAAAGAAGCACTTCGTGGGAGGCAACCCACGCTATTTCCCATTTTTATTACTTTATTCCTTTTCGGATGTAAGTGTGTGATCGGTTAATTATCGTTTTCCATTCGTTTATTTGTAGGTTATTTATCTTTTTGTTTTCACTCCGAATGCCGCAATTCAGGGACGTCTTCTCTATCCCTACTCTATAGTTCTTTACTTTTTGTAATGAAGGTATTGCTCTATTTTTTTAGGGGGAAAGGGTGTCTTTTTAGTGCGCGCATTCGTCGTGTTTACTTAGTGTATTTTGTATGAAAAATCTTGATTGTTTTAGAGCTACTTGGTTTTGATATCATGTGATTGAATCGAGTCGTGACATATTTTTGAGATGAGATATGATTTGAAATCCTTGATTGATTTGACTTGATTTATGATATGAAACATAGATGAACTAGGAATGTGTGAAACATTATGACCGGATTCTTAATCTTAATAGAATGATCGAGATAGTGATGCATGATGGTATAAATTTATTGATTCGATTGGCTAGTTGTTTATGACCACTTGTTGCGTATCCATGTTTTGTATTGAAAATCGAACTTTGTTAAGAGGTCTCTACTCCTAAGGGAACTGTTCAACCTCTTTTTGTTCGTCTAAACTTGTATTTTCCGTATCTTTATTCGTGTTATTTTCCATCGATTGCATGACCAACCCTCTCGGCTATATATACTCGGCGATTTTCCCATTCAATAGACATCACTTTTAGCTCGTGTTTCAAGACCCTTTCCGACGCCACTTTACAGCATTATTTTCCTTATGTTTTCCTTTCATAGTTTTAGCTCATCTCGACCTAGATTCGAGGGTTGAGACTTTGATTTCTATTTAGTTCTCTTTAGTTTAGATTTTGTACTAGAAGGTTAGCTGATTGCAACATTCCGTTTCGTACTTCGTTTCCAGAATTCTCTTGTGGATTCAGACTTTTTTCAAGTTATTAATCAAGTTCATTTCCCTTTTATTATTCTGGCTTTCGTTTATTGATTTCATTCATTTAATTGTTTATACTTTCGGTTTCTTATTTCGTTTACGAGTTCCAATTTTCTTTTCGCATTCTTGTTGATTTTAAATTCCAAGTTACTTGCTTTCTTTTGAATTCGCATCTCGGTTTCTTAGATAGATATTTGGTTTACTCATTGCTTTCTATTAGATTAGGTTTAATTTACTTTTCTTATTTATATTCTTTGCCTAGTTATAAAATCTCTAACAAATCATTTTTATTGCTTTCTTGAACAAAGAATCGAATTTCCCTGTTAAGTCTTCCTTGAGAATACGACTTGAGTTGACTTATCATTGCAAGATGACCTTGTTTTAAATTGCGAGCGACTCGAAATAATTTTAGTCGAAATAAATTTTGGCGACGTTGCCAGGGAAAACGTTAGGCGATTTAATTCATTGTTCTTTTTTTTTTCTATTTTATTTTATTTATTATGTTTACTTCTTTCTTCTATATTGTGGTGCGCGTAACATTTTTCTTGAGTGTTGTGTATGCAAGGTCGCCGCAGTGCTAGAAAGCTGTTGACGCCCTTTATCGATAACATAAACCGGAGGCATGCGATCCTAGCCACCGTAGAAGAAGGCATTGAGCACATTGACAAATTTTCGCTACTGCGTTTATTCGAAGAGATGGCCAATGAGAATACAAACGAGAGACTGCGTTATATGGGCGATTTCACTAGGCCCAAGTTCGGCGCTACTTCAGCCATTGTTCTCGACACCGCAGTCCAAAACTATGAGTTGAAACCACACCACCAATAACTACTCCCGAAATACCATGGACTTCCGAGTGAAGACGCCTTGACGTTCATCTGAGAATATTGCACAGTGGTGCAAACTTTCCCGCTTCACTCATCCGAGATGAATGGAGGCCAGTGCAGTGACTATGAGCCCCAATCTTAAGAAACAAATGGCGGGCATGATGAGGGAGTTACAGGAATTGAAGATGAACTGACCCTCATCACCATCTGTTCAGCAACCTGCACCTGAGCCATGCGGTATTTGTGGCGACTTTAGTCACATTGTGGAGGGATGTCCGTGAATGAGAGAGATGACACCCGAAGGACAAGCTGAGATTTACGCAGCACATGAATTCACACCCCAACCTCAACCTCAACAAAACTCAGGATGGAAACCCTAATTCCAAAGGCATGGAGCACAAAATTTCCAAAACAGAAAGCCACCGGCTCAGAACTTTCGCCCTCAACATCAACAACAGTAGTACTATCCACCACAACCACAGTATTTTCCCCCACAACTTTATCCCCCACCGATGCAGCAATACCCACCTCAACCTGCTCCTACCAAAAGATCATCTATTGAGGACAGCCTAGCCGCGTTTATGAAAGAGAGCAAGAAGGCTCGAGAGGCCCAAGACGCCACAATTAAGCGCCTCGAGATGGCTATAGGGCAAATTTCTGGCACTGTTAACCAGTTGCAGCAAAACCAACAGACGGGAAAAATTCTAGCACAAGGACAGCAGCCCCATCAAGTGCAAGTAGTGTCCGTTCTAAGGGATGGCAAAGTGGTGGAAAACAAGATGGAGATGCGGCTCAAACCCGAAGTTAACAAGGAGGAAGAACCACCACCTGAAGTGGAAATAAAGCAGCCTGATGAGGAGCTTCACAAGGCTGTAAATCCATATGTCCCGCCTATTCCTTATCCCAACAGGCTAAAGAATGTCAAAAGCGACCAACATTTCGTGGATCTTTATAAGATGTTATCCAAAGTGACGGTGAACGTCCCACTCCTCAAAGTGATCAAGAATATCGCCTCTTATGTCAAATTCTTCAAGGAGCTAATCTCGAAGAAGAAGAAACTCGACGATCAAGAGTTCGTGACAATCTCTGAAGTGGCGAGTACTATCATGCAGCAGCCCTTACCTCCTAAATAGCGCGATCTAGATAGATTCATTATTGATATTACTTTAGGTAACGGTAAGACAGCATCTGGCATGCTAGACTTAGGAGTTGGAATTAATCTTATGCCTTATTCTATTTTTAAACAATTAGGATTAGATAAATTGAAACCCACTCGCATTTGCCTTCAATTAGCTGATATATCTGTGAGACACCCTCGAGGAATAATCAAAGATGTTCTTGTTAAAATTGGTGGACTAATCGTTTCTATTGATTTTGTTGTCCTTGAGATAGGAGATGTGCGTGGGGACGGAGTCGAGCATACACTACTCCTAGGAAGACCTTTTATGACTACCATGAATACTATTATTGATGTAAAAAAAATAGTACTCCCTCCGTTCGAATAAGCATGGCACAAAACTTTTAGGCACGGTTATTAAGGAGAGTGTATAAAGTAGTGTAAGAGTGATGAAGGTGGTAGGGTCCACACCTTTTTAAAGGGATAACTTTTACAATTTTAAGAATGTGCCAAGCATAGTGGGACGTCCAAATAAGGAAATTGTGCCAAGCTTAGTGGGACGGAGGGAGTACCACTAAAATGTCTGTCCTTGATGAGGAAGTATCTTTTTCTGCTCCCCGAAATCACGCCACACATTTTGTCGATTTTATTGCTACGTGCTATATTGATGCTATTAATCCTTTGGTTGAGAAACCTACGTTGTAGGATTTTCATTACAAAGCCATCGCTCAAAGGAAAGATTTGAACACGCAAAAGAGGACCGAACGAATAGAAGTTTCGAAGGGCGGGCGAGACCCGACGAGGGACCAGGTTAGTGATCGCGGAGACTCAGCGCCCGCGTATAGGGGTGAGAAGAGTTTTTACAATAGACATGGTCAGCGACCGCTGACCCAGTGCTCATCGCGCACCAGCACCCACGCCAGCACCCAACGCCACCTCCTTCCCGAGCCAGCAGCCGCTGACTTTCACTCTTGGTCCACCTTCTCACTCACCTACGCGGAGGCCCTCATGCGCCCAAATACCGGACTTCAAGCACACCCAAAAAAAAATCAAATCCTAAAGGATCAGCCCGCTCATTCTCCGAAAATTTCAACCATCAAAGGGCGATGCACCACATGCTCAAAAGGGAAAAGTTTCATTTTGAGTAAATTGGCATCGAGTTAAAACATATATCGAGAATGACTCCATGCCTGAAGTTGTGGAGTCAAACCCCAAATTTGACAACCCTGGTTGATTGAGCTATCTCGTCAAGCTAGTGACGTAAAAGAAGCGCTTCGTGGAAGGCAACCCACGCTATTTTCCATTTTTATTACTTTATTCCTTTTCATAGTGAATGTGTGATCGGCTAATTTTTGTTTTTCATTCGTTTGTTTTTAGGTTCTCTTTCTGTTTTGTTGCTTCGAATGCCACATTTAAGGGACGTATTCTCTATCCCTACTCTTTAGATTTTTACTTTCCGCAATGAGGGAATTGCTCTATCTTTGTGGGGGGGGGGGGGGCGCCGGGGGCGGGGTGTCTTTTTCATGCGTGCATTCGTCGTTTTATTTTAGTGACTTTTAGTATGCAAAATTTTGATTGTTCTAGAGCTACTTTGTCTTGATTCATCGTGGTTGAATCAAGGCGGGGCATATGTTTAAGATGAGATGTGATTTGAAAACCTTGATTGATTTGAATTGATTTATGTTGTGAAACGTAGATGAACTAGGAATGAGTGGAACATTATGACCAGATTATGGATCTTAGTAGAATGATTAAAATAGTGATGCATGATGATATAAATTGATTGATTCAATTGGCTAGTTGTTTATGACCACTTGTTGCATATCTGTATTTATTAATTGAACTTTGTCAAGAGGTCTCTGCTCCTATGTGAACCATGAGAACGAGAAACCACGTGAGGATACATTAGGGAACTCCTAATTGTTCACACCTCGCGACAATGACCATATAACTTGACATTGTTCTAAGTATTTTTTCTTATGTTCTTGATAAATAGGAATACATAAGGATTCTACCTCGCTCCCTTAATCACAAATTCAAATTTAAAAAAGAGATGGGTATGGAAAACCATACCGGGAAAACCCGAACATTCGAAGTACTCACCCCATGACCATTGTCCTTAATATTCCTCATGTTGAAAAGAAAGAAAAGAAAAGAGAAAGATACGCTATTAAGATGGATAAAAACTCTAGCCGGTTATGTGATCTCAATAAACATCTTGTGCATCATTGTTTTGTGTTGTTCGAATTGATTATTTATCTAGTCTAAATGGTCTATTTTCTTCTATGATCTCTATGTGACGTGACGTGATGATATGAAGATCGATTTTGGAATGATTTGAAGTCTTATCAAGAACGCATGTCGTGAATAGATTTTTCCCTAGCGATAGTTTAGACAAGGTTATACTTGAGGACAAGCAAAGTTTTGTGTGTGGAGGGGTTGTTTAGCCTCTTTTTGTTTGTCTAAACTTGTGTTTTCTATATCTTTATTTGTGTTATTTTCCCTCGATTGCGTGATGTTTTGGCTCGATTTATGTTTCATTTTATTTTTCAGGATCACTAGCCTAAACGAGTGTTGAAGTTGGAAAAGAGACGAGAAAAAATCGAGAAATGGCAAAAGAATGAAGTCTAGTGCCGAGAGCACTAGTCAGCGGTCGTGTAGCACTAAACGGCCGATGATTAGGCCTTAGCGTGCCACGGCCGAGCCTGCGCCAAGCCTGGGCCAGCGACCGCTAACCCCAGCGGATGACCCGGGCCCTGCACAATGGCCTCAGCGGGGAACACGGAACCACCCGAGTCAGCGGTCGCTGACCAACCCTCTCGACTATATTTTCTCGGCGAGTTTCTCATTCAATAGACATCACTTTTGTCTCGTATTTCAAGACCCTTTCCGACGCCACTTTTTAGTATTTTTTCCATACGTTTTCCTTTCATAGGTTTCGCTCGTCTTGACCTAGATTCGAGGGTCGAGAATTTGATTTCTAGTTAGTTCTCTTTAATTTTGGATTTCGTAGTCGAAGGTTAGCCAATTGCAACATTCCGTTTCGTATTTTGTTTCCAGAATTTTCTTGTGGACTCAGACTTTTTTCAAGTTATTAATCAAGTTTGTTTCCCTTTTATTATTCTGGCTTTCGTTTATTAATTTCACTCGTTTAGTTGTTTATGCTTTCGGTTTCTTATTTCATTTATGAGTTCTAATTTTCTTTCCGCATTCTTGTTGATTTCGAATTCCAAGTTACTTGCTTTCTTTTGAATTCGCATCTCCGTTTCTTAGATAGATATTTGGTTTACTCGTTTCTTTCTATTAGATTAGGTTACTCGTTTCTTCGCCTAGTTATAGAATCTCCAACAAATCATTTTTATTGCTTTCTTGAACAAAGAATCGAATTGCCCTGTTAAGTCTTCCTTGAGAATACGACTTGGGTTGACTTATCATTGCTAGATGACCTCGTTTTAAATTGCGAGCGACTCAAAACAAATTTAGTCGAAACATGAACCATGAGCACGGAAAACCGCGTGAGGATACATTAGGGAACCCCTAATTGTTCACACCTCGCGACAATGACCATATAACTTGACATTGTTCTAAATTACCTTTTTGAGTTCGTGAAAAATAGGAATACATAAGGATTCTACCCCGCTCTCTTAATCAATAATTCAAAATTATAAAAGACATCGGTATGAGAAACCACACCGGGAAAACCCGAACATTCGGAGTACTCACCCGGTGAACATTGTCCTTAATATTCCCTATGTTGTAAAGAAAAGAAAAGAGAAAGATACGCTATTAAGATGGATAAAAACTCTAGCTGGTTATGTGATCTCGATGTTACCTTGTGCATCATTGTTTTGTGTTGTTCGAATTGATGATTATCTAGTCTATGTGGTCTAATTGCTTCTATGATCTCTATGTGACATGACATGATGATAGGAAGATCGATTTTGGAATGATCTGAAGTCTTGTTAAGAATGCATGTCGTGATTAGATTTTTCGCTATGGATAGTTTAGACTAAGTTATGCTTGAGGACAAACAAGGTTTTGTGTGTGGAGGGGTTGTTTAGTCTCTTTTTGATCGTCTAAATTTATATTTTTCATGTCTTTATTCGTGTTATTTTCCCTCTTTGCATAATGTTTTGGCTAGATTTACGTTTCATTTTATGTTTCAGGATCACAAGCCTAAACGAGTGTTGAAGTTGGAAAAGAGATGAGAAAAGATCGAGAAATGATGAAAGAGTGAAGACTAGTGCCGAGAGCACTAGTCAACGGCCGCGTAGCCCTAAGTGGCCGCTGACTAGGTGGTGCGTGCCAAGGCGAGCGAGAGCCGAGCCAGCGCACGAGGACTAGCGAGAGCCAGGGTCATCGGTCGTTGACCACCTGGCTGACTCAGTCAGCGCCCAACAGCCACGCCGCAACCCGCGGAACTGTGCCAACTCAGCGGCCGCTGACCTCTCCTCTCGGCTATAAATACCCGACGCGTTTCTCATTCGATGGACACCTTTTTCGAGACACATCTTTAGACACCTTTTTCCAGACCTTTTTTCGAGACGTTTGGATTTATATTTTTAGCACCTGTCGACCTATTGTCAAGGGTTGAGACTTTTGATTTCTAGATGTTCGTTTTTTGTTTTAGAATTCGTACTCGAAGGATAGTCGATCGCAACATTCTAATTCGTAGTTCTTCTTCAATTTTTCATTGTGGATTCCAAACTGTTCCAGTTATTAATCAAGTTTGTTTTCTATTTATTATTCATGTTTCGCTTATTATAAAGTTCGTTTATTTGTTTATGCTTTCAGGTTCTTATTTTGTTTTCGGTTTCCAAAGTACTTCCCGCATTCTTTTTTCTTATGATTTCCAAGTTACTTACATTCTTTTAAATTCGCATCTCATTTTCTTAGTTAGACAATTCGGTCCTTCCTTTTTTTCCCTTAATATAGAGTTACATGCTTTTGTTATTTATATTCCTTGCCTAGTTTTAAAACCTTCAAAATTTTCTTTTACTTGCTTTCGTTTACGAACAAAGAATTAAATTGCCCTGCTAAGTCTTCCTTGAGAATACGACTTGGGTTGGCTTATCATTGCTAGACGACCTCGTTAAGATTGTGAGTGACTTGAAATAATTTTAGTCGAACACCCCTCATACGGGTTCCATCAATTTAGACACTTGTAGCCTTTGTGACTTTTGCTATAACCAAGGAACATACACTCTTAGGACCTAAAATGAAGCTTGTGTGAATTGAATGGCTTAAGAAAAGGAAAGCAGGTGCAGCCAAACACATGTAAGTAAGTATATTCAGGAAGAGCTCCATGAAGAGAGGTATAAGGAGATTTCATGTTGAGTGTGAGAGTGGGAAGTCTGATGATGAAAAAAACAGCAGCTTCAAAAGCATGCCACCAGAAGGTGAATGGTAAAGAAGCTTGACTGAGCAGTGTGAGTCATATATCTACAATGTGTTGATGATTATGTTCGACTTTCCCATTTTGAGGATGAATATGTGGACAAGGATCAGAGAACAACACACCCAGATCTTTGAAAAAGGGAACTAAGCTTCTATATTCCCCTCCCCAATCAGATTTGAACTTTTGAATTTTGATGTTAAACTGACACTGGATCATAGAAAAGAAGTTTTTGACAAGAATGAATGCATCAGATTTCAAGGTAAGAGGGTAGATCAAAGTATGTCTAGTGAAGTCATCTACAAAAATGTATATAGTAACAAAAACCTTGAGTGGAAGGTATGTGTGTAGGTCCTCAAAGATATTAATGCATTAACTGGAAGGGTTTATATGTTTTGAGTGTTTGTGAGGTGTGAGGTTTTTGTTGTAACTTTCTTATGCTACAAGCATCACAAAATTGAAGAGAGGCATGAGAAGTAGATATGTTTAAAGCTTTAAGAACATGAGATAACATTGCAAAGTTTGGATGACCAAGTCGTTGATGCCAAACATGTATTTCATTATTAACAAACTCAACTAATTACAAATAATAGATCTAGTACAAGTAGACTCTAACTGAGATGCACTACACATAGAAGGTATAGTGTGTTTGGAATCACAAACAATAGAAAGAAATGCTGTAGAAGAAATCAAAGTAACAACATCTTGAGAACAAAGAGCAGCGGATGAAGAAGAACTTTGAGACTTAGACCTTTGATAGATGGTTGACAAGTCGATATGATATAATCCTTTTTGAAGAGTCTCCTTCAAGAGTGGTTTGAGTGTTGCTTTGTCCTTCACAAGACAAAAAGTGTCATGAAATTCAAAAATGACACTATTATCTTTAGTGAATTGAGATATACTAATAAGATTTTTGGTTATAGATGGAATTAAAAGGATATTGTTAAGAAGTAAGGAAAAAGAGGATGATGGAGAATTTAGAAGAGTTGTACCTACATAGTTGATTTTAATTGCCTTACCATTTCCAACTGTGAGAGCATCTGTGCCAACATAAGGAATCTTAAGCTGGAGGTTTTGCAGACTGTTGGTGATGTGATTCGTAGCTCCACTATCAATGTACCACACCCATTCATCTTCATCATATTCATAGTCAGGACCTCCTTGATTGTCAGCAACAAATGGTTGTGGCGAAGCACTTGTATTTCTTTGTGATTAAGCTCCTTTGAAGTGAACATCAAACCTTTTATAACACTTCAGAGAGACATGGCTAGGTCTGCTGCATAATTGACATATAATCTGAGGTTTACTTCCAGGTTTGAATCCTCTTTTGCTTATTAAACCTCGACCTCTACCATTTCTACTAGACAAATTGCCTCTATACACATAGTTGTTGTAACGTGATTTCATGTGACTGAAACACATATTTCATATCTTGTAGAGATGATGTTTGTCCTCTATGCATGAGATTGAAATAGGTAGGTTTAGTTGTTGTAACCTGATTTCATGTGACTAAAACACATATTGCATTTCATGTTGAACGACTCTAACAACTTTACAAAGTGGTTCATAGCCGTTGCAAATCACATGCACATGCATAACATATATACACATGCATGCAACAAGAAGGCACGTGAACGTGCATGGAATATACACCAATAATCCACAAACATTATATGTAAAATTTAAAATATTGAATGTTTTATAAGATTATGTCTAAAAAAATAAAAAGAATATTTTTTTATAGATGGTCCAAACAAATAATAATCATTATTTTAAAAATCGAACAAATCATTATACTGATCTCATAAAAGGATTATTGGTTCACTATATAGTTCAATCTCATGAACCGTTTCAAAAATATCAATCAATCAATATATAATATAATATTATATACCAAAATATATGAATATAAAATATTTAAATAAATTAATATATAAAATCCAAATTTCACAACTTTCTAGTATATTTTATGAACTAACAATAATTACTAGTATTGTTAGCAAATGTATGTATGTACAATAAGATAATATATTTAAATTTATATAAAAAATATATTGTATAAAAAATCAAATAAAATTTTTGAATGTGCCTCATCATCATTTTATAAGTTTATGAATGATAATTTTTTAATTTTTTAATAAAATAAAAAATAATATTTATAATTTTAATTATATCAATATAAGAATAGTTATAATAATACATTAAATTAATAATTGGAGTTTTATTAATAGATATATTTGTTAGCCCGTATGATTATGATGTTATTTTACTTTATTTGAGGTCAAAAGTTTAATTATTCGTACTAATATTTTTCATATACTTATTAAAAAATCAATGAACTTAATTATTGTAAAATATAAAATATAAGTATACAAAAAACTTAATTACCAGATTAATTTCATTAACTTTCTTGTATTAAAGTTGCAAAAATTTGCGTTCCCAAACGTGAAATTTTGCCGATCCATCATCATCGGCTACAGTAAGCGTAAAAATTTGCGTTCTCAAACATTATGCCTTCAATATTAATGATTAATCAAACATCAAATATTATTAACTAATTTGTATATGCATCATTCATACCTCATTCTTCCACCAACATCAAATGAGTTGCATTTCTTGCAAAAGAATTTATCACTTTCTGCTTGTAATTTTGAATAGCACTTACGACATGCTAAGTATAACCATCCACTAATATCCTCAATATTGAATATCTTAGTATGAACCCATAAATACCCAACCTGCACATAATTATTAGTTCTAGAAAAAATAATTTACTTTCAGAAATTTATTTGTAAACTCATGTTTTTACATGTCCTTTACATCGAATTTCAGAAATGCTTTTCATTGGTATCTCAAATTCAGAATCTTTGTATACTTGTTGGTGTATTATATGTGTTAATTTTTTTTCAGACTTGTCATCTATTACTATATAAAAGCAAAATCACTACCATGCATTTTCCCTTTCAAATTATGATTTTTTCCTTCCAATTTTGCATGTCCCATACAAAAGAATTTCATCATATTTTTTTGTTTTACTATTTTTCAATGTTTTTACTATTTCCAAGACTACTATTATTACCATTTTTCTTCTTTAACTATCTCTCTCAATGAGTTTACTATTTTCAAAAGTGTTATTATTACATTTTTCCTTCCTCCAAGATTAACTATTTTAGATGCAATAATATTTTTATTAATTCCAATGGAATGAAGTAACCATTCAATATGTTGAATTTAAACTAATCTAATATTGATTTTTTTTAATACACCCACATATTTATATAAATTGTTTATGGTAATTGTAATAGAATATTTACTTTTTTCGATAATCATTTCAAATATTTTGTGAAATAATAATTATTGAATTTTTGGGTATCATCATTCTAATTAAGATATTGAATTTAAACTAATAATTCATTGCATATTTTCTAAATGATCAACATCGAAAATAGTTAACATATGGAAGATAATTTTTGAGCCAATAAATCTGATTTTTTTTTTTTAATTTAAATTGATAATACTAGTATCCATGTTAAGTTGATATATTGTTTATTCATTTAATCACCTATACATTAGTTGGTTGAAATTGTTTTATTATTTTTCTTTCATTTATTTGCAATATTATCTATTCAATATTTTTTTTTCTATCATAATTTAAATGATTTTTTTTTGTATTAATTAAAAGTATAATTTAGAAGTTATTACAACTAATATTATGTCTTTCTAATTATGACCTCATAAAAATAACAATTAAATGTAAATTGATAAAAAATTTAATTTTGTTATCCATATTTTTCACTATAAGTTCTATTGGAAATGAAAATTTGTATTTTACTTTTTTTTAAAATTTATATTTTACTTTTTTGGAGAATATATATATGATTATTATAATATAATTAATTTTATATGTTAATTTGCATTATATATAAACTTTGAACTCACAAAATTTATTATATTACAAATACGGAGATGGTTAAATATATTATTTCAATTTAAATAATATCATAAATATGTTAAATATATGAAATAAACAATCAATTTAACAAAATAAATGTGTCAAGTTTAATTTTAATTAACACGTATGAAACTAATTATAATTAATTCTTTTATTATATATTATTTTATATAATGTAAATGATTTTACTAATTTTCTAATATTTAAAATAAGATACTATTATAGTAACACGTAGCGCAACGCGCACAGGTAAATCTAGTTGCTTATCATATCAGAATACATGTTAAAGAGAAACATATAATGAGAACATAAATGAAAGAAATAAGTATACATTAGTGTAGTATTTATTCTTACTTCTGTCTGAAAACTTCAACTTGAGTTTGATTGCTGTCGACCAAAATTCTTATTGCTTGGTATGAACTTGAAACTTTGATTTCTGCTGTGTTTTGAAACAAAATCTTCACTAATAATTGTTTATTTCATATTTTATTTTAAATATTAATCGTTGTATATAAAAGATACCTCTATATGATGTTGGTCTGCAAAATTGAATTATTGCAATCATAGGAGCATCTGGTTCGTTAGGCATTTTGTTTCACCATCTCATCAACAAATTCATCCCATAGTGTGCATGTTATAGTTGTTCCCCTGCATTAAAGTTATGATAAACTAATTACATTGGAATACAGATAATATAAAATTATTAAAATTTCAAGAAATTTAACTTACACTTTATCTTCAAGAACCACATCCATGAGCTTTGTGTTTCACCCGTTAACTTCTTATGTCTGTGGTTTATAAGTCGATACAATTTTTCCAATCACATCTGTATAAACCATAATTTTTTTATCAGACTATTAGGATAAATAGAAAGAAGATAGATTTATAGGAGGACAGTGTGATATGCAGTAATTGATGATGTGCAGAAAGAAATTAGAATTATAGGAAAATCATTAATTTGGAATTACCGAGTAATGTGCATGACTTGAAGGTCTGAATCATTGAAATTTCTGGAAATGACTTGAAAACAGACATGGAATTTGGGAAATCTTCATCTTCTAACTCACAAACTCTTGTATGTTTAAAAATCATAAGCTTGAACTGACAATCTGTAGTGTTATATTTCATCGAATTTCTCCCAACAACTTAGTTCATGATTGCATAGACTTTTCCCACTTCCAATATAGGCTTAAAATTGTCAATATCTCTCGCTGGATTGTTGCATGAACTTTGTCAGCCTACAAAATTAAGCAAAGTTAAAAAGTATATAAATTTAAAAACTTGAACGATAAAATCGTGTGAACCTTTTTGTCTTGGATAATACATTTCATGCTTGATACTTCATTTCTGTTTATGAATTGTGATTGATAGTATATATGAACCAAACGTAGTTGTATCCCAAATTTTATCCCAAATTTACTCCTTCCTTCTTGAAGATCTTCAACAAAGCTGAACACTGGGGCATCAGAAATCTTTTGCCAAGAAGTTTGAAATTTTGTAACGTTATGTTCGATATGGTTGTTATCTATTTATAGTAGTAGCTTTCATGTACAATTGTGGAGTGGTGGTGGTTGTTAATAGCGTCATTTTAGTAGTGACGGAGAGGTAGTGGGTTTAAGGGTTTTAGTGGTTGGTTATTAGTAATTTAGTGGGCTTAATATCGAGAGATAACATGAGTAGTAGATTGGATGAATAGTTTTATTTTTTATCAAATTATAAATTAGGTCAAATTGATGGGAATTGCATTTATTTTGATAATATTATCAAATTATAAATTAGGTCAAAGTGATGTTGATAATATTAACTACTTGAAAATATTGATTTAACATTAACTATTTTAAATTTACTTATAAGTAGGAACAAATGATATTGATATATAGTAAAAGTAAATTTCATATGATAGCTATAATTTAAAGTAAAATAATTATTCTTTATATGTGTATGTGTACTATCGGAAGACTTTTCAAATTTCACATGATATCTATAATTTTTAAATAAAATAGTTATTATTGACAAGTAAAGTGTGGCACTTATTTGAAAACGTATTTTTGTTGGTTTCTTGCAATTCAGAATTAAAATTTTAAATTACCATTGCCATTAAAATTGAAAATATTTACAGAATTACAATGTTGGTGTTTCATATTATTTAATAACTAGTATCATTATTTTACTTTTGTTTTTAATAATTTAGGTGAGTTCACTTAATATAAATTATTTGTATGAAAATTTACAAATAATAATAATAATAATAATAATAATCATAATAATAATTATAATTATAATCATAATAATAATAACAATAATCATAACAAGAATAGTGTTAATTATACAAATTAGTAAAAAAAGATTATAAAAGAATAGTGTTAATTATACAAATTAGTAAAAAAAGATTATAAAAGACAAATAATAGCCACAAACATAAAACTATTTAAATTCTAGCCATTTGGGATGTGAATTACAATAAATACTCTTCTACTTAAATTTAATTGTATGAATGGTACGAATGATATAAAATGTATGAATAATATTCATTCATACGACTTATATGCACATGGAGTTTAATAAAATTAGTATTCCGTATGAATTGTACGATTCGATAGAATTCATACTATTCATACTCAGAAATGTAAAATATAATTATTATTTTAGTACAATAAATTTGTAAATGGCTAAAATTTAAATACTATTTTGTTGGTGGCTATTATTTATCTTTTACGATCTTTTTTAGTTATTTTGTATAATCACTCATAATAATAATCATAATAATAATAATAATCATAACCATAATAATCATAAGCATAATAATACCCACTTTTCTAAGTAGTCCTTAGAAAATGTAACCCTCTCGACCTTCTTATCCAAAATGCATTGTCAAGCAATCAAAACCAGCCCTAACCACACACAATTATGTACTACATTTTTCAGTCCGTACAAGAAGTAAAGTACGCGTTTGCGTAGGAGAAAGTTTCTCTCGATGCAGAAAATCACAATCCTAATCCGAAGATTTTCTCTTCCTCGTAACTTCAATAGTTAAGCTACATACTAAAGCAGCAACAATGACTATCAAAGTCAGCAACTGCAGAACTGAAAGAAGGTTGAACTTCATCTTCTTATAATCTTCGGGTAGATCCTCTTCAAGGAAGGGATCGTCTTCATCGATCTCGCTCGAGCCCTTCCCCATAAGCTGTGGTTTCGCCGCTGCCGCTCGCGGCGTTTGAGATCTCTGCTGACTTTGATTCTCCTCCGGCGGGTCGAGCAATCTGGACTTGCTTTTGGTCCTTAAGAGGCTCGATTTCCTCCGGAACGAGTTGTTCGAGGAGCAGTGAATGACCTCCTCGCTCTCCGGCAGTTCGCTGCCGTGTTGTTGAAGGAGACGCGGACATCTCGCGGCGTGAGCTGGCTGTAAGCGGTGTTGGCGCGCGGGGCTCTCCGATATCCTCGGCATCAAAGATTGCTGCAACTTCGGAGATTCCGTGGCAAAATCCTCGGCATCATAATCATAATAATCAAATTAATATATGCTTTATAGATTATTATAATCATAATCATAATAATGTTTTAAATCCTCGGCATCATAATCATAATAATGTAATTTTGATTTATAGATTAATACATGCATATATAATATATAACGATGATTATGCATATTTGCTTTTAAATAATTTCATTATTTTTTCTAGGATACATTATTTTTTATGTTATAATAGACGGGTGAATTGTTAAAATCAATATATAAAATGAAGGAGGTGCACATTAATTAGTTTCTCTATAATTTAGATATACGAGATTATCATCAGCACTTAACCATTTGAAGCGCTTTAGTTCATTTATACAGTATTTGTAAAAGATGAATTATAGTTCTATAATACTCTTAGATTTCACAATCTTGTGAATTATAAACGTCAAATTATTTATTCCTAAAAAATATTTGTATACGATGAATTTCACTTTATAAAATTATTTGAATGCATCTATTTGCATAATAATCTCATTATGTTCACAATTATGATTTCATTACGCTCCAAATTGCATGAAATGTGCTTGTAAGTGCACGAATTGCGCTCCAAATTGCACCCGAAAGTGTACAAATTGAGCTCGAGAGTGCATGAATTGCACTCAGCGCAATCAAGCGCAATTCGTGCATTCTCGGTCATAATTCGTGTATTCTCGAGAGCAATCCGAGCGCAATATTTTGTGCACTCTCGAGAGCAACTCATGCAATCTCGGGCGCAATTTGTGCACTTTTGAGCGTATTTTGTGTGATTTCATTATTTAATAACACATTTATAGTAGTTATTTAACATAGGGAAGAGATCAAATAAAAATGATTCTATATGAGTTAACTAAAAATAAATCTTGACTGTTGAATTATTTAGATTAATAGTGCAGATTAAAAGATAATTTTTGTATATATCTTTTTAAAATATTTTATCCCTATAAACATGGAATTTGTTATTCTTTCTGACTAGGGTTTATTCATTAGGATAAAATTAGGGTATAGTTTAATTATATCCATTGGATGAAAAATATGGATGGTTCAGATTTATTTTTAGTTAGGACAAACGGATCTATTTTCAATATAACCAACCCCATTTAACATTTATTTATTATTTTATATAGGACAAATATCATTATATTTATTAATGTTTAATAGTGAATTACTTATCACACATCAATATTTAATTTTTATTTTCATATTATTTAATAAGTAGTATCATTATTTTACTTTTGTTTTTAAATAATTACTCACTCCGTCCATGAAAGAAGTTCCTAGTTTGATTCGGTGCGGGTTTTAATGTAGTGTTTTTTACTTTAATAATGATATGTAGTGAGTGGAATAGGGGTCCCACTTAAGTATTATATTAAATTGAGTTGTGTGTAAAGAGTGTGGTGGGTCCATTATTATAAATGAAAAGTTTAAAGTAGAAAGATGTTTTGTGGACGGACGAAAATGACAAATTAGGAACTTGTTTCATGGACGGAGGGAGTATTATTTTACTTTTATATTGTTTTATTTAGTTTTATTTAATTGTCTTGTATTAGAAGAATTCTTTACATAGATATATTGATCTTCCTTTTTTTTTTCTCTTTTAGGTGGTGTTTACTTTGTATGATAGGATTGATTAATAAAAATAATTCTAGTGTTTTCTTTGAAGTATAAATGATGAATTCATCAATTTTGAACTAATTTAACTATCATATCCTTCAAATAATCAATCACACATTTTATCAATCTAATTTATCACTCAAAGTAAACACCACCTTAGGAGATAGATACACATTTTATCAATCTAACTTATTCAAAATAATATCCTCTTTCACTCAATACACGATTTAATACTCGCTCCGTACCGTTAAAAGCGGCTTGTTTTCATTTTTGGGTTGTCCATTAAAATTGGCTTGTTTCCCAAATGGCATAAAGTAACCCTTTAAAAGGTGTGGACCCCATAACTTTTTCATCTTTTTACACTCCTTAATCTACGTGTTAAAAAGAAACAAGTCAGAAATAGCAGGACGGAAGGAGTACTATATTTTAATTTTAATGAAAAAATATGTAATTAATAAAAATTGAGTGATATTTATTATATTGTTTTAAATTGAATTGTATGTGTTTGGTAGAATTTAAATTTTTTTGAGTTATTATTATTTTTAATTAAATTGTAAATATTAATTGTGGTGTAATATCCCGACAATTAAAAACTGGAATAAAAGAAAAATTTATGAATAAACGAGGGATTCAAGATCCGTTGAAAGTTTAAAGACTCGTATTAAAGAATAGAACTCCTAATGTGAGTTAAAAGTCATTTCAGAAATTTCTGAAATCGAGAGAGAAACCGAGAAAATTCGGTTTGACGTTATCGTCATAATTTAAGTTCAAGAACCCGTACCGAAGCAGCGTCTGCTTTTCCATTCACTTATTTTACGATACGGAGATAAGGTGAAAAGTTAATAATTCCGACTTTCGAAAGAATGATGTATTTATCGAGAAATCACTATTCATCGTTTTGAACGAGACGAGATAATTTTATTATCTTTTAAAGTTAAGTCCGAAATGTTTTTATAAGAGAGCCGTGATTTTCCGGAATGTTTTCGAGAACATTATTTTATCGAGAAGTCGAGAACCCGGACTATTATTTTGTTTGGTCCACAATTAAACACATCACTTCTTCCTTCTTTCTTCTTTCTTTCTTCTTTCTTTCTTCCTCTCCTTCTTTATTATTCACGTGAGAAACAAAGAGAGAAACCCCATTTTTGGAGAGCAAAAGCTGGTCGATTCAAGGTGCAAACGAGCTCCAATTCACGAACCGACTTCGGATACGGATAGGTAACACCTTAAACTTCGATTCTACAGTTTGAAATTTAGAATTTCTTATTCTTTTTCCCTAGCCAATTTTCGAGATTATTGTCTAGTTGGAAGGGTAGGAAGGCTCGATTTTATGTTGTGTAGCATTATTATTGTTCGTATGACGTTAGAGAACATAGAAACGAAAGAAAATTTAAGAATCGAGGAAAATTAGGCAAAAACGTGACTGTTTTGCTCGAATTATTTCGTATTTTTAGGTTGCGATTTTGAAGATGGTTTCTTCATGAAAATTGTTCCTTTACGTGTCTATAACGTTCCTGTGAAATTTCAGAATTTTCGGAGTACGTTTGAGTGCCCAAAAGTGGAACGAACTTAGACTGCGCAGTTTTCAACGTTGTATTTCAAACGTGAAACAGGGGATTGATTCCCGAATTTTTATAAATTTTTCTGCAATGATTTTGAAAATACTTCCTGAATGAAAGTTGTTCCTTTAAATGTCTTGAACTTATATCTCGAAATTTAGAATTTTTGAAGTAATTTTGAACGCTCAAAATCGAGTTTAACTCGGACTGCGCAGTGAAAAACGAAATGAATTCAAAATGTTTGAAATGTTGATTTGTTGTTGTTGTTACGATTTGAGATTGAGTTGGGATAAGTTCGAGTGGAGGAACGGAGTCCTCACTCGAGAGAGAGTTGAATGGGGCAATGTTGAGGTGTGTTAGTTGGTTTACTCGTTTTGATTAAACGAGGGATAAGTTGAATTAACGTAGAGGTCATGTCGATTTTTTGACCGCATTATGTTTCAAACCTCATAATTTCCCTCCTTGTTAGTACTCTTTTTAAGACGTACATTATAAGTAAATGAATTAGGATTTTCCAAGAATCCTTTAAGCCGAGACTTAAGAGTCGAGAAACGGTGTTGAAACCCTAAAGGACTAAAAGAAAAGATAATGAATTCGAGCTAGGAGTAGAATAGAAGTTATTTCCTTTAAGACTCAAATATTTTTATAAGTTAGCTTGTTACCTGAAGGTCAAGCGTGAGGAGGAGACCAATGAACGAGAAAGTAAAGCAGTAGAAACTCAACCACTTGGAAATCAGGTGGGTTTACTATACAAACTATATTTTTGCTTTATTAAAGCATGTTGCGAAAATGTGAAATGATTGACATGCATAAAATTCTTTGGGTTTTGTGTGTGATTCCTATCTGTGTTGAGCCATGTCTGCGAACTGGTCAACTTGTGATTAACGATCGGATCTTGAGCCATGTGTTGGTCAAGGTTAGTGTACACATGGGGAGTGTGATCGTGAGTCATTACGGACCGGTCCACATAGGACTGTGTGTCAGTATTGACCGATCCGGTGGCACCCATTGGTCAACGTCTGGGGGAGTGGAACCATTGCTCACCAGGGTTGTTACCATTTTTAACGTCTGGGGAAGCAGAAACTTTGCTCACAGCGTTGATATTATTGATTATGTCTGGGGGAGCGGAAACATTGCTCACCAGCATTGATTACAGATATGGATGAGACACATGGAAAAGCGAGTGATCACTCCAACTTTTGGGTAAAATCAAATGAATATTTAGTATTCGCAAGTTATTTCAAGATACTTGTGTTATACTGTGATGATGCATGATCAATAACTGTTTGTTTTCGGCATAACCCACGGAGTACATCAAGTACTCAGCCCTGCTTGTTTTTCCAAACACTTGCAGGTTGAGCGATGGGGTGGTGGCGGTGGTGCTGAGTGATGATTTCTTATATGATAAGTATTCAGAGATAATACATATCTTCATATATGTGTTAAGTTTTCACTATTCCGCTGCGATACTTGTCCTTTGTTGATTCTGTCTATATGGTCTTTCTTCTAAAACCATAACCTTCGAATTGTACTTCATCACTTTATTCTAGTTCTTTAATGTTTTGATTCGTTGGTGAATGTTATTCATTCCTTGTAAGATTGAGTTTTTGGACTATAAAGTTCCCTTTGAATCTATGGTAATACACATTGGTTCAGTATTACTCCTCAGTTACCATTGTTTTTCCTGTTATTTCCATTTCTTTTCCGGTTCTTTCTTCAATTCACAGTCACGCTCCGATTGATCTGTCCTTTGGAAAATGGGGCTGTGACATGTGGTGAGTTCACTTAATATAAATAAAATTTTTAAAATATAAATCATTTGTTAAATAATTTTGACGGAAAAAAAAATAATAAATATTTTTCTCTTCTATCTTCAATATGTATATAGAATGTAAGCAGGTAATGGATATAGGCACAGTCCTATGATCATGTTTGTTACATATGTTGGTAGGCAATGTATCTAATTGTATTAGGTATTCTCAAATCCTTTTATTCTTTTTTTCCTCTACAAGATCATGGAAGTGCTGTCCTTGTCCATCTTTCTTGTGTGATAGCCATGTCGGGAACTTCAACCTGTTCATGTCCTCCATGTCTCTCATCACGATTATCTACGTACCTGCAAGGAAAATAGTCATTGTAGAATCTCGATGCTATTAGTGATCATTTCCTTCATCATCGCGATCTTCTCCCCAGGAGTGGAAATGTGGATACTGAAATCGATTGCGTCTCCCATATCTGGGCTGCGCTACTAATTGTGGATTGGCTTCAAGAAAACTGTTGTCAACATGTTCATTTCTTCAACTACCATCTGAAATTAATTTCCACATACATCGAGAATGACAACCATGAAAAATTTCAACGAAAGCATATTGCATGGTAAGAGCACTTACTTGGACTCCATCGACTTCAACACGGTCGCCAACATCAAACGGGTGCATCACAAATAAAAAGATGATGGCTTCAAATGTTGTCTTGCACGCATTTCCGAATACGAATACCACTAGAAGAAGCTGGGAGCTTAAGAATTAATATAAAGAACTGAGTTGTTGCGACTTTGAGTATGAGAACATTATTAGAAATGGATATTGAGTCCATATACAAAAGGAGATGTCCTCGTTACTTAAACTACGATAGAAATGCTTCCACCAACACTGCGCGTCCTCAGTAAACTGGAAAATAGCACAATCCACCTTCTATTTGTCATTGCACTCAATGTGAGTGTAAATGTGATCCAACTCACTAAGTAATTCCTCTACCACTTCAGATCCATCTCTTCCATTAAATCGTGGCGGATTATAACATCGAAATTGCCCCACCACCTGATTTGTAGAATTTGATGTCGGTGCATGATTCAGATGTTTTTGGGCATTCAAGTGTGTTTCAGCTTGTTATTGCGCGAATCCTCGTATCGCATTAAGAAATTCCTCCATAAGATTCTCTCCAGCATTTCTAGAAATTTCATCTTCGTCTTTCGTTGGGTTCGATACAGAATTTGTGGCACGTCCACGTCCACATCCACGGTTACCAATCATGATTCTACAATCAAATTCTGTAAGGATTACTAACTATTAGATCTTACAGAAAGAGAGAGATGAGTAAAGCATTCTATGGGAATTGTAGATAATTTCTAAAGTTCAAGGACTAAGTTAAAAAAAAAATTGTGACTAGCCATATAAAAACGAGAAATATAAAGTCCGAACTAATTCAAATGATTTAAAATAATTTCACATAACACTACAACAGTTGCAGCAAGTACATGAATTTACACACATAAAAACTCATCCCAAAAGTAAATATAATTAAAAAACTTTTATCTTAGAGACTGAACGCGCAGCGGTCAAATGACTATAAATATTGCAATGACTTTTATTAAATTTTCATGCTAAAACTTTTTTTTGCGAGTCTACAGTTGTCTATTTGAATATTCTCTCATTTACTCGCGTTCAATTATTTTCATTTCATATTAATGTTGAGCAAGACTATTATTCAGTTGTCCATTTATTTTGTTTGCATTCATTTGTATACATATTTCAGGTCATTTGATATTGAGTTAATTCTACTCTCCTCTGATACCATTTATGATGTCCTGCTTCAATATCTCACTTGGCATGGAAGTTGCAATCAAAAGTTGAGCGAGTCCACGGGATGGGAGACCGTTACGCTACCGCGACTCATTTGATCATCTAGCAAACTTGGCGTTCGTCCTCGTTTTACCAAAAATGATTAACCACATTGCTAGAGAATCCATTGAAACTCATTACATATACTGTATTGACATCCCTTACTTGTGACATCTCACATCGAATAATTGATGCCAATACAGTACAAATAATGACGAATATCAAGTTTGCAAGTGGATCTATTGGTCCACGGTAGCGTAACAGGCTCCCACCCTGTGGGCCCAAGACATCACAAATAGTATCTGGGCCGACTCCCATGAGCCCTATGGCTCCTGGGGGCAGTCCTGTATGAGTATCATGACGAGAACATCGCATATTTAACTAGGAGAGATTCAATGGATTCTCTATCAACATGGTCAACAATTTTTAGTAAAGTGAGGACAATCACCAAGTTTGCTTTTGGATCCATTGGGTCGCCGTAGCGTAACGGGCTCTTACCCAGTGGACCCGGGGCGTTACACATTTGTCACGCCCATACTTCGCTAAGTCTGGTAAAGTCGGGAAAATGTGACTAATAAAGGATTAAACGACGATTTTGGAATAGAACAAGGAAAATGAATATTCTTCTCATAACATAAGTCGAGAATTCATCATACGAATTCGTCAGCTGACGCAATTAGAGTCATAAGCTCATCACAAACCATAACTAAGAAAAGAGTTTGAAATCTCGAGTCTATTACTTAACATTCTGGCTGCGGAAATGTAGGATCAAAATGACGAAATCCTATGTGTATGAAGACACGTAGGACCTCCAAGAGTCAACTTACAAGAGATCGACAAAGCCCGAACGTAGCACCCCTCCTTCACCATCGCTCAACCTGCACATTTAGAAATACATGCAGGGCTGAGTACAAAAGTACTCAGTAGACACATGCCTGAAATCACATTCATACATATATAATTGTCAAGCCATTCTAAGTGATACATAGGGATTTTTGTCACTAAAGCACCTATGTTCACAAAAGCATTTCTTTTCTTGAAAATTCTGACTTCGACTGATCAGTCTAAGTTCTTTAGTAATCAAGCATATCTGTAATTTCTGTGTGCCGGGAAGGTGGCCACCTTCCACAGACACCTTGACCGGCCAACCCGCTAGATGACTCACGGTCCTTGTGTACACTAGTTCGAGTGGAGATGCTTACCCACTGGAACCCGAATTCGATTTCATAATCACAGCAGATATGTATCATACAAAACATAAAACATTTATGGCAAGACAATACTTGAAATATCAATTTCAATTCAAAAGCTATTAAAAAAGAAATAACATAAATGCGGATAAACACGCATATTTTCTTTTAGTATAAGAAAGCCTACTTGGATCGTCTTGACTGACGACTGCTTCGTTCTCGAACTACGGTCCTGACCTTTCGTCGTACCCTTTTAAATAAACCTCGAGTGAGATAACATTTTCGAGTGCATCTAATTATATTCTCTAAGTGTAAGGAATTATTATCCTTTGTTATTTGAGAATTATTCTCGGGTCTTTTAACTCGGCTATCTTTCAAGTTTCGGATTTAGATTCTAGAAGGGTCGTTCGATGATTTCTAATCAAACCAAAAGACTTTGATTAAACACATAACTTCATGTTTGATCATTTGTCGGCACTCATGCTCGTCTAATAACAAAACATCTTTGAATATCATGAAACTTTAATACACTATAACGTAATGGACCTCTTTAGCTTAGCTGATTAAATAAGACTATCCTCGGTCCCTTGTGGACCCGACCCCTTGTGGGTAAATCAACCTCTTTTCGACCCCTTGTGGGCCACATTAAGAGCTCATACAAATGAAACAAAACGCAAAAATGATTATAACCATGTAATCACTAAGCTTATTTTCAATTTTTTGCACACTTGATGTAAAAAATCCGATAAATTCACAACATGCTCAACACATGTTCAAGCTAAATGAGCAGTTGACTTTGAAAAATCATAATAAATTGGAAATAATTCCAATTGTATCGAATCAAACTTTAAAGTGACCATAACATCGTAAAGTTTTATAATTCGAAGACAAAACACATAAAATCATTTTACTCTATTTTTCACGAATTTTCAAAGTTAGATAAATTTCCAGATTTTCGCTGGAATTGACAGTTTGAGCAACCATTTTGAAAATTTCATAACAAATCGAAAACACAAAGAAACGGGGTGATTCAAGTTGGAGATTACTCCTAACTCGATCTTGTCACAGCCCCATTTCCAAAGGACGGATCAATCGGGGGGTGATTCGGGGTTGGATAAAAGAAACGAGATAGAAATGGAAACAGCGAGGAAACAAATGATAACTGAAGAATAATAATGATAGTACTATTCTCGAAGGGTTAAAGTACTATACAACCTAAACAAAGTACCAAATTATAATCCGAAGGTTCGTAGTCATAAGGAAAAAAAATCAATAGAAGACAAAATATTGCAGCGGAAGATAAAGTACTTAACACATATATGAAGATATGCATTATCTCTGAATACTCAACTACAAGCAACCCCCCTCTCAGCACCACCGCCATCGTCTCATTGCTCAACCTGCAAGTGTTTGAAAATACAAGCAGGACTGAGTACTTGATGTACTCCATGGGTTATGCCTAAAACATTTTATCATCATGCATCATCAAAGTATCTCACAAGGTTTTACGTAAATGCTTGTGAATACTAAACATTCATTCTTTCATTAACATTTGGGTGCACCCCCATTTTCTTTCATTTCTGTATTATCCATATCTGTAACTACGCTGGGGAAGGTGGCCACCTTCCGCAAACGCATCCCTTCACCGGAACCGGCCCAACGGGCTCACAGTCCACGACTTCTGTGTACACTAACATTGGCCAGTACGCTCACATGGCTCAAGATCCGATCGATTACATACGTTGGCAAGCCAACACAGATAGACATCATACATAAAATCGTAAACATTTTATGCATGATAATTCTTTCAATAAACTTTCATCCATTCATTCAAAACATGCTTTATTATAGCAAGAGTATAGTTTGTAGTAAACCCACCTCTTGGAATAAATCCGTCGATTAAAACCTTCTTCGGTTTAGAAAACCAATGCAAATCCCCACATTCAACTTGGCTTATACCTCGTACTTGACCTTTAGATAACGAATCACATTTAGAGACTTTTAAATTATATAAAAATCTCTACTTTGGCTCAAGGCGCAATACTTAAAGAGTTATAGGGCTTCATATTGGTTCTAGTAAATCGTATCAATGCTTAAGGCTTTCGTACTTTATCCTTAACAATAAACATCTAGCATAATTCAATTACTAATTAATTGCTCTCCCGCAATTAATTCATATAAGATATTAAAATCCGACAATGAAACCGAAAATTATAATAACATTTTCATACTTGGACATAGTACAATTAATCTAAGTCTTGGTCTATTAAATAGGTTCATGCTATTATATATTATTATTATCTTGTCACAAACTAAGGTATAACTCATAGTGAAGACATAATTCACAATCTAGAACACAGCCACATTTTATCTAAATTATACTTTATATAAGAAACATGACTAATTAACCACATTTGCTCGTTCATAACTATCAATATATTAAGTGAAACTAAAATATGTTATAAACTAATGTGAATCCCTACTACATACATATAGAAAATCAGACTCATTGGATAAAAGGGTTGGGAGATATGACCTCCCAAACTTGGCTATTTAAAGTGTTGGATAAATTTCTGGAAATTGACAGATTTTAGGTGGTTTTTCATGAACTTTGAAGGCTCATAACTTTCAATTCATAGATCCCATGGAGATGAGCTATATCATTCTAGAAACCTTGTAATGTTGGATATCTAAGTAAAAAGAAAACACTCAGAAATACTGCTTTATCAGGGAGATATGAATCGTTAAACTTGGGTTGTTGAAACAGTCACCGAGCTGTCTCTGCGCAGCAAACTTTGAAAATTCATCATAAATCATAGAAAACTCCGATTCAATCGATTCAAGTTGGAGAATCACCCTAACTTCTTATATTTTTAGTTCCAAAAATTAAAACACAGAAACATACCACGTAAGTCACTGAACAAAACAGAGTTCAGTTGCAGTTTCTTGTTCCACTTCTTAATTCAATCTTTTTGGTTTGGGAAGTTTTTAGTTATGAAAACTCTATTCTATTTTTGCAGCATGCTATGTTCTATGAACTTAAATACATCTTCAACAACTTACTAAACATGAAAATTTCCAATGCATAGAGATATCCTACAGATCTAAATCTTAAAAAGTGAATTACCTATTTGGTTTCGCAGCTGTGCAGGACAGCAGACTTCAATGGCTCGTATGACTCTTTATATGACCTCATTTGAACTTCTTCCCAAAAATAAGAGTTGTACGTCTCTGAATTAGCTTTCTATAGCCACCAATTACACCCCAATCGAAATTTTGTGCAGGAAGTTATGGTCGTTCCACCGCGACTGCCTTGGTGTGAGCGAATCAAGCGAAAATGATTTCCAACAACACAAAGGGACTAACAATGAGATTTAACTTGAAGCATATCCTCTTATAATTCGAGTTGAATAACCTACTTGCTTTGGAGATGGAAGAAAGGAATTGAAATATTGTGAAGTGTTGTTGCTTGATGTTTATGTGTTCTTCCTTCGCCCCTTTCTTGTTTCATAATCTCTAAATTGATTGGCGAATTGGCGAACTAAAGTAGAAGGAATAAAATGTTTGTTGCTACTGCTTTGCTTTCTCTTCAATCTCTAACTATCTCTGTTTTTTTCTTATTTTGCAGGTACTCTCACAATAATAAATGGGATGGAGAGTAATATGGGTAGGAGCATGGGTTTTGATGACAATGGCAAAATAATGAATGGTGGGAAATCAAAGAGTAGGTAGCAAAGTAGGAATTTTTGTATGGGTGGAGAATGCACACGATATGGAGACTTTGTGTAGTGTGCATATTTCAAATTTTCCCCTCTATTCTAGTTTAAGGGGAAAATGTAGATATTTATTCTATTCGATATAGTTATTGGACTAATCCATGTATAGTTGGACTAAGATTTAGTAATAGAATTTAAATTGATAATCTAGCATGTATTTTATCAATTGACCTTTAATTTATTTTTTTTTATTTAAAAAATTGGATTACATTAACATTTAAATTACATGACCGCGTCACGGAGGACTCGAACCCGAGACCTTAGCCTTGGGCATTAACCTCACTACCACTAGGCCAACACACGCACGCCAATTGACCTTTAATTTTATTAATATGAGATTGTCCAATACATTAAGCTTAATAGTATTTAATTACCTAAGGTATTGTAATTAAATAAAATCCATAATATCAAAATAAAATTTAATACTTTCGAATCTTAAGTTTTAAATCAAACATACTTATTATCAAGATTTAAAACTCAACCGTAGAGTTTTAAAATTCTTATGAATATGATTTCTACAATTTCTTTTACTTGGTAAATATAACGAGTTAATGGCGGAGTATTACAGATCTAGTATTTTATTATGTTAAAAATTCTACTCATTCTGTACTTAAAACGACGAGACAAAACCCGGGCAGAAACTGTCGCCCCTTTCTCTTTTTTTTTAAACATGCACGATTAATTTCCGTAAATTCATATAATACTCGTATATAACCTACATACATGCTCGTCAATTCGATTCATCCGAGAAAAATCGAAAACATATAAAACGACAAGCTCAAGTTAACTTCTCAAAACCTAACATGCTTAGATTGCCTTGAAACTTAATATACAAGCTTATCTAACTTACACGAGCAACATTAATTCTCGACATTTTTCGATTCGGGCTCGACTCGATAAAAATCAAAAAGGGAAGCCCTTATTTCACTTTTTCATCAAGCTCAAAACATGAAAATAAAACCGTAGAAACGTAGGTAAGATCGAGGGCTACCTTTCTATCGGATTAGATTTCGAAGAAATCGAAAAAACGAGACGAACGGGACGAGAATCGGAGCAAAACTCCTCCTCCATTTCTCTTCCTTGTTCACGCCAATAATGAAGAATGGGGGTGGCTTTTGTGGTCTTTTATAGGCCACAAGTTGCCCACCCAAAATATCTAAAGTATCCGGGGCAAAATCGTCTTTTCGCCTTTTAGATATTTTCGATCTGATTCTTTGTTATTTATCTATCTTGGTTGAAACGGGAATCAACACACTCGTCTTTCTTACTCATTAAAACATCTTCATCTCTCATGAACTAAAGTCGGGATTTGGCCCGATCGAGTTGCACGTAAACCGAGAAAATGCTTGTTCTTCGATTTCTTGATAAATATTAATTAAAAACTTCGTTTCTTCTGAATTTCATTTTATTAAACTTCTCGAGAATTTTCTCATTACTCGTGCTATCAAAATCGATAAATAGGAGTTTTCTCGACTTCTCGAGTTCTCGGTTTTACTATTCACCAGACGGCGAAAAATAAAAAGTTCCGCGTATGGTCCGTATCGTGATAAAAGTGTATGTAAATTATCGCGCTTTGTCCATATCTCGTCTCGAACTTCAAATCCGGGCATTCGAACGAATCCCGTATTTGCTCTTGCTACCAGTTATAAAAGTATAAGTCGGTTCTCGAAAGAGCGGAGATTTGGTCTCCGTTTTCGCTGAAACTTGACAGTAAGCTTCAAAATAAAGTTTCTAATCCAAAAATTTATTCTTGGGATTTTTAAATACCTATAACCCAGGTATAAAATACTCGGGTGTTACAACATTATTTATTATATGATGTTAAAATAAAAGAATGGTTCGTGATACATGTACAATTTTATGTTCTCATTAATGGCATTATAGTTTTTTTAAGTAATATATTCTTCCAATTAATGTTTATATTATCTTCGTCTCTAAAAGCTGTCACAATAGATTGAGCATGAATAAAAGATTGTTAAAGTAATATTTTTTGTTTAAAAAGTGAGAGTTAGTATTTTAAAGATACTTTTTTCTTTTGGAAAAAATCACCACTTTTAATGGACGACTTAATAAGAGACATAACCAATTTTAGCGGGACATGTGAAGTGATATTTTTCTTACGAAATTTATTGGTTACATGAATATTCACTATATATTGAATATTCATTTTTGTGTATACAATTTTATTTTATTTGGTAATTTAATTTAATTTATTTTTTTTTTTTTAAAGACCAAATATACATGAATTGCTTTAAGAAAAAAGCGTGTTAATTGTCGGATTGTGAAATCGTCGTTAATCCTGATCTTTTAATTTCATAAATTTGAATTGTATGTTGTGACTGTAAAATAGTTTACACGCCAGCTTATCTTTTACCTTTCTATATAGATACTTTTAAATTTATCACTCATTTGAATGGTAAATAAAGAAATGGTAAAATTATTAAAGATTGATAAGGAATGATGAAATATAAATAGAAAATAAGTGATTTTAAAAGAAAATATTTTATCAAGTTTTTCTATGATATATATATATATATATATATATATATATTCCAAATCAAACAGTCCATAAGTGTGTTGGTCTCGATAGAGCAGATGTTGGTGTATGGGGGAATACACCAACTGTATACTTTTCTCGATTTCTTGCAAGTTAACAACAGATCACACAACACAAATTGCGTGTGATCTAGGTGTCCAGTAGCTTGTGTTAAGTTACATAGATGTTGGACCAGATAACGCGTGATCTAGAAAGTGATTTGTACTTACAGATTATGCAAGTAGCAGATAGTGTGCAATGTGGTGGTTACTGATAATTGTTCTATTTAGAAAATCCTTTTGATTTAACCAAGTGATCTTTAAGATGGTCCAAGTTACAAATAGTGAATATCAAAAATTAACAATGACAAATATAAATGCAATAACCTAAGTTGTAAAATGCAGTATTACCTATTAAAAACACAAGGAATTAGCGTGGTTCGGGAAATCCCGGCCCCTACGTCCACGGAGAATTGGAACTTGAAAGTCAATATGTGTCTCCAAATACATCATGTTCTCATGTGCGATGTTATTGAAAACTAATGTTTTTTTCCTGTGCGATTGCACGGAAAATTATTTTTTATTACTTTAAAATATAGATAAATTTGATAATGTTTAATGAAATTAAAGAATCCAAATAAAAATAGTTTATTAAATGTGATACGTGTCAAGTCTATATATTTTAAAAATTGTAGATAGATTGTTATATATTAGTTATCTTTTTAACATAGCAAAGACATAAAAATTTAATTATTATATATATTCCATTGCCGGTATGAATGCACTTCTGTGTTGTTTCTTATATTATTTTATTTAAAGATTACTTAATTAATATAGGTGCATAATTTCTAATTTTTAAATTACAACTTGACTTGAAACTATTTAATTAGTATTTTTAATTCATGTGTAAAATATATTTCTTATTTACATTTTATTAAATTGGTATTTTGATTTATTTAGTACACATTTATAATTGAGATGACATGAAAAATTAAATTAAAATATGAAAATTACAATACATACTTAAAAATTCAAGTTTAACATTAAGAATGAACTAATATTAGGCTAGAATAATATAAAAAATGAATAATTAAATATAGTCAAATTCAAATACATGATATAATCTCGCATTGTCAAATATATTTCTTATTTACATTTTATTAAATTTTAATTTATTTTATCTAATACACATTTGTAATTGTTATAAAAAAAATTAAAAAAAAATTGAAAATTTTCATATAAAAAAATTATTAATTATTTTTATAAATGAGTATTGTTTGCTTAGCCCAATTCAATAATTTATCTTTTCTTGTATAGTCTTTATCTTGCGTCATTATCTTATAATGCTTCAGACATCAAGACATCGAGAATATTTATCTTATAGTCTTCAAACATGTAAATTATCTCGGAAATTGAGGGAACTTGAGACATCGAGAATATTTATTATTTTAATTTCTATTAACTATAAAAGATCATTCAATAGAATTTATTTTTGTTGATACACACTTGAAGAGTGGATGGAATATACACTCATAACAAAAATATACGAATAATATTGCAAAAATATGAATCAATAAATTAAATTATTAATATTTAATTTCAATAAAAATTACAATACATATTGTATTTATATTATGTGATAGAATAAAAACACTAACTTGTAACAACGAAGTTTTTCTCAACCACACCATCATAATTTTTGCAGTTGTTATTACATCTTATTCTTCTTATATAAGTTATGAGTAGTAATTATTTAACTCTCTTTATTTTTATCTTATTTTACAATATGAATTTTACAAAGATAGCTTTATTAAAATTTTCAGTAATTAAATATTTTATGTATTATTATTAATATTAAATTGTTCTATGAAGTAACAAAGTATTTTAAATTAATATTTATTTATTTTTAATTGAAATTATTATATAATAATATTAATAATAATAAAACAATCTATAACACGGGTAAAAAATTCTAGACTTAAGACACACAAGGCCAAGTTTAAAAATCAAAGACAATGCACTATTAAGAAATGTAAGGAATCTAAATGATTTTGCTAAAGACCTAGTTTCTACCACACGATAAAAGGCGTTTACTTAGCAAATATAAGGCCCCTATAGGCATCAAAGAAATATAGGACACTCGAAGAGAGATGTGTCGGATATGATGAGATGAAAAAAAATCAAGCCTTTGCACAAATTTATGAGTTCAAAATGTTGGTGGATAAAATAATTAAAAATTGAAGATAAGGTTCATCAAGGTTCTCACTTGACAAAGAGAATACAAAGAGAGATGTTAAATTTGTCTGACATTGGTGAGTGATGGTGTCTAGAATCTAAATATAAGATGAGATATCTCATCTCCTTAATAAAGCTTTTTTAGAGTGAAATGAGCTCAATACCCATTTTTAATATGATATTAGAATCTACCTCACTCAATGATTGATGGACCGCCACCCAATATCATTATTAGGGGTAAATGGGCTCAATATCCATTTCTAATAAAAGAATGCATCAATGTTATTAGAACATTATGAGCAAACTGGCAAACCTACAAAACTTCCACCGAATTCAACCTTACTCAACCTGACTTCAACACTTCATCCATTGAAGATTATGTGACAGTGGTTAGAAATGAGTATGTAATTATTCGTATTTATAGAACTACGTGCATGAAAAGTTCAAAGCTGACATATCTACATTCAAGAAATTTTCAAAAGTATCAAGAAAGAAAATTCCTTCTCAAATAAAAACTTCTACACGATTATTACATGATGTCTCGGAGATTCAATAAATTAGAAACTCGAACAAACAATAACCTTTATTTTTATTAGCAAAGATATTCGATTTGAAAATTGATCACACTCGGATTAAGATTTCATGAAAATATTGTTATAAAGGTATGAAGATAATGAACAACAAACCACCTATGAAATATTGATTAGAATTAATTCCCATTTCTTACAAATTATTGAATTTTTGAACATAATAGTAGACAACACCATCATCACAAGTTACATAAGATGTTAGGGAATTCTCTGAAGCATTATAAGAAAAAAATATCAGATGATTATAAATATCCTTATATTTCATTTCTACATCATTGAAGAAGGCAATAAATAACATAACGATATATATGTAGTAGAAATTTAGAAAACGACTTTGTTTCGAAAAAGATAAACCTAAGTAATGACGCAAGATAAAAACTATACAATGAAATATTGGTTGCAAACCAAACAGATAATTCACCTTGCCTTCTCCTTCATCTCTTTCATGTATATATATCAAGCAGCAATGGCACCCCAATTAGATGGCACTCTACTCGAACTAATATGCGGCATGTTCCGTACGTTTACATCGAGAGGTAGCATACGGTACTCGATATCAAGCTCTCTGAAAATCTTTACCATTTCCTCTACAAGAAGTGCTCTCCTTGTCCATCTTTCACCCATATCTTGGAAGTTCATCTTGTGTGATAGCCACGTCGAGAACTTCAACCTGTTCATGTCCTCCATGTCTCTCATCACGATCATCGGTGCTGGGTACCAATGGTCCATCCGATTATCTACGTACCTGCAAGGAAAATAGTCATTGTACATGGTCAATATTGTAGAATCTCTATGCTAAACAAGCCTACAATGCTATTATCATACCTCGTGATCATTTCCTTCATCATCGCGATCTTCTCCCCAGGAGTGGAAATGTGGATACTGAAATCGATTGCGTCTCCCATATCTGGGCTGCGGTAGTAATTGTGGATTGGCTTTGTCGATAATACGCTATTAGGATAATATATTTTGTGGTTATCAAACTTCAAGAAAACTGTTGTCAATATGTTCATTTCTTCAACCACCATCTGAAATTTCCACATACATCGAGAATGACAACCATGAAAAATTTCAACGAAAGCATATTGCATGGTAAGAGCACTTACTTGGACTCCATCGACTTCAACACGGTCGCCAACATCAAACGGGTGCATCACAAATAAAAAGATGATGGCTTCAAATGTTGTCTTGCACGCATTTCCGAATACGAATACCACTAGAAGAAGCTGGGAGCTTAAGAAGATAAAGAACTGAGTTGTTGCGACTTTGAGTATGAGAAGCCAGATCACAATAACGAGTATCCCCACAAGAACATTGAGCATGTGATGTAGTTTGTCGACCGCAGTTTTCGTGTCATTGAGTGATAAAGCAAGGGCCCTTCGTTCTCTAAATGCATTCACCTGTCGTGTAAAGATCGCGTACATATTTAGGTTTTCTTCATTAAAAAGAATAGAATAACCAGCATTATCTTTCACAACCAACAAGATCAGTAGTAGTTAAAGGTCACTAGAAGAGAGGTAGAAGCTACAACTTGAGTATGTCAAGAAAGGGCAATATTGCCTTTCTTTACATTCCATGTTCCAACATTAAAAGAAAACAAATCATGATGATTTGCACCTTAAGAAACTTCAAGATAATGTTTCACCACACACACATAATCGTGATACTTCAATAATATTCACAGGACCATATTGGTTAACAACTTCCACAAGGTTACATAAATTCTAGGTCGGGTGTACTAACTACTAAGAAATGTACAATGCTACAAGGTGAATGTAGCTTTCCACTATTAAAAGTAAAATATTGTGCAGAAGCAAATTCCACCCAATATGGTGATTTTGTAACTCAATTGTACAAGCTCCAAAACCTATATACTTAAATTTAGCTAAGATAGTGTATTAGGAGAAATACAGATTTTAGGAGAACTTGTAACTGCTATAATCTATCAAGTTTCATTGCAGCTATGTAGCAAGAACTGGTATTAGTACTATGGGTATGTTTAGAACCTAATTGATGAAGCAGATAATGGTTAATAACCTTTAATGATGGATATTGAGGTGAATGAAAAGATACTGTTGCTTACCACCCAATTCCTAAGGGCGCGTTTGCTGATTCCCTTTTGCTCACTTCCGTCTTCAAAGAGTCGTATAGTCTTTAGAACCTCGTCCTCCCACATAAAACGCATTAGATCCTCAAGGTAAATGTATCTGACCATAGAAATGATATCAGAAAGCATACATACAGATCCTCATTAGTCAACACTAGTTCAAATTACGTTTCCACCTACTTCTATTTCTAATACATGATTCCATATAAAAAACTGACTTAAGTACTAAAATAGTAAGATCTAATGAACTTTAATAATATCATACATCTAAAGTTGGTATTACGGGAAAATCAGATTAATCAAACGCCTAATACATTAATTAAGAACACTAGATAAATAATGAACTAAGATCTCATTGGAAATAAACTCACTTTGATCCTGGCTTGGCAACATTGAAAAAAATCTTCTTGGCAGCAATCTTGGCCTGATTTTCGCTCGTGATATGCACCGTTGCCTCGTCTTCACCGGTGGCGCCCTGAATTTTCTCGTCAAGGGTGGAGAGTGCACCTTTCCTCACAATGTTAGTCAACCTCTTCATATTCCAAGCAGATACGTTCTTCTGATTCAGCCTATGCAGATGATCAATGGTTATACCATTATGCTCCTCTCTCTTCGACAAAACTTTCGAGAATACTGGACTCTTGGCACCATTCGCGGTTGGAGTCTTAGTCGTCTGACTACCTATAAATCTCGCACTCTTTGGGAACATATTGGCCTTAAGATCAGGTGGAATAGTGGCCCCTGCATTCTGAAGCTTCTGAACCTCAATCATCACCCTCTCCTCCTCCTCTTGCTCCTGCTCAATCTCCACCAATGGCGGCCCAGACAACGTCCTGATCACATACTGATTGAACAACGAATCCTGAATCCGATCGAAGAACGTGCTCACGTGGAATGATGAGGCTAAGGCCTTAACGAGAAGGGTTTTAAGTAGCCAAATTAGAGTCCCCACCAACAAACACACCCAGATCTTCGTCACGTATCGCAAAATAGTGCTGTTCGTCACCCTCTCAACCTTCTTATCGAAAATACATTGCCAAGCAATCAAAACGAGTCCTAACCACACACAATTCTGCACAGCATTTCTGAGTCCATACACGAAGTAAAGCACGCGCTTGCGTAGGAGAAAGTTTCTCTCGATGCAGAAAACTACAATCCTAATCGCCCAACCAGACACTAATCTACCTGAAATCAGAACTAAAACCATCAATTCCCATTTCCATAGGTCTAATCGGAAGATCTTCTCCTTTCTCATAACTTCAACAGTTAAGCTACAAACTAAAGCAGCAACAATGACTATCAAACTCAGCAACTGCAGAACTGAAAGAAGGTTGAACTTCATCTTCTTATAATGTTCGGGTAGATCCTCTTCAAGGAAGGGATCCTCTTCATCGATCTCGCTCGCGCCTTTCCCCAGAAGCTGCGATTTCGCCGCCGCCGCTCGCGGCGTTTGAGATTTCTGCTGATTCTGATTCTCCTCCGGTGGGTCGAGCAATCTGGACTTGGTTTTGGTCCTTAAGAGGCTCGATTTCCTCCGGAACGAGTTGTTCGAGGAGCAGTGAATGACCTCCTCGCTCTCCGGCAGTTCGCCGCCGTTGGAGCGACGGTTTGCCACCGTGTCGTTGAAGGAGACGCGGACATCTCGCGGCGTGAGCTGGCCGTAGGCGGTGTTGGCGGGGCTCTCCGATATCCTCGGGAGTGAGGATTGCTGCGACTTCGGAGATTCTGTCACGAAATCGAAGTCCTTGGAGACGGCAGCGGTCCTCATTACGGCATCGTTGGAGAAGTCGTAGCTTGAGTCTCTCCACATTCTGCTGCTGGCCGCTTCTCCATTGGGCAAATTATGACCGTTGATTCTAGTCACAGCTTCCTTCGGCGGCGACGGAATCGAAGCGGCGGAGGAAGAGGAAGTCGCCATGTTTGCGGCGGCGGTAGCGGGAGGCTGTGAAGATTTGTCGAGGGATTGCCGGAGAGGTTCCATATGAGGTGGCGAAGAATGAAGAAAACACAAATGTGATATTAATTTAAAGGAAAATCAGGGGGCTAAATTCATCATTTATTTGTAATTATTAATTACAAAAAGCAGTAGAGAGAGTTCAGAAGGAAAAAACTATTAATTAAAAGCTTATAAGGAAATATAGTAATGGTGGTGAAGGTGATGAGCTGTTGCTGCAGACGACAAAACAAAAGGTGGTGCTTCTCTCTCTGCTCTCACTTGTTCATTTCAAAACAAACTATTTTTAAATACGTAATAACAAATCTCCGCCGCACAGATGGCGGCGGCGAGCCGACGCCGTGTGTGAAGTAATTAAACTCACTACGCTATCGCCGTAGGAAATTAAATTAAATTTACTCTTTATATTCCTAAAATATTTAATTTTATGTAATCTGCCTACGTTATTTCATTATTATAATTTATACAAAATCCAGTATTTTGAAAACATACACATTTCCAAATTTGCAATGAGGAGTTCTATACCTTTAAGGGTCCGTTTGATAAGTGAGATGAAGGTAGATAAAATAAATAATCTACCTTCATCTCACGTTTGGTAGGAAAAAAATGTTATGTCAAGGGCCCGACATAAAATCCCAGCCCGCTGCTAATTTCTTATTCAATAGCTATTATTAATCCTTCCACTTTGACATTATTATTTATGTTTTTGTAACAGTAACCAACATAAGTTTTTGGTATTCTCCATTCTCCACCTCATTCTCGCCCTTCTTCCCGTCGACAAACAGAAACCTCGCTCAGCCAAGAGAGATTTGAAGTAAGATTTCTCCTTTTTTATGTTTTTGCTTTGTTGTATGATTTCTCCACCTCATTCCGTTTGATTTCTCGTTTTTTGGCATTCTCCATTCAAACTCATTCTCCGTTTGATTTCTCCACCTCAGTCCCAGAAAGAAGCTACAATCTTGCTTGCTGGTATGGGGAGGTGGAGTTTATGGATTTGGTGGTGCTTGTGATCGATGATGGTGGGGTTTTCTTGATTTTCCTCTTGACTATGGTGGTGGTGATGATGGGAAGTGAAGAAAGGGTTCTCGTAGAGCTTCCAAGAAGGGGAAGTGGTGGTGGTGATGATGGGGATAGTGATATTTGTCCTTCAGTCCCAAACTCGTCCTTCAGTCCCAAAATTTGGAGCGAAATTAAACCTAATTTAAGTTATCTCACCTAATAATAATAGCTACCAAACACAATATTAAATTATCCAACTTTTAAAAACTACATACCAAACAATGTATTAAACACTATTCATATTATTATTACTACACTATTCACACTAATAATCCTTCCTATTAATTATCTACCTTCATCTCATCTCATCTACCAAACCCACCATTAAATAATTTCATGTGAATAAAGTATGAGTTAAAAAATAAATAAGTAAAAGTTATTTTGGAATAATATATAAAAATAGAAAATGCATGTTATTGGAGAGATAGGAGGAGTATTTGGTACTCCATCTTCTAACTCAATACGTAAGTAGTTGTCATTGTTTTTTTTATAAGACATATTTAATGAAATATCCCAAAAAATGAAATGAGACAATATTAAATGTAATGTTATACTTATATAGTTTTTAAAATTAAATAGCAAGTTCTAGTTTGAGGAGAAGACATTAAATTTAGTGGAGTAAAATATTGAACTAAAATACTTATTTCAGTAAATAGAAGATTTTATTTTACTTTTCCGCTTTCAAGGCTGCACAAATATGTCGTAGTACAAGATATTCTTAAATCATGCCAGAATATGAGGAAAATTCTTTACATAGATATATTGATGTTCCTTTTTTTTTTCTTGTTGAGAAAATAGTTACTTTTTGCTCTATGAAAATGATTTACTTGATTTGATATGATTTTTATAATAAATTTTGATTTTAATGGAAATGTATAATTAATGAAGTTTGAGACATAATTGATATATAGTGTTAAGTGTTAATCAGGGGTCGTAACTATTTAGATTTTGGATTTTGGGTTTCGGGTATTTCGAGTATTATCTAAAATTCGATCGGATTCGGGTATTAATATTTTCGGGATTTTGGATTTGGGTATTACCCGAAACCTGATCGGGTAATACCCAAAAACTGTATTTTTTTATTAATTAATTAATACTATATTTTATTTAATTAATTACATTATTATAATTTTTCATTCACAATTTTAATTAATATATTATTTAATTAATTACATAATTAATTATTCAACCTAAAACGCATACTCAAGTTCTCACCATTAAACGAGTGTCGTAATACGTGTCAAGCTGACCCTAAGTCGTATCTCAAGGAAGACTTAACAAGGCTTCCTAATTCAAGTGATACCGAATAAACAATTAGTTCTAAACATTCTAACCAGATAGCATATGTACGATTAACTAAGCTAGCTAATTAATGACGATTTAAATAATGGAAATTTGGAATAAGGCTCTAGGAGCTAAACACTCACTTCGATCATTACATGATATTATTAAAACACACATTCACATGCTCATCTAGAATTCTTAAGAGCTATCTAATTTTGAACCTTAATTTGTAAGTGATAATTAGATCGTGACTATGACTTTCATATTTAGCCACACAATTAAGAATCCTAGTTAAATAGCGAATACTCGATTAACATGTTTCTAATTATAATCGAAGTTGATTGGATCTTGATCAAACACAAAGATCGTCTCTCGACCTCACTCCGCGTCTAACACATTGTAACGGTGATCAATCGGCACAATTCAATAAGTACGAATCTAAACAACGAGCATGATTTACTAATAACATAAACGACCAAATAGAAATTCAACATCCTAGTGGAGATCAATTACTCAACCCAACACATAAACATAAACTAAGAACTCAAAACAAGAACTTACTAATGTCTATACTATGGAATCGAGCAATCAATCTCCACCTTAATCCGTCCTTCCAAAGTTGAAATACAAGATAAAAGTGCTAAATAAGAGTTCTAGGAATGAAAGTTTTCGAGTTTTCTATGATGAATCTCCAGTGTGGTGGCCTCCTTGACATTAGTAGTAATTACAGCAGATTGAGTCTTGACTGCTTCATCAATTCTCTCTTTTTCTTTGGCTAGCATATCTGTGACCAAAGCATGGACGGTCTAGACTTGCTTCTCCACAGACTCCAGCTTCTGGTCATACTTTTCTCTTGCTGCTTCAGCAGCCTTGTTTCAACCTATTTTATTAAGTTACTCGCAAGAGAACGATTTCATTATGGATTAATAAGTTGACCCTAAGTTGTATTCTCAAGGAAGGCTAAACAGGGCTTTATCTACGTTGCAGAACAAAAGACAATTAAAAAGAAGGAATTTTGATTTTTAACTAATCTAATTAATATATCTAGGCGAATGAAACTAAAGAATTTAAAATACGAATTACCTAGGCAAATATTAATAAAGCAATTAAATCCTAAATCTAAGGATGAAGATTTAAAGAAACTGAATTTAAACATGTCTTGAATTGATTAATTAACATAATTGAAAGATTTGGATTAACGAATTGTGAATTAATCAAGAAAAGAACAAGGAGAAAAGAGATCATAAAGCAATAAAGAAAGCAGTAAAAGAACTCACGAATTGAAAAAGGAAATAATACATTAAAGAACACCGGGTTTGAATCACGAACGAATCCACAACGAAATTGGAAAAACGAACAACGGAATGGAAAATCTAGACTAGTAGTGTTTTTTCTCGTTGTCTAAACCCTAGAAAAATTGCTAAGAATCGCGAAGAAGAAGAGCCCGTCTGAAATCACATGTGGAGGTTTAAATAGGGGAAGAAAATCCGTCAAGCTAGCGAGCGCTAGGGGGTAGCGTTCGCTACCCCCAAGTTCTGTCTTGCCAAACGTTGAAGAGGGGTAGCGAGCGCTAGGGGGTAGCGCTCGCTATACCCGTGCTCTGTCCTGGTTCACCGTGCAAGGAGCTAGGGGCTAGTGCCCGCTACGTCATCTCTCGACCAAAATGCAAAATTCTTCATCTTTTCTTAGTCTTTTTCGTCTCGTTTCTCTTGTCGAGCTTCGTTAATCATTTTTGTTGATTCTCACCTACAATGTAGCATATAGAAAACCAAAACATTAACTCGAACAACAAAAATAAGCAATATAAGACCAAAAGCACAATAGAAACGAGACCGAAAATGTATAAAACAACCTCCCCACACACAATACCTTGCTTGTCCTCAAGTAAGTCTAAGCTGAACATAATATGGAGATTTCAAAACAAGAGACAAGTATAATCACACAATAACAATCATGTTCATCATGAGTACTAAAAAAGGATCATAAGACCATACATCAATCACAACTACGTGTTTCCCTCGAAGATGCAACTTCAATCCGATCAAACTCAATAACATATGCAAATTTGGCTTTTTAAGCACTCATAGGCTAGACTTTGGATTAATAACTTTTCAAACCAATTTTGAGAATCAAACCGCATAAAATTTTTAGTGATATATAAAATATTGGTCACTATGGGTGATCTTCGGCATAAACCGAGTATCCTAGTGTGGTTTCCCATACCCTGATAGAGTTAAGGCGCAAGAACAAGAACAGAATAAAAATTATGATAAAACTCTCCTCAAAACGAGGCCTGCGGAAAACGCCGCTACTTCTCTAGTAATCTCAATGATCCTTCCATCAATAATAAAACTCTTATAAATACTACTAACCCTAACTGATACGACTAAAGCCCATGCATAATGGGCTGACTCCACTTAAATAATAACATAAATAATACTGACTCAATCAACTAAGCAATACTAATAATCAACTACGTTTCTTCTCCCCCTCGCATAAACACGCAACGGCGCCTGCTTGCTATCAACTTCCCCACCCTCCGAAACAGCCTTGTCCTCAAGGCGGAAGTATGGAAACTGACCACGTACATCGGCAATATCCATCCAAGTAGCTTCTTCAACACCCAAACCACTCCATTGAATCAACACTTGCTCCACTGTCTGACCATCTCGTTGTACCTCGCGCCGCTGCAACACAGAGTCAGGTAAGAAGGGAGGTGTTCCCAACTTATTTGTAAACTGTAGTACGTGGCGTTGTTGAGTCC